>JAJLRJ010000003.1:23432988-23762988 GCA_024195265.1 Dendrophyllia cribrosa | reverse complement strand
TTAGACAGACAAGACTCGCTTTTCTACATCATCTAAAGTTAAAGAATTTTTGTTCCACGTTATACACTTCTAATAAATAAAATCTTAATTTCGAGGCTCAAAACGTCTGGTCAGCTTATATCACCGGAAAGTACATCACGTTGTCATAAACATCATCGTCACTAAAGGTCACACTCCAGCGCACATTACATGATGTACCTTGTGATTTATGGAGCCTCGTTTCCATGCTGTCCTTAAACATGGCGGATAGAGATTGGAGACGTATCAAAAGAAGGAATATTAATTGGGGAATTGTCAAGAAATTGTGCGAGAAGTTTTTATAGTCGTTGAATCAGTCTAGCATTTTTAGTTCCACCATGAAGAGGCAGCAGTCCATGCTGTCATTTGCTGTCAGAGAGTAGTGGAGACTCTGACTTCGAATATGATTATGAGTAATCATGTGTCTTTAGATGGAACTCAAGGAGTATGAGTATTTGCTCAGCAAACTCCTTTTCCCAACTCTGAGTATCAAAACATTTAGTTTACATCCTTTAGATTGTACAGAACTTGTATTACTGACAGTAATTTTGTTAAGAACCTGTCAATGGAAACTACAGAAAAAGAGACCACAGAGTCAGTTGTGCAAACTGTTCACTTCATTAGTATTATTTTACAAAGGCAAACTTGAATATATTGAAAAAGTTGAAGACGTTTAGTTCTTTTGCATGTGCATGTTGTACAAGAGGCAACCACATACAGGTTTTGACATTGTATTGATTCGTTAATATTCTAGCAAGTTTCACTGAGGCATGGCATGCCAAGTATGTACCTTTATCTGTAGTATATACACAAGAGATAATGTGTATGATATGCATGAGATTTTATCACACTGACTCATTAACTGTGCCTTGCACTATGCAATAAAATACTTTTTCCTAACAAAAATATTGAATGCTTGGATGTTAATATTTTGCCTCAAATTGCTTGAAATAGCGTTTCTGGCTTTCCATATTTGCATAATGCACAAAAATAAATCTTAATAGAGGTAGAAGGGGCTCAGAAGCAAAGTGGCCAAACCCACAAAATGCAAACTGCCCTTGATTTCTCTTGGTCTATGTTAAGAACTAGAGGGTACCTTCAAAAAATACCAATTATTTATTTTTTATCTACTTATTTTATTTTTATTTTTTATTAAATTAATTTTTAGTTTAAGGTGATGAATTTTTGCTGCATTTTAATTGGTAATCCTCCAATTATTACTTCTGGGAAAACTTCCCATGTTTCTGAACCCCTCAAGATTTAATAACAAATTTAAATTGAGAAATATTTCTTAATCACAACACAACCAACATTCTGGAAAATCAAAGGCTCCTAAGACCCAACCTGTGAATAAGAAATGCTAACACGCAACGCAATATTTTGGTAAGCTTATGTTTTCACACTGACATGGTTCGATATTTTTTTTTAATTAACCGTAAGTCTTTAGTGCAACATTAAAATCGATCAAAAAGGATTTTCAAATCAAGACATGCGTTTTGATGCGTATCTACCTTCAAATGTTAAAATTTAACCTAATTGAGCATGTGATCCTTGATGGTCTTGTGGTCTGGCGCCCCGACTCGCAGTCTGGAGGCACAAGGTTCGATTCACGCTCAGATCCCCCTTTTTTTCGGACTGGACATTATGAAAGTGATTTACTTTTCTTCGTTTGCGTTCGTAAAAAATCCTTTCATTTAATTTTTTTGAAAAATATCAAACCGTGTCATTGTGAAAACATAAGCTTACTGCAATATTGCGTTACGTGTTATCATTTCTTATTCACGGGTTGGCTCTTAGGAGCCTTTGATTGTCAGTTGTTGATGCTTCAGTGGTTGATTGACGACTGGAGGTGAGAATGGTCAAGCCAGGTTCCTTTCATACCGGAAGTTCGTGTTTAAAGGTTAAATTTTGTTATTTTAATGAGGATAAGCATTAAAACGTGTGTCTGTTGAAAAATCCATTTGAATTCTGCAGATTTTTTTAAATGTTTCATCAAAGAACTCCAAATACAAAACATCAGAGCAGCGCTTTCAAAATGTCCCCTTTTATATACATTTCTTTACATTGCCATGAAAAGCCTTGTACACTGGTCAGCGGAATTACCAAGAAAAGCTTTACAGCTAAGCTCTATCACGTATGACCAGTAATCCACAAGACTGAAATGAACATTTGAATTTAACAAATTTACACCGGTTTTCCGTGGTGTGGACTCTTATTTACCACGATTTATGTCATCACATGGTCAAAATGTTGTGGACTCACGAGGCGCAGCCGAGTGAGTCAGCAACAAATTTCTTTGTAACGTCCGAGATTTGAATGAAACCTTGAAGATCTCTCTGAAAAACACTTTGAAAGTCACGAGTAAATGGAAAAATAACTTCGCTACACGCATAAAAAACCTAATATTGTTTGGATGTGTAACGTTTAAAATAAAATGATCTTTTGTTGCTCTGTTTCCAAAAAAATGGTAAAATTCTCACGGGAATTCGGAATCTCAGAATGAATTTACAAAACTGACGCGTAAACCTGAAAACTGCATTCAAATTTTCAAAAATACTGGTCACGCGTGGAGCATGGCTGTAACATCTGATGGAGTGAGTGAATTTGCCACAGTTACCAATAACCCGTTCAATATGCTTGCATGTACTATTCACGGGTTAAACTAGTAGTTTCCATTGGAAAGTGAAGTGTTGCAAGTAAAGCTTATGCAGAAGAAGTGTTGTTTAGGGCTATCTAGTTAATTCCATTTTCTTTAGATGGTGAACAGATGAGCAACTTTATTTATTTTGCCAATGGATTAATTTGGCTGATATATATATAATACATGTACACAGGCTGGTCTAACTGCAGAGCTCATAAATGCCATGTTTAAGGCGACTTGCAGGCGATATGAATATTGATGACTAGAGCGTGCAAGAACAGGAAAAGTTTGAGGTAGTCATCATTACAATGGGCCTTTTCCATATTTTCTGCAAAAGCTCTAAATAACTGCAGCATTTTATCAATTAAATAAATACAATGAAGTGAATCTGCAATAAAACATTGAGTTTATTTTACTATAAAGTTCCAGGAATTGCTACAAATATTCTGAGAAACATATCGCCTTAATTCATGGGAATTCATCTTCACTTGCTTTCAAACTCTTTGCCTTTGCAAAAACGTGGCTTTCTACATGAAACACGATTTCTCCGCTAAAAGTTTTCAATATCCCACTTTATTGACAGTTGAGTGTTCTTTAAGGCATTTACTTTCCATTTCCAGTGATAAAATGGTGTTTTCTTTCTGAATCGATTGACTACTGGTTGAATAGAAAAATCAAGGGCCTCAATTCGAAGCTTTGAAATTGAGGCAAATTCGCTATTACATTCATACATATTTACATACATCCAAGAAATCTCAAAGGTGACTGGCTTTTGGCACAGGCAACCCAGGCTGGTCATGTATGCAACCTGAAATAGTGTGCTGCGTAGCCTGGTGGCTTCCCAGCAAAAACAACAGAGCCACGTAACCCTTGTAGGCAGGTAACTTGGCTAGGTGGGTCACCCTCCCTCCATTTAAACAGGCCCTTGAATTGCTAGTCACCTTAACCACAGCTGCAGCTAAAAGAGCCCGCTGATGACTACCATTGACAGCCCTGAAAGCCAGAGCCAAAATGAAAACCTGATTCTAATAAACAAGTTTTAGTGTCTACATCTCCATTTATTTAGTTGGTAAAAATCCCATTGGACACCACACCTGTATAATATTAAGATATTTACATGTATATCATTACAGGGCCCCACTAGAAACCCGCCAAGTCGAGTGGGCTCCCTGGTTAAATATTATTATTATTACTAGCAGTAATCACAGATTATGGAGACGCTTTCGAAGGAATTTCCGGCGGAAATGAGCCCCTGAAAAAAAAACAATAGGGGTGGCCATTTGGAAGACCAGCCACCAAAAAATCTCAAATTTTACTGGACATAAACCACAGGACAACCAACACGAAATTAGGATTGTGTTCTTCGAACGCAATAAGTAAACAAATCAGTAAAATAATAAAACAAAAATATACAAATAAATAAATAGTTCAAATGATAGTAGTAGGTCTAGTTCTGGTTGTCAACCACGTAGTTAAATAACTCAAGCTTAAAAAACAAGAGCTAAACAACAGCTTTACAACAAAGCAAAGAAGTCAGGAAACTCCGCAAACTGGAGCGAGTTCCGTGCCGCGAGAAAACGGTTACAAAAAGGCTTGAAATCTGCAAGAGAAGCATACATCTTGGACTTCCTTGGGAACGCAATCGAGGAAAATCCCAAGCGTTTTTGGTCATACATCAAACAACTAAAGAATGACGATGCTAGTGTAGCAGACTTCAAAGTCGATGGTAGAATCATAAGCGATGGAACTTGAAGTCGAAGCTCCAAGTAAACAGTTCTCCAGTGTATATTACTATTTTAACACCTATTTACCAAACGCCGATAAACACCGGGCTTGTACCTTCTCAATGGAAACGTGCTAAAAAAACTGAAAACAAAATGAACATCCCCGTCGGAAATGGCGGGAAACCCTGAAATGCATGATCGAGGTTTGGTTTATAGACGGTTCACACTACCGTCATTGATAATCATTTTTCTTCAAGCAGAAAGGCCAATTACTCAATCAACTTCATCCCAAAAACTTGTGCTAAAAGCGCAGATAAAATGATACAAAAGAACGATGTAATTTGAGGCAAAAGTGAATGCGCCTTGGCTCGCCTAGCATTGAAGAGAACAGATTTACTTTTTTTCTTCGACGCGAAATTCTCGCCGATAAAAGCAAAGCTACAATTAAGAATAACAAATGAAACTTGGCATCAGTCACCTTTTAAGGAAGTTCGTTGTGGGACTGAAAGTAAGGTTGCATGATATAAGACTTAAACGACAGAGAAATATAGGCGCTATCGAGATCGACCACATGAAAACGGCGCTAGACTCAAATTTGTTGCGAATTTAAAACTTGAACTACAGATCTTAGAATAACATCCCTTAAGCTTACCTTCAATAACGAAAAGGCCTTTAGATAAACAGACAAATATCCAGAAGTGTCCACCAAAAGGCCGGCAACTAATGTCAACAGCAAACACCACGTTTCTCCCCATACCAGATGTTGGACACACGCCACGTGATTTCATTCGTCCAATCACGAGTCACTTCAGCACAATGGCGGCCGTGTTCACTTCGATTCCGTGTTGAAGGGCCCTGTCAATAGGGGTAAAGTTCCGACAAGCGACACGGCCTTGAAACGGCGACACAAGAGCCACGAACTAGCGACAAACGACAGGCTGCTCTGATGAATTACCGAGAGCGACACCAGTGGCAAAATAAATCGACAGCGAATTTCGTAATTGCTTAGATCGCAAAAGCGTTTGTATCTGCCTTTCGCGTACACATGATAAAACCAAGTCATATTTTACTGAAATATATAATAGTCATAATAAACAACCAACAAGGCAAGTTGTGGGTTAATGTTATTAATTATTGACTTTGATTCAGTTGCGTAACTGACTGTGTATCAGGGCTTTCCGGTTTAGCGGAAAATGAGTCCAATTTTCCGCAATTCATATAAAACTACGAGAAGTTCAAGCAAGTAACCTTGGACGACAACCCTGCTGGTGTAAGTTGGATCAAACTAGTGATCTGATCGCAAAGACCGATACAACGTAGGTAAAATTTTTAAAGGTGTACTATATTTAGGCTGGCCAAACCAGCCTACTTCGGGTACAATGAGATATAATTTACATTGGCTTTTTATATACCCTGCGAGCAGAGCCTCTTTCGATCCTCCTAGAAAAATCCGCGATTTTTCTAGGAGGATCGAAAGAGGCTCTGCTCGCAGGGTTCTTTTTATATAGACTTTATAGACCTATGTAGTTGACATATATACGTAACAACGGAAATACGTAGAAAAATAACAAAGATAGACAGAAATAAAACTAGCTGATAACGAAAAATATACAGGAAACAATAAAGGAAAAGTAATACCAAAATGAATAATTAGTATGTTTCTTCGCGAATGTTGAGTCATGTTGAAGCCACGAGGTACAACCGTACTAAGTACAAGTGTTCTGCAATTTGAAAATAAAAAAGAGGTCAAAAAAGCTTCTTTGGCTTTACGTATTAAGTCTCGGTGAGAGAAAATGGGGATCAGAAGTTGCATGTCATTGGCAGTGTGATTAGGAGAGGAAAGAATATGTTCGGCGGCTGTAGTTGGTTTAGACTTAGTGTTAGGATTATCTATGGTACAGCGGTATTGATTAAATCTGTCTTTTAAGCTTCGTTTTAATAGTCTCTCCAATATATCGTAAATTACAGCGGTTATATTGAATCATGTAGATTAAATTTTCGTTGTCACAGGTCAGGTTAGATTTTATAGTGCGCGTTTCACCGGTAGAAAAGAAAGTATAATTAGTGAGTCCGTCACCTTTGCAGAAATGTTTATAAAACGTGCTCAAATTCGGTCGGATTGACATCTTGAATTTCGCCATGAGCTCAGCCAGACAGCTTCTCGATGCGCTAATGGTACGCTTTTTGCTTTGAAACATAAAATAACGGATATTTGAATAAAATTTTTCAAAGGAGATTTTGTTGTCCATTTTATGTGTTTGTTCATTCATTACATAGGTTGAAAAGGGATTTTATGTAAACAAAACAAGACTTGGATTTTAAAGTTCTAACTTCACTCGCGTCGCCTTGCTCAAGGATATCTACAACTGTATTTTTTGCAATTTTGATTTCTAAATCAGTTTTTCGGGCAATTTTCGCCGATACACAACAGGTGATTTTATTCGGAAATTAGTCACACAAGTTATTCTAGACCGAGAAAAAGTTGTTTTTGTGAGCTTTTGTGTAGTGTAAATGTGCAGTGCAGACGGTCGCGTAATCACGGCAGTTTTTGAGAATTGCTAAAATTGATAAATAGCCCGGTCGCCGATCTTAAAGGGAACATCCATTGTCAGAACAAATTGACGTTAAATTGTTGGAAATAAAGTCGACATTTAAAATTTTTAAAAGAACAGGTGCAAATATAATTTTAGTGTACAAAATAAAATGGATATAAATATCGCCTATTTTCGCTTTTAAGTTTCCCGCGCGCCGCCATTTTGAATATTTGTTCTTTTGTATGCAACAATTAGACAACCGTAACACTTCATAAATATTCAAAATGGCTGCGCGCGGGAAATTTAAAAGCGAAAATAGGCGATATTCGTATCTGTTGTGGAAATTTTTCTTTGGTTTAAAAATTTTCAAACCAGTTTGATTTTGATTTTCCTTTGTCTCAGATTCATTATCATAATGTGACACAAAAGAAAACGAAAATTGAACTGGTTTAAAAAAATTTAAAACCAAAGAAAAATTTGAACCACAACATATCCATTTTTTTGTACACTAAAATTATGTTTGCACCTGTTTTTTAAAAATGTTTAATTTAGACTTTTTTTCCAACAATTTAACGTCAATTTGTTATAACAATGGAGGTTCCTTTAATTATTTCTAATTTTTCTTGTGCTTCCGACCTTTCACCTGAGTTAAGCTTATCATCATCGTTTCTATTCAAAGAGGTCCGCTGTTAGGCTAAGCCTAACTATATATATTACCTTCATTATGTAGGATGTTAATGTGTAATGATGAAACGTCAAGTAATTAGCGGGTAAATTACCGATGGTTTGGAGTTTGTTAAGGAAGTCGTTAGTGTCCTTGACAAAAGAAGGTAGTTTATGAACTAATAACCTGCGAGCAAGCTCTCGGGCTCGGGTTCGGGGTTTCGGGTTTGGGGTTTGGGTGAGCGGAGGGCGAAAGTTTGCAACGATGTCCCAGAAATTTGAATGCCGCCCCAAATACGTCCCATGGTTCCCCGCTGTCAGCGGAGCTGTCAGAATTTGGCTAATCAGCGCAAACCGGAACCGGGCGTTAATGTAAACAAACATGAAAAATAAAAATACTGTTGGCGACGCAACACACTTGACATTTTCTTTAACCCATTGACACCTGAACCGCCCGAAACCGCCCGTATAAGACTCCACTGCTTTTTTTTCGTATTTTACTTAAAATTTACTGACACACCGATCGGCAAAAATGCTGATCCACCTCTCCATATGCATGCCGTGGGAGGACGGCCGTGTTGTCCCCAGCCAACAGCTACCACATGTGTCGTGTGGAGCTGGTCCTTATAGGGATGCTTGCATCCGCCTTGGCAGTAAAGTGGCGGGGTAGATGATCTTATGTGAGACCCTGCCTGGCTATGCCATGATGATGAGTCCTAACTAGGACGAAACAGCTGTCCATGGTTGCCACTGCCCGGGTGATATGGCTGTGCGCATGCGTAAGGTACTGGCCAGGCCGCGGGGTAGGTGTTCGAGTGTGTCACTTGCTTTTTTCGTATTTTATTTAAAAAATTACAGCAGCAGCGGTGCCTACACATTTCAACTTACCAGGCCACTCTTCCGCAGACATGAAACTCATCCCGCTTGAACTGCAGCCTACCATCAATGCTTCCCGTCGAAAAGCACGCGAGGCCTTTCATAGAGGGAATACTTTGTCACCAGAAGGCATTAACCTAAGGAACGAACGCTGAAATCATTTTTATATCATACACTATACATGTCATATATTATTTTTATCTTATGTTTACAAGTGCGCTGTCTACATGTCATGTATTAGCCAATCATTTATAACCATGTAATTTTCAAATTTTAGGAGCCTTTACAATATTTTCTTTCAGTACAGCCCTGGCCCTGAGGAAGACTAATACTATTAGTCGAAATTTTGGCCATTAATAAATCTGCCCATTGCCGTAGTGCCAGCCTTGCATTCAGTTTTGTATTTTAGGGTTAGGTCCCAGGTTTAGGGTTGGCCAGGTGACGTGATAGGCAATAGTATCAAACTTGATCACCCTAGATGAACTGACCCTCGACTACTAACTGTCACCAACTGTTCTTACTTTACCTCTCTTGTCTAGTTTTGTACTAAATATTGGCCAGCAACTAGTACCCCCCCCCCCCCCCCCCCCCCCAGATCTTGATGCATATGCCTGTTTTCAAATAAAATAGTGATGACATGTTGCTAGTCTTAAAGTGTATATGACAGATTTTTTTCATTTGCTTGTTGGAATCTACATGGCGTTCTGATAAGAAAGTCGGAAAACGTTTTTCCATACCGATTTTTCTTGTCCGCGATTTAGCCGTCTAGAAACGTGAAATTTCACTTCCGATGTGTTACAAAACCGCGCAAGAAGAAAGACTGGAAATAGTCCGCTGTGACGTCAATATAAGAATGTCTCAGTTCCTCCGTTTTTTTGGTGCGTGTTGCTACAACCATAGACAACACACCTTAATAGAACCATGTTTCTTCCTCAGGGCGCACCAAAGAATGTGAGGAACCGAGAAACCTCGACACCGGCATTCTTGTATTGACATCACAGCGGACTATTTTCAGTCTTTCTTCTTGCGCGGTTTTGTAACACACCGGAAGTGAAATTTCACGTTTCATGTTGACATAAGTTCTAGCAGACTACAGGTTTATGTACAATAAGTGTCAGAATTAAACTACACTACGTTGTAATAATTATCAAATTAAAGGAAGTCGAGTACCATATGTATACATCTTGGTGTCATAACAGACTAAAAGAAAAAAAGAACTAGATCTAGTAAAACTTTAAATATAAGCGTCATGGTGGCGTAAATGTGGACTTCACAACAGATTTACACTAACTTTATGTTGAGTTTAAATATATTTCTTTACTCCAGCTTTTCACAGAGAGCACAAAGATAGTCAAAAGGTTGTCTTTACATCATGTAAGTGATATGTAACTAATTGTGAAAGGTAAACTTTACGCTTTCTTTATGCTCCCATTACTTAGATTTAAATCTCGACTTTTACAGCACACTACACCAGCTTTACAACGAGCTTAAAGTTGTTCTTTTACCCTAGCTTTACGCCTTCGCGTAAAGGTAGCGTAATTAAAATAATGTTAAATGTAGCGTAACGTTGTGTAAATTAGAACTTTACGGCAAGCTTTAATTTGCCTTTTTATTGTATCCGCATCACGTTATTTGTAATCAGCTATTATTTCTACTTTTTATAATAACCATTTCTTTGTTCGTTTAGAGCAGTTTTCAATTGAGTGTCGTAAAACCAAAACCAAAACCAAAGTAATTACTCTGACCAATCACAGCAGTCGTAAACAATCCAATGAACCAATCAGAGCTCGAATCAATTACATGTCGGCGGCGCCAAGCGCGGGAAAACGCGGTTTTGGTTTTAATTCTGATTGGTCGAGAAAGTGGCGCGAGATTTTTTAGCCAATCACAAAGCGTAGCAATGCAAAACCAAAGCAATTGTGTAATTACTTTCGATACTCAATTGAAAACTGCTCTATGGAGTTACAAATTTGTAAACATCCATGAACAGACGATGGATACTGAAACATGTATCCGAAACATGTTTTCTAAACTCAAACGTTGTGTCGTGTTTTTGAAATGTGTAATATTGAGATGTGCTAAACACTTCTATTATCATAACATTATTGTTGTTTTCATTACGTCCCTCCAAAAAATGTTCATTGATCTTTTTCCATACCGGAATACATTTTTCTTTCAATGTTCCATGTGGGATTGTCTTTGCACGGTTTGGGTTCAAATCTCCATTTAGGAATAAACACACGGTAGTCAAACCGTCTAGTCTCACAAAAACTTGAAAAGTCAGGAATGGGTAAAACTTCTTTTGCCGTATCGCTAGCATTCAGCCCCAGATACCACATCTTCTTAACATATGCCCCGTGTACGCCTAAATATGAGTCACAAACATTTCTGATTTTATCAAACTTGGGAACAAACGAAGCTGGAGGGTAATTGTGTAATCTAGTATCGTGGAAGTAGATTTGATTCGGAAAGTCCTGCAACCACAATGCAATTTGCTGGTCTGCGTGTGGATGACATAGCATAGTGCTTTTGTTTTGTGCCAAGAAGTTTTGAATGACATCTTTAGAGAATATCATAAATGCTTCATCCATCCATGTAATACCAACTTGACAGTGGTAAGATCCCCAGACTAAGTTTTCTCTTGGTCGGTTTGGAAGTTCAGATAAAAGTCTTTTTAAGCACAGGAAGTAATCGTCATCAATTCTAAGAAAGTACTGAAAGTTAAACTTAGCCATGGCCCATTTGATGTGGTTAAGAAAGCGATATCCAAACTCACGGCCTCCTTGAAGTGGCTGAAGCTCTATATCCTTGTATTTGTTTTTTTCTTGCATTGTCAGGTTGCGTTGAACATGGTCTTTAATAAATCCATCAGTCATGAAGACACATTTCACCTGAGGAATAAACAAGAAGCTGTACACAGGTTGAACTCGTTGCATCTTATTAAACTCGGTGCATTATTTAGTGCTTTAAGTGTTTTTACGGAGAAACATAAAATTATGTCTGAAAAGTAGTAGTGAAATCGGGCTTTAAGGGTCTTGGCAAGTATACTGCGAGAATTGATCAACGATTTCGTATGTATTTATCTATTAAACTAAATCGCTTTGACAATTTTTTTTTTTTCATTTCATAATGTAGACGTTAGCGTGTGTATCTCAAAATAAGGAGAGTTTAAAAAAAATCAACCAAGGACATGCAAAAAAATCACCGGTTCATTTTGCTTTTTAGTTTTTGCTGACCCAACAAAACTTGTGAACGCGCGTCATCAGCGAGCGCGGCTCGAAACTGTAAGGAGCCACCGTAATTGAAAACCTTGTTGCTTACCTGAGTACCAGAACAATGTTTCCACCACGTGCCCCTTATCGCTTGCCTTCGTTGATATCTTTGTGGTGCAGTGCTAACGATAAGTAATAGCAGCACATTTTTCTTGTTCGTTCCCAAGTCATTAAAATCAATTAGTGGAAGGGAGGGGTGGCTCACACTTGTAAGGTTATCTAAAATGTGACTGATCGTAGCATTTGGATGGTTATTGTCAACGTCATTTTCTTGAAGTGTTTTTTTAAGCCGACGACGTCGACTTAAAAAGGAGATGCAAGCAACTAATATCAACGAGATGGCAAATCCCCAAATAAACAAAGCTAGAATTAGTGGTCTTGCTCTACACCTCATGGCGAGTATTCGTCTTCTGTGCTCGAGACAATGGCTAACTGAGACAAGTTCAATCACTTGCTTGCAAAGCACTCTCAGAATGATCCTAAGAATAAAAGACATAATCAGTCTAAATATTAACTCGTTTAACTGGTTTTTCATAGGGCGCTTACCATTTGTCAGAACTGAACAGTTGGACCGGTGCTACATTTCTATCAAAATCATGCTAATCAATCAAACTATTTTGGCATTTCAGTGCAATGCGCCTTACCGTGAGCACCCAACAAACGTTTTCACAAGTTAGCCAATCAGAGAGCGCGAGTTCAATTAACGTGCACGCCTCCTCGAAAAGTTGAGCACGATGGAATGTAATCTTGTCGCTTCGTGTTTACCACAGGAGTGATAAAATAGTTAAACTAGAGATAGGAAAATGATTATAAGAATTAGCTCGTGATATCGTGGAAAGTTATAAAAACGTTTGTCAGGTGCACGTGCTAACGGTTAGGTGCGTTGCACCGTAAGTAAACATAGGCACGCATTGCGTGCATGAACTATTTTGAAAATTAAGTTATCCCCTGGACAATATGAAATCGCGAAAGCAACGTCACACGAAAAACCGATTGCATATGTGCGTTTTTCAAATCCTCCCCCGCACCCTACCAAAATTCAACTGAGATCACGCACTGGGACCAAAACTCTACTTCGGTGGAAATGCAAATTTTGCTCATTGCATTCTATAACATATTTTTTTTAGAAAAATTTAGTCTAGGAGGGTGACCCTTGCTCGCGCTTTTGCAAAGCAAAGTTAGTCCTTCTAGGAGGGTGACTCCAGCACTAAGATAGGGTAACCCTCCCATTTGCAGACAATGCATATTTATGTCACGCTAAGATGTTTTCTTATTAGTAAACTGAATACGCTTATGTCTGTATTTGTTTTCACGAAATGGCTCTTAGAGCCCCTTTGATTTTCTAAGTTACTCATTATTCATTTTTTATTATTATTCTGCATTCGAGTTTGTTGGGCAGCTTCTTACTTGCAATGCTTGTGAAATAGAAGATATTCTCTTCAATTAAAATGTCATTTAAAACCGTCAATGTCATATTCAATCTAATTAACGTATTTTGTAGATTTAACTCCAGCCTGGCGTAAAACTTAACACAGACTTATAGACCCGGCATTTATTTCACGGGTATTTTTTATTGATTCTTTATACTGTACACTAAGCATCAAACAAAACACGACCGAAATGACACCGACCGTCATATCACCAACTCGCCTAGGTCACCTAGTGAGCAACAATAATTTTTTGAGCCCACGCGGCTTTCACGCGCGTCCTTTATCATCTTTTTGTTTGATCATTTTTCGGCCTATTTTTACTCAATTATAGTTAAAGGAACAAAACATTCAAACTTTCAAAGGTTGTAATGTTCAGAGTGACATTATTGTGTCGGTGTTTGCAGAGTTTGGTCTGTAGAACACGTGGAAAGGTAGTTGTGTGATTTAGGTCTTGTGGCATTAACCCGTGTGTAAATTTGATCTTTCCAGCTGTGTTGTTTATTAACGGTTTGCATATTTCGATTCAAATCGAAAAGAGAGTGTTCGAGAAAAAGAAAAACCGGCCTTTGCGAAGTCTTTTTATGTTTGTAGACTTGTATCGTTGATTACTTTACCAAAGATAAGGCGCTAAATTCAAATTCAGGCTGAGTATCGAGAGTCACTAAAAGTCAGCTGCTAACTGTATGATCATAGGCAATTATTAAAGAGAACATGCAGTGACGTCGACACGAGTGTCAGTCTGTATGGTCACTGGAACTCAAATATTAGAACTACAGTGGGACCTCGAAGGTGGCCCGCGACTATTTAATGGCGCGGAGGCTCCCTTTTATAAATCGAATTTTCGGCATGTAAGGGTTAACCGATTTTTGTAAGTTTTTGTAGAGCGATAAAGAAGTCTTCAAATTATACAGGACTTAAATTTTAGTGCATATAAGATAAGCGATTAAAAATTACAAGCGTTTTTAAATATTTTCATAAAACGACGACAATTTTTTTTTCTAATTAAGCTCAATACGTTCCAAGACGTCAAGCTTTACTGTGACAATTTTCCACAAAATCGGCATCGTTAATACAATAGGTGGTTTGCAAGCAATCTCTAGAGACATAGATAACAACAGTGAAACGAACAAATGCTGGTGGACGAACAAAAGAAGCTAATGAGAGAACTATTGTTTATGTCCACCAGCATGGCGGCGATGACGTAACATGAAAACCACCTATAGACCATTTGCACGATGGCGTAGTTTGACTACAATCGTGCAAATGGCCTATTGTGTTTTACGCCGATCGGTGATTCCCAAGTGGCAAATAATCCCAGAATGCGGCAACTTTGTTCGACTCGCGAAAAAACTACCGAGTTGTTTTCTGGTATTTTTAAGTATGATATCATTCAGTATATGTACAAACGGCCTTAACTAGTTTCATGTGTATAGTCTCGACGAAACTCGGCGAATTTGGGTCGTCAAGTTTGTTACTTCACGTCTTTCATTTTCTAAATGCTTTGAAAACCCCTCGTGTTCCGTAAATTAAAAGTTGAATTTCTTGAAATTCATAAATTACGCACTATAAAAATCTTGTTCTTTCTTTGCTTATAGTTTTTGCTGGGAGCTTCCGATCTTTTCCGGTTATTCAGCAAAGTTTTCGGTTATATCAAGCTTTCAAGTAATAGGGTACGATTGTAGCCTTATTTTAGCGTTCTTGCAACAGCTGAGGCAAATACGCAAGCATACCATTTGGAAGCTTAAATTCAGCATTCGACTGTGCAGTAATTTCTGTCCAGCCGATTTTGTGGAAAATTGCTCACAGTAAAGCTTGAAGTCTTGGAACTTATTGAGCTTAATTAGAAAAAAATCTTTCGTCGTTTATGAAAATATTCGCGTTTTCTTAAAAAACGGGATTTTCTAAAAACGCTTGTAACTTTTAATCGCTTATCTTACATGCACTAAAATTTAAAGTCCTGTATAGGGAAGATATCAGTGACGTCACCAATTGTTATTAATGTGCCAACCAGAGCCTTATTGGCTGCCGAAACAAAGGGTTCTTTTGTTCCGGTGGTTGGACATTTGAATAACAAAAAGAATGTTTGTAAACAGATATCATCCCTATAATTTGAAGACTTTTTAATCGCCCTACCAAAACATACAAAAATCGGCTAAAGCTAACATGCCGAAAATTCGATTTATAAAAGGGAGCCTCTGCACCATTAAATAGTCGCGGACCATCTTAAGGTGGCTCCGTTTTTATTTCGGGCGCACTCGTCTATGACAAACTTTGGCTCATAACTTTTCCGGCTCTAAAGCAATGCTTCTAAAACTTTGCGAAAACATACAGCTATTATTTAGCAATAATATGATATAATTCGATTTCACTGGGAAAAATATTTTTAGTGATAATCGGGCCTAAATGAAACCCACGTTTTGAACAAAATCGCACCCTGTGAAAAGTTTTGCTGTTATATTTGTGTTAAATTTCTGGAATCAGATGACATTAACTTAATACATACCCTTACCAAGTTTCAGCAAAATCGTTGGAGCAGATGTGCGGAAGTATTAAGGCCATCAAAATTGTACCCTAAAATTCTCTTGAAATTTAAAAAACTTGAGGCTCTTTGACAAAACAATCCACGAACCCAAATTTCTGGGAGAAGCCTTCTCAATGCTTGCTAAATCTAAATTCTAAGCCGATTGCAAATCGTGCGAACCGTTAAAAAGTACTCACTAGTTCTCTAAATATTAAAGAATGCTCCAAAATCTGCTCAAATCTCCAATGCTGCGTTTTCCATTATTTTTCGAAAATTATCCAGCAGTTTGTTGTCAAACTTCTTCCACATGAATTTCAAGGTACTGCAATACTGTTGCATCGATTGTTTTTTGCTTAGAAGGGCTTTCAATTGGAGAAATAGTTGTTGGGATTATAAGCTGCTCCGCATCTGAGCTCAAGCGAAGCTGACAAGCAAAAGTTTATGAATACGAAATGAGCACCTGTGGAATTTATTCTTAGAATTCGCACCTTTAATTTGTAAGAAGGGCGTACGTGATATGCGCGCGTAGTCCCCGCATTTGAAAACATTGCACCCCTGAAAACCGCTTGTAAATAAATCGTTGTTGTTGTTGTTGTTCAGCTTCGCCTGAGCTCAGATGCGGAGCAGCTTATAATCCCAACAACTATTTCTACAATTGAAAGTCCTTCTAAGCAAAGAACAATCGATGCAACAGTATTGCAGTACTTTGAAATTCACGTGGAAGGAGTTTGACATCAAACTGCTGAATAATTTTCGAAATATAATGGAAAACGCAGCATTGTAGATTTGAGCGGGTTTTGGAGCAGTTTATAACATTTACAAAATTTGTTAATGCCTTTTAACGGTTCGCACGATTTGCAATCGGCTTAGCATTCAGATTTAGCAAGCATTGGGAAGGCTTCTCCCAGAAATCTGGATTCGTGGATTGTTTTGTCAAAGAGCATCAAGTATTTAAAATTTTAAGAGAATTTTAGGGCTAAACTTTGATGGCCTTAATACTTCAGCACTTCTGCTCCAACGATTTTGCTGAAACTTGGCAAGGGTATGTATTAAGTTAATGTAAGCCGATTCCAGAAATTTAACACAAATATAACAGCAAATTAAAATTTTTCACAAGGTGCGATTTTTTTCAAAACGTGGGGTTCATTTAAACCCGATTATCACTTAAAATATTTCTCCCAGTAAAATCGAATTTTATCATATTATTGCTAAATAATAGCTGTAAGTTTTCGCAAAGTTTTAGAAGCATTGCTTTAGAGCCGGAAAAGTTATGACCCAAAGTTTGTCATAGACGAGTGCGCCCGAAATAACAACTGAGGCATCTTAACGAACCTCGATTTAACGAAGCTCTATATAACGAAGGCCTCGTTATAACGAACGATATTCTTCAGCCCGGCAAAATAACAAGTAAAATGTATAGAACAGTACCTCGATATAACGAACCTCGATATAACGAAATCCTCGTTATAACGAATACAATGTGGTAGCCCAAACGTGAAATCTACCCCGACATAAGGAATTAATGTCAACGTGCGACAAAAGATGAATGCGGAACAGACCAACAGTGTCTACAGTGCAAAAGTATAACCTGTACAGTTTTCCATTGCCGTAGTTATATTTTCAGTGTACTGTAGCTTCATACAGGCATTAAAGTGCAAATGTTATTTGTTAAGATCCAGAAATACGTAACACCGTTACAAAATAATTTTTAACTATACCTCGATATGACAAAATTTTTGGTTGTCTTTCCGCAAATTCGTTATAAGGAGGTTTTCGATATAACGAACCCTTCGAGACAACGAACCGATTTCCTCAGTCCCTTAGCACTTCGTTAAAGCAGAAAAAAAAATCAAAAGAAACATACCAAAAAATTTCCCCCTGAAAGGAGACATTTGCTCCAGGCGTACGCGTTACTAAAATGAACTATTGCCCATGCGCAGTTGAGCTCGAACGGCCTGGGCGCCAGTCCGCGCAAGTCACCCGTAGAAGCCAAAATAGGCTCAGTCGAAGCATATTGCACCGGACAAGAAGATCTATTTTCGCTACACGACATCATCTTGATTTCTTAGGATTACCAATCAACATTAACAATAAGCTCTTTGATACTTTATTCCTCCCGATTTTAACATACTGTTCAGATGTATGGGGTGTTTATGACAAATATGATAACAGCAGCTGGGAAAAAGATACGATTGAAGAAACACACATTTATTTTTGTAAGATGTGTTTAGGTGTGAATAAATGTTCACCAAATGTAGCATCTAGAAATGAACTTGGAAGATTACCTTTGAAACTGCAAATTTCACTGAATATTCTTAAATTTTGGATTCACCCGGAAAATCAACCCAATGACAGCATTGTTAAACTCTGCTTAATCATTTCTAATAACATGGCTCAAGAAAATAAAACAGGTTTGATTAATAAAATAAATTCTTTCTGTACAAACTTCAATATTGACAAGACTGCAATAAACTCAGTAAGCAACCCGTCTTTTTTCTTGTCAAAGGCAAAAAATAATATTTTTTGCGAGTCTAAAAAATCACTAACTCAATCTAATTAATGCAAATAAAAAACTTAAACTTTATTCGGTCTTTAAAAATGAAACGAAATATTCCGATTTTATTAACCATGTCAAAAATCCTGAACATAGGCAAATTACTTCTAAATTTAGGATAGGGAATCATACCTTAAGAATTGAAAATGGACGATATACAATCCCTAAAACTCCTAAACACCTTAGAATTTGCACCCACTGTACACTTTATTCAGTTGAAGATGAAATGCACTTTCTATTTCACTGTATGTTATACGATGAACCACGAAATAGACGAAACATCCTTTTCGACAAAATTATTAAACAAAATAGATTATTTAAAAAATTGGATTATCAGGAGAAGGTTTTATTTCTTTTCAACAATACTGATCCACCTATTAGCGGGTTGACTTCTGCTTTTGTCACTCAAGCAATGAAAACAAGAGCAAAACATAGTCAGTAGTACTCGTTATTGTCAGTTATAAATACGTGAGAATATACATCCAGATTTCTTTATTGTAATTTAACTAATTTCAATTTCCTTATTGCCATTGGTTCGGTGATACTATGTATAGAAATGAAATAATGAAATATAGTTGTTGTTGCTTTCGTAAATCGAGGTCAGTCCACTGTATCTCACATACAGTCGTACCTGGCAGGGAAAGCACTGAAATAAAGTAATTTAAAATGTTTTTTGGAGCCATTATTTTCACATATGGATATGTAACGAACAATGGAGATTTTTAATTAAGCAAATAACCTATTCAAATGATTGTCCTTAGGCTGTTTTAAAATGACCAGCATTGTTAAAGTGTTCACATTCAACAAAAGACGCAAAATTGTGATGGAATTGTTGATGAATGTCAAATGATAAACATTTTCACTTTAAACTTTCATAGAAGGAAAGCGCTAGTAATATACCATTACAAACAAGTAAACTCATAAAAAATTGAAAGTGCGATTGGGTCGCTAAAAGGGAAACAATTTGGGTAACATTCCGACAAGCAACACGGCCTTGAAACGGCGAAACGAGAGCCACGAAGTAGCGACAAACGACAGACTGCTCTGATGAATTACCGAGAGCGACACCAATGCCAAAATACATCGACAGCAAATGAGTAACTGCAGAATACCCTGCCATTTCGAGTGTCTCAGGATAAAAGTCGGTACGCAGTACGCACTGGCAGTATGAAGACAGAACAAGACAACATATTTTCTTGCCTACGCGGTACGCAGTCGTTAAATAATCCAAAAGGACAGGGCAATATTTTTCTTGCCTACGCGGTACGCGGTACGCAGTCGTTAAATAATTCAAGTGTATTGCCTACGCGGTACGCAGTCGGCGGCTCATGGATAAAAAGAACTAGGAATATTACATAGAAAACTGTTGATGTGGCAGGGTATTCCGCAGTTAAGCCGCGAAGACAATTTCGCAATTGCTTAGATCTCAAAAGCGTTTGTATCTGCCTTTGGCGAACACATGATAAAACCAAGTCACAGTTTACTGAAATATATAATCGTCATAATATTTAAAGAACCAACAAGGCGAGTTGTAGGTTAATGTTATGAATTATTGACTTTGATTCAGTTGCGTAACTGACTGTGTATCAGGGCTTTCCGATTTAACGGAAAATAAGGCCAATTTACCGCACTCTTAAGTTACAATTCATTGTATAAAAAACGTCCCACTCTACGGCCGACTGACAAAACAAAAACTACAAATAAATTTCCCGTGCGTATTTCATATTTGGGAGGTGTTTTCACAATAGTGGATCATTGGCATCTGAATTGGGAGTTATGCGAAAGGTCTCTACAATGCCAGCCAAGAACATTGCATCTCCAAAGACGTCTCTAAAACAAGAAGCTACTAAGCTGAATGTAATCTGAATAGTAAATAGATTTACCATGCTGTTCATTGTTTTTTTTTCGTAGAGAAAAGTGAAAGTCCTCGAAATGAATATGTTTAAAACATACTCCAATGTTAATATGTGAAAAAAACTACAAATTGGAAGTTTAGTTTCTAGAGTATATGAAAATTAAAATCCACCAAATGTGAGTTTTGACGGCTATAAAACTTGTTTTTGAATGCGCAGAACTACTTGGTCTGTTATTCGGTGGACTACAACCGACTCTGACCCTGATCAGTGGTTTACAATTCCAATAACTAGCTATTCGAACTTTTTTAAGTAACTTGTGCATCAAAATATTTTCTGTAAATACATCTCAAATTCAATTTTAAGTTTACAAACACAATGATGGCTGAAGACAACGCCCGCACTTTATAACTATAGGACTTGTATATAACACCGTGCTTAATCACTTTTTTGCATAACTTTCATAAGGTGGACGTACCTTCAGTTAAAACTTTGCGAAGTTGATCGGAATCAGTGAGACTGGAGAACTTGCAATCACCCGCCGCTTTTCACAAATGTGACTGCAGTTTGGATAAACACTCATATTATTTAAGTCGAAAACTAATTGATTTTTAAAACAATTGCGCAGTGCTTTGACAATAGCGGCATTAACGAAGAGAGATAACCTTTCAATACTGAGTGAATGGTGTAGAAATGAAAGGAGTTGATTGCCTCAACTGACGGCGATGTTTCATAGGCACTTTTGTGGCGCTAATTATTTAAGTTTAGTGACGCTTCACAGGTTCTGTCCTCGTGTACTGGTTCACAAGGGATTTCACATTGTATTCCCTTTGTTTATAGGATATTATGTCCGTGCAGTCTATTGTTTAGTCTTTTGTTTTTGTCCTCATGTACCGGTACACCAGGACAGAACCGCTTCACAGTCTGCAAAATATGAAAATTAAAATACTAAAAGGTATCCGAAAAACACAGTCGTGGGAAAGGTTTATCGATCTCTGCGCCGCTTCACGAAATATTCGAAGTTATTTCTCAGTTGGCTAGGTTTTCTTTTTTTTCGGGTGCAGGCCCTGATATTAGAAAAACTGGTGGCGGCCTTGATTGCAACAGGGGTGTGCAATCACGTTGAAATCAAAATGTTGTTCTTAAAAATTTGCCGAACTTTAGTTCAATTGTTAGTTATACTAATCTACTAATGCGTTAGCGCGTCTATTGTGGAAGAAACTTCATTGGGATTAGCTCTCATGGTAAATATTGAAAGCACGTTAAGATTTTTAAACGCGCGATAAAAACTTTTTAAACTTCTGTTGTCGAAACAGGGGTTTCTTTCTAAAATTTCACTAACATCCTCAAGTTGTTTAGTAAAAAAAAAAACAAGAAGAGTACAGTAATATAAAAACTACATAGAACATTTTTATCGATCCAAACTAAATATTAGCAAGGTCGACATTTCTAAAATACTTAGAAGTTTTATGTAACAGTAAATGGTTGCTGTCGTTTTGACCTTCTTGTTGGCCAAAACACGAAAGGTTTGGCCAAGCCTACTCCATAAATCAACTCAGAGAAGTTGTTTACGAGTCCAAGACCTAAAACGTGTTCAAAAGGAGTGAAAATTTTGTGTAGTGGATTAGATTTAGGGAAGTGCAAATCAATCAGTGAAAGAAAGCATTTGCCGATGTTTGTTTCCACATTTTTGCTGTATGGTGGATTGTACCAAATGATGTTTCTTGGCCTCAGTGTTCCTTCGTGTGCGTGGTGCCTCGTTGCGTGACTCCTTGTATGCGAGGTCGTATTTGTAGCCGCTTTTATTTAGGGCCTCTTCAATGGTATATGCCTTTGGCGTTATCGAAATATTCTTTCCGACATACGATTAAATTGAGCTATAACTGCATGCCAAATATCAAAACGATAATGACCAACCACAACAAAGCTGAAACAAGCAAATCTGTACTAAACGATGAAAGTAAAGAAAACTGCAACTGCCGGAACCGAAACTTCTGCCCAATGGACGGACATTGCGATGATCAGAACATTTAATTTTATATCAAGCAGAAAAAATCAAACCGACAACAAAGGAAACGTACATTGGTCTTTGCGACACGACATTCAAATCACGGTACAGAAATCACGTGTGTTCATTAAAAAACGATCGATACAAACAC
Organism: Dendrophyllia cribrosa; assembly: GCA_024195265.1. Lineage (NCBI taxonomy): Eukaryota > Metazoa > Cnidaria > Anthozoa > Scleractinia > Dendrophylliidae > Dendrophyllia > Dendrophyllia cribrosa. The sequence continues at coordinate 23,740,743 of JAJLRJ010000003.1, read as the reverse complement.
GCAACCGAACTAAGTCTGCTAAGTAAATACATTTGGAACCTTAACGATAAGAATATTGCATTTGACATTAAATGGCGCAAGATAAAGCAAGCAAGATCACTTTCTAATGCTACCAAAAAATGTAACTTGCGTTTATGGGAAAAATACTTTATAATTTGTAAATCGCAAATGTCCACTCTGAAACGGACTAACACTCCAGAAAATTCCTGTTGTTGTCAGGTCCCTTAGCATCAAGATCGTTACAAAGCTGACAAAAGCACCAAACTTGGCACAGTTGTAGCTTAGGGAAGTACTATAAATATTAGAGGAGGTGCTCAATGTAGATATTCCTTATAAGTGAATTACAGATGATTAAATGTTCGAAAATTTCAACAGTTGGGCTCCCTGTGGTACTAATATTGAATATTGCTACTTAATGTTTTAAATCACTCACAATGCCGTTTTTATGTGGTAAGTAACAATTTCAGTCTTATATCTATCATTTCTATCGGTAAATGCCTTACCAGTTGAACAAATAATCTATTTTTCGATGAACATTTCTCTAAAATGCTAGTACCCAGTCCCACCCTTCCATTTGCCATTTCTAAGATGGCAGCGTCCAGGCAGCGTCCTTAAATAGGTCAGCATTAGATCCCATCCGCCTAAACCACCTCGGACACTTATTGAGAATTATATAATGTAATGTTGACACTTAGAATTTTATTTTCAATAAATGTTTAAGTGTAAAAAAGAAAATCTAAAATCCTCAGCTAGGCTTAAGCTTACATAGCCTACCGTACCACAGTGCCACGTAGCTTCTCGGGTTGTTTAGGCCTAAATTTAACTATATAAACTGCTAACCCCAACCTAAACTGAAAGCTAACCAGTTACTCCGTTATAAAAGTCTCAATAAGGTGTCCAACGGGGTTTAGGCGGATGGGATCTTATGCTAACGCCTTAAATATTCAATTATACTAAGAATTTTTTATAGTTTTATGTAGATAAAACTTCTTTTTATAGTTTAGGATAATTTTAAAGTGTCTTTACTATTTGTTTTGCCGTTTTCAAGCCAAAAATACTGATCGTGTGGCTTTAACGATTGTTCAAAATTTCAGAAATAATGGCATTATCTTGAAGTCGATGTATCATCTGTCAGACTACAGCAGAAGAGCTAAGGTGCTCATTAAGAGCATGTGGAGCTACACTTGATTCCAGGTCTGTTTATAGCTCGTTTCTGCAGAATGTTTCTGAGTTTAACTCACTGGATTCCCTGCCCATCAGTCTTTCTCTGCCGCTCGACATAAATGTTGATGTCTTGATTGAGAAAGAAGCTTCATGGCACAAATCATGCCATTTACAATTTAGTACATCTAAACTGAACAAAACAAAAGAAACAACAGGTCGCAAAAGAGAGAAGGAACAAGCACAGCCAGAAGATGAGGAAGTCCGAGCATCGAAAACACGGAGACTTTCTTCTTACAATAAAGAGAACTGTATATTGTGTGGTCAGGGTGGCCAACTTCACGAAGTCACTATCTTCGCCACTGATGAGAAACTCCGCCGCATGATAACGGAACTTCAAGACACAACGCTCTTACTTCTCCCATAGGCATAAATTGCATCTGTTAGAAGAGGAGTTGTGTAATAGAGGAGGACATTGGGGGTTATGAACACCTCAATACCGCCCAAAAAAATCGACAAATACCGCAATACCGCAACTAAAATCGCGAAATACCGCAATACCGTAATACCTTGTCAATAATTGATAGAATACCTAAACCGCTACTCTGTTCGTTAAATTTCGCGCAAATATCCGCTTAGATTTTGTTTTTCGAATCAGGCTGTTAAGGCAAGTTTTAAAAGTTCGTTTTAACAAAACAAGTAACGGCAGTAACGTCCAGTAGCTTGTTGACTAATAGTGAACAAAAATCAACGTACCTTTATTGTTTCACTTTTCTGATTGTGAAAGAAGGGACTGCAATTTCCAAACTCAGTGCTAAATACTCATCAGGAATTTTCATTCTAGAGAGCCGAATGTACTGGTTGCTGGCCTTAATTTAATGCGTGCTGGCGGATGTTTTTACAGGTAACAGCGTTCCTTACATAGTGTTGGTGCACTATAAATAGTCTTGAGAAACGTCTTCTCTCACTATTAGTGGCCCTCGCTTTTTCACAATCATCTACAGGGTATTTTGTGAAGGCCCAGAGGTCTAGTGAGTAGTACATTGATTTCCTTATATAAAAATATCTATGTGGTTCCAACTGCATCGTCAAACTGTTATGTGAGTTTTACTTAACAAGGGTCTTGTCGAAAATGCAAACTTCTCAGTGGCCTAACAATTAGCGCACTGGACTCCGGATCGAATTGCCGGTTCGAGTACTGGTCGAATACTGTGTTGTGTTCTTGGGCAAGACGCTTTACATTCACAGTGCCTCTCTCCACCCAGGTGTACAGAAAGGTACCGACAAATGTAATGCTGGTGGGTAACCTTGCGAAGGAGTAGCTTCCCATTCATGGGACGGAGGCACACACACTCGTAAGCGCCTCATGCTACGGAAACCGTAGTTCGAAACTACTGTAGCACTAAAATGTCAAGTCAAATATTCAGTTGATCAGTCCTTGCTTTGGATATCCAAGCTCAAGTCTTTCTATCGAGCACTCTGACAGCAGTAATCGAGAGGTAGTGCTGCTCGGGGATAATTTCTATGAGTTTGCGCAAACAGTGGCGAAACTATTACAAAATGAAATGGGATGTTCGTCGTCTCATATAGCGCTGAAAATTACAGATTTTGGTATCACTTGTTCAGGAGGGAGCGCCGATATTTTGGCCATCAAAGAATCGTTTAGGGTGACACGCGAGGATCTATGACAATACTTTTAAAATTTTTCAATAGATGAAAGCATTCGATTTATTGCCACTAAAGTCATTATACTTAATTCAAATTTTCGACGAGCATCCCGTACCTTACATCAATGATAGGTAGTCCACCCCCAAAAATTAACAAATCATTAGACATCTTGAGGATTATATTAAGACTCTCAGTATGTTTATTATTTATCTTCCATGGAGATTAAATTTAATCATGTCTGCATTGTTGAACTTTTCTGTTGAATTCATTTCTGTTTTTTTTTTTAAATTAAAAGTCATATGTGCATCTCTTATTAAAAATCTAGCCAACGATTTAAAAAAAATAACTGAAAACTCAATTTGGCAAATATGTTTTTTAAAATTAACTTTGTAAATAATCTTCCTTATTATTCAACACGGCATTCTAGAGTGAAAATACGCATCAAAACGAGTGCAAATATGCCCGGACACGTTATTACACTCTTTTGACCGCGCGCGAGGTAAAACAGTTCCAAAAACTTGGTGTTAGGAGAAGCCGGATTACTGTCGTATAAAATAAAAACAATTTTTTCAGCGAACAGTTGTGTTATACGGCTGGGCATTTTTACTCACACTGAATAACCTCTATCTATTAACTGTTTTATTTCACCTCAAATTTCTTCCATTCGCCATGATAAAGACATTAATACTAGAGTAGCTGTCAAATGCCACTAGGCAACATCAAATGTTTCTGCAGATATTTTCCACAAAAAGTGGATACAAATACAAATACCATGCCGTGAATAACAAATCAAGAATATTGTCAAAATTTACAACACTGTATAAACCGACTTTTTGTACTTTAAAGTGATGATTGACTACCAATTCTTTGGTTTGGTAAGTTTGCTTAAATTTGTCGCATTTGATTGCGAATTATTCCAAAAACTTTACCATAGGACATTGTTGCTGTTGAAAAAACAAATTTCACTGAGAATGCCATGAATAAGAGGTTCCCAGAAATTGCGGTAAGATTCAATCGACAATAACCACGAACAGGCTGCCATGTATGGAACGAAAAGGAACGCGAGAAATCGATAAATTACATAAGCACGCTCTACAGTTACAACGATCGACGACTCATATGCAGCCACCTTTCTACGGACATAATTATGATCGTCTCTGCTGTTACGGTGGCAAAATAACAACTAGCAACATCTGCAGCCGCTGCTGCGAAAATGTAAGCAATATACAATGGCTGGGTGATCAAACTCGTAGCAAAGTCCGTAGCTGCTAGTCCTGCTTAAAAAATGTAGGAAGGAGTCCTAAAGGATGAGTTTCTCCATATTGCAGCCAAAATTAGCGTGTTTCCCGTCACTGCTATTAGCGAAAACAGGGTGGCGGCTACGAAAAGAGAATGTCTTGTGGAGAGACATCTGTTTCGTGAGTCTTGCGAAAAAACTGACAAACGTCGAAGGAAGAAATATTTAACCTGGGGTCAATTTAATAAAACATTTACAAGTGTAATTTACAAGTGTGGTCATTGTTTCAAAGGTTAAAAACAATAGCTGCACTTGTAATTACAAGTGTAAAAGTTTTATTGAATTCACCCCTGCTGGTCAGTAGCTGTAGAAGCATTAAATACAGACATTGGCATTGACTGTGTATTTTTATTCAAAACGTTATTCCCTACTGTAGAACAAATAGCTCCTTTTTTTCAATAGCTTTAGGCTTTTTGTTTCACATTAATATCAATAGGTGACGTAATTTGCAAAAAAAATCGGCATTACTTAGTTACAGTCTGTTTGAGCAACAGCTGGTGAATTCTATAGTTCACCAGATGCTTCAAAACTACTGCCATTGGAAAGCATTGATTGGGAAGCCAAACGAAGAAAGGTAAAAAGCCCTCTAATATCGCAATCGCTGGGGAGCCACATAAATATGCAAGTCATCTTTGTCTTCAAAAATTAGCAAAGCACAGCATTGAACCAAAAAACTTAATTCAGTATTATCCAAAGCGATCCATTCGACTAAAATTTCCGGAAATTCCGGTTCAAAGTCGAATGGAACGGAAATTTTCGAAAAATTCGTTTTGAAAATTTTGGTCACCCTCTCGAGGATGTCCCGTCTAAGAGACGCACAGTCAACGGCGAACTCTCGAATTCTTCAAAATCGCTCAAAATATCACTTTTACGTCATAAGGACGACAACACACACGCCCACCCGACGTTTTTGCCTGCGTGACATATCTCCCGACATAGCTCTTTTAAACAGTGGCTGAATTAATTCATGAAACTGAGGTACTGTTGTAGGTCAAGACGAGGTGCCACGGGATAAGGAGACGCACTATAATCTATGATTACTACTAGTTTAACGTTTATTTAGTGTTAATCGGTACATACATTTGGCAATACGTCGCTAAAATATGAAATTCGGTAAATCCAATACATTTCCTATAAAATTACAAACGGTTATGTTACACAAACAGATTGTGTGGGCGCCCTGTGATAAGAGTTGCCTGCGGACGATGTCGTTAGGACTTTTTAGTAGGCATGCGCACAGCCATATTACCTCAGTAGTGGCAGCCATGGACAGCTGTTTCGCCCTTGTTGTGTGTGCCTCTCGCTATCTTTAGTTCTTCATTACGATAGAGGTGGACATTTGATTTCAAACTCATTTGCAAGTTTTTCAACAGTTTCCACGTCGGTCCATTCCATTTTACGCTCATGTTGCTTAATTTCGAGACCAACTTGGTTATAATGATGTTCTAGAACTTGCAAACAGGCATTGGTACTGTTACCAGTACATGGCGGGTGACTATTGACTCTTTGAAGATCGTGTTCAAAAAGCAGGAGGTTGTTGCTCAATGACACGGAGTGACTGGAGCACATATTTAACTTATTTCCTGCCGCTTGGTGTGACAAACAGTAGCTAACGAGAATATTGGAAGATAAAACTTTTGCATAAGGTACATGGAAAGCTGTTTGAGGCTTGGAGAGAAAATCGTTTACATGTTCTGGTCCAATAGCGTGGCCATTCGGAAACCGTTTATTATATTCTGTTAGCTCCTTACAGATCTTGAAATTCCAATCGTAGCGATCTCTCTCAAAGTACCAAGCATAACTGAGTATAATGCAAACTGGAGAGATAAACCCCTTGTAGAACTTTCTAAAGGCTTGTTCAAAGTTACTTGTGTTAAATCTTTTCAGAATGTACTCTCTGCAATGAGTGACAGTGTCTCGGTAGATGTAGACAGGAAAATATATCATAAAATCGCTAACATATGGTAATCCTAGCGCCAATTCTGTCGTTCTTGCCCACTCTTGTACCCAGCTGTAAGAGATCGTGCACTCTGTACCCATTACCCGTAACTTTGTGCCGGTGAAAATCGAGGATTTGGTTACTGGTGTGATGAAGGCGGCATCATTGTCCATCCAGGCAATAATGGAGTCATTTGAATACAGATCGATGAAAAAGCTGCTCCAAAGCTGTCTGTTGTAACCAGGCGCCCTTCGCATACCTTCAAAATCCAATGTAGTTTTGTCTTTTGGAAGAGACTCGTACAACACTTCAAACTTAAAATCAGGAAAGTATTTTTTGGTTTGATTTGTTACCTTTTCACCAAATGCATGATCCTGTTCTGATTCTTCGTCAAGCACCATGACTGTCTTCCCAAATGAAGGAGGCCAGAAGAGAACAGTAGTCCTAAATAGGTCACAGTAATAACGTGTCCTGTGACCCGGCAGTTTTCCGGCCATTCTCAAAAACAGCGTTATTGGGGTGTCTGTTTTGCTAGAAATGCTTGCAACCTCAGTGACATTTGAAGTCGCTTTGGTTCTTAGGAGTTCTATTCTGCTTTGGCTGCTAGTGAACTTAGATGGTCGGGCAACATATGTCAGGTATATCACGATGATGATGGTTAAGGAAATACAGATTGGAAGACGCATTTTAAATTTGAATCCTCGTAGCAAAACCATGTCTCCCAGTTGTTTCGTCAGTCCTGTGGCTTTCTTCTCATGCACAGCTACAAAAAGAACACATTAGCCTAAGGTGACACATACAACAAATTGGAATTGAGTGTGACTGAGGTCAGTGTAGTCAGTGTAGTCAGTGTAGTCAGAATTGTCAGTGTAGTCAGTATAGTCAGTGTTGTCAGTGTAGTCAGTGTAATCACTGTAGTCAGTGTAGTCAGTGTAATAGGTTTAGTCAGTGTAGTCAGTGTTGTCAGTGTAGTCAGTGTGGTCAGTGTGGTCAGTGTAATAGCTTTAGTCAGTCTAGTCAGTGTTGTCAGTATAGTCACTGTACACAGTGTAATAGGTTTAGTCAGTCTAGTCAGTGTAATAGGTTTAGTCAGTGTAGTCAGTGTAGTCAGTGTTGTCAGTGTAGTCAGTGTAGTCAGTGTGGTCAGTGTCAGTGTAGTCAGTGTAATAGCGGAGCCTAGGCCGAAGGCCCGGCTGCGGAGCCCCATACTCATAGAACCTATGCCCTCATTTTTCATGGTCATGGCTAGCGGAAAGTTTCGCGGGCGCTGTCTGCAACAAAAACATGTGTGTCGCGCAAGGCTAGCGCGCATGCGCGTATGACGCCACACAACATCCGGGATCTGAGCGGAGGACTAGCTCGCGGGCGCGTATGACGTCGCAAAATATGCGCGTACGACGTCATGTTGAAACCAAAGCGAGGCTTTTTTTTCGCGCGGTTACACGGCCGAATGTCACGTCAGCTGGGAAAACACTTTGATGTTTTGCTGTGTTTACTGAGCGGAGAAAACGGTTTAAATTAAAGTCGTTATTTTCCTGCATTTTTTCGTGGTTTGCTACTCAAGACAGGGATGCTAATTAAGGGATACTCAGGAGCCGCTTTAGTGGAAAAAGAAGAGCTTTCAGGGATAAAATCTTGCTTCGAGGAACTATATACATGTACGTTTTTAGCAATGCGAGAGATGGGTTCGTTTTACGGATTTCAGCACCAAAGCGGAGATTTAAAGAATTTCCAAGCACAGTAGTCGCCGGAGGGACTTAAAGGTAAAACAAATTACATTTTTCGATGGAAATTTATCTAGATATCAATCTGTGATTGACTTTTTGTTAATGTGTTCTCGGAGAATTGTTTTTAAACGTGTAACTTAAACTTTGAGGTTTTTTTGAATGTCGTGGCACACATTTTTAAATCACACTGAAGAAGGGCTCAGCCCGAAACGTTTGTGTTTTAAATGACATTGACACTTTTCTAAAAGATTTAAACCTTTTTACTTTAGGATTTAACCAGAGTGTCACGCATCACTGAAAACATTTGTTTTCTCCGTTTTAATTAATTACATGTTTGATGCGATTTTCCATCCACACCGATGCCTAACATCAAAAAAACCGTTACAGTCCTTCGTCGCAACTTGAAGCACAGCCTCAGTCGTTTCCTTGGCATAGATGCCGTATTAACGGTTATGGAATTAGCTGACTACACCTTAAAGAAGACAAAACTCACTAGTCACATCGTATTTATTGGACGCTGCCTGCGAAAAAGATTAATTCCGAAGGGATTCCGAATCCGCTTTAATTTAGCGGATGGCGATTGTCGAAACAGACGGCTTTCTAAGATAACAATTTCATGTTCGAGACGTCTCATGCAAGCTACTATCCAGAACTTAAAGATCCAGCTTGATAACATTTCCACCCTCAAGTCTCGTGTTTGCGGTCTTGCCCAAGAAAAATGCACATCAGCAGAATACCACCGAGCAAGGAAACTTATATCAGAAATAAACTCACAACTGTATCATGAAATTAAGAATGTTAAAGACGCAAAGTTCGCTATTCTACGTACTGAAGCGAGATCTAACCAAAGCATCATCAATCATTTGCAAGCCCCTATCCTTGCGAGAAGAACAGTGGTCACCATTCCCGAGGATCTTTCACTCAACGATGCAGAGAACTCTGTGCTCAGCAAGGGTCTTACTTTTGTTCCTGTGAACAATAGGATTGACGAGTATCAGGAAAAAGCCGACTCCGAAAGATACTTCTGGCGTCTACGCCTGAAAGCGCATTTCCATAATCGTGAAAATACTGATCAAGATCCCGACGACGAAGACCCTTTTACTAAGTTTAATAACAAGACCTCAACGTGGACCCCTCCAGATGGCCGTTTCTCCGCCCTTGACCATTACATAGATCGCTGCCGCCGCTCTATTGCTTCACGGAACTACATCAGGCGTACTTCGTACTCGAACCTTTCACAGGAGGAAAGACGAGCAGTACAAGAATTAAGACGGCGAAACGACATTGTTATCAAACCAGCAGACAAGGGTGGTGCTGTGGTCGTTTGGTCACGTGATCTATACATTCAGGAAGCAAATCGTCAACTGTCCGACAACCGTTTTTACACGCACCTTGATGCGGACCCTACTCCAGGCAATCAGAAAATTGTCAAGAATACCATTGCAAACATGATCGCCGCATGTGAGCTGCCAGCCACGGAAAAGCATTTTGTGGTCACCACCCCACGTACTTCGCGTTTCTACATGCTGCCTAAGATACACAAGCCAAATAACCCAGGACGACCTATTGTCTCTGCATGCTGCTGCCCTACTGAGAACATCGCAGCCTACCTTGACGAAGTGATGGCTCCGTTTGTCAGACACCTTCCAACCTATGTTAAGGATACCAACCATGCGCTTAGCATTGTTGATGCTTTCAGCTTTGATGAGTCTGATGCCAGTCCTCGTTTCCTTTTCAGCATGGACATAAAATCTTTGTACACAGTAATTCCTAATGATGGTGGCCTTCAAGCTCTCACCTTTTATCTAGACCAACGGACTGTCAAAGATCCTCCTACCCGGACCCTGATCCGACTGGCTGACCTTGTACTCACCCTCAACGCCTTTTCTTTTAATGGCCAGTACTATCGCCAGATTGGAGGTGTGGCCATGGGAAGTAAAATGGGTCCGAATTATGCGTGTCTATTTGTCGGGTTCATCGAAGAACAAATCCGCTCACGCTATACTGGCTTTGTCCCTCAGTTGCATAAGCGCTACATCGACGACGTAATCGGAGCTGCACAGTGCAGTCGACAAGATCTCGAGGAGTACGTTGATTACGTGTCCAACTTCCATCCAGCTCTCCAGTTCTCATCCACCATCAGCGAAGTGGAACTTCCTTTTCTGGACATGCAACTGAGGATAAACAACAACAAGATACAGACCTCGGTACACTACAAGGAGACTGATACACACAACTATCTCCACCACACATCTTTCCATCCAAATCATTGTAAACGAGCAATTCCATACAGCCAGTTCCTCCGACTCCGCAGGATCTGTTCCGATGATGATGACTTTCTAACCCGAGCAAGAGAAATGAAGGACAATTTCCATGCACGTGGCTATCCGCAGACCCAACTTGACAACGATCTCCGTAGGGTCTCAAACGTTTCACGTGACGAGGCCTTAACACCACACAGCCGGAATATTACATTAGACGATAGAGTCCCTCTGATATTGACTTACAATCAGTTCAACAATGGCACCAGGCGGATCATGATCGACAACTTTAACATCCTGTCCTCAGATCCTGAGACACGCGCTATTTTCCCTACACCCCCACTCGTGTCATATCGGCGAGACAGAAATCTCAGGGATATTCTTGTGCACTCTGCTGATGGCTCGCTCTCACCCTCTGATGCCGGATCCTCGCCTTGCCGCCGACCCCGCTGCCACACATGCAAGTACATAACACCTCAGACTGTCATACAGGGCTCCAAAAGCACATGTAACATCCGTGACCACTTCACCTGTCAATCTGCGAATGTTGTGTACTGCATAATCTGTCGCCGCTGCCCCCGAATTTACATCGGAGAGACTGGAAGGCGGCTACGGGAACGCTTCAGTGAGCACTTACGCAGCATTCGTAACCGATCTCCAGGGTTTCCCGTAGCTGAACACTTCAACTCAACTACACACTCGCTCGATGACGTCATGATCTGCGGCGTCGAACGTTGTTTCGGCAGCAACACCAGCCGCAAACAGCGTGAGATGCGACTCATCTTCAAGCTTGGCACGCTCAGACCGAGCGGACTGAACATTAATTTTAATTTTTTGTGACCGAGTTTTTTTGTGTGTATGTAACTGAATGGCGCGCGCATTCAACGTGCACGCGCTCACTTTGAGGTTTTTTTGAATGTCGTGGCACACATTTTTAAATCACACTGAAGAAGGGCTCAGCCCGAAACGTTTGTGTTTTAAATGACATTGACACTTTTCTAAAAGATTTAAACCTTTATAACTTAAATTCAGTTGTATTAATTTCTTGAATTTCATCGAAGACACGGCTCGGCCTCGATGCGCGTTTTCCGTTTTGCTTTTCAACATAAACTAATGGAGATTTGAATAAAACTTATCGAAAGAAGATTGTGTTGTCCATTTTTATGTGTTTGTTCATTCATTACATAGGTTGAAAAGCGATTTTATGTAAACAAAACAAGACTTGAATTTTATTATAGTTCTAACTTCACTCGCGTGGCCGTATGCAAATATGTTTGTATTTTTGGCAATTTTGATTTCCAAATCAGTTTCTCAGGCATTTTTTGACAAGCTACAACTGTATTTCTTAACAGTAGTCGTAATAGTTATTCTAGACGGAGAAAAAGTTGTTTTTGTGAACTTTTGTACGGTCTAAATGACCGTCTGCACAGTAGTGCAGACGGTCGGGTAATACTGTTTTTGAGAATTGCTAAAATTGAAAAATAGCCCGGTCGTCAATATTAATCTTAATTCTTGTGCTTCCGACCTTTCACCTATTAGTTAAGTTTCATCTTAGTTAAGCTTGTTCAGAGGGTCTTCAGAGGGCGCCGCTGTTAGGCTAAGCCTAACTATATATATTAGGTTTAGTCAGTGTAGTCAGTGTAGTCAGTGTTGTCAGTGTAGTCAGTGTAGTCAGTGTAGTCAGTGTAGTCAGTGTAGTCAGTGTAATAGGTTTAGTCAGTGTAGTCAGTGTTGTCAGTATAGTCACTGTACACAGTGTAATAGGTTTAGTCAGTGTAGTCAGTGTGGTCAGTGTGGTCAGTGTGGTCAGTGTAGTCAGTGTAGTCAGTGTAGTCAGTGTAGTCAGTGTGGTCAGTGTGGTCAGTGTAGTCAGTGTAATAGGTTTAGTCAGTGTAGCCAGTGTAGCCAATGTAGCCAGTGCAGTCAGTGTAGTCAGTGTGGTCAGTGTAGTCAGAATTGTCAGTGTAGTCAGTATAGTCAGTGTTGTCAGTGTAGTCAGTGTAATCACTGTAGTCAGTGTAGTCAGTGTAATAGGTTTAGTCAGTGTAGTCAGTGTAGTCAGTGTAGTCAGTGTGGTCAGTGTGGTCAGTGTAGTCAGTGTAATAGGTTTAGTCAGCGTAGTCAGTGTTGTCAGTATAGTCACTGTACACAGTGTAATAGGTTTAGTCAGTGTAGTTAGTGTGGTCAGTGTAATAGGTTTAGTCAGTGTAGTCTGTGTAATAGGTTTAGTCAGAGTAGTCAGTGTAATAGGTTTAGTCAGTGTAATCAGTGTTGTCAGTGCAGTGTAAAAATCTTACCGTCGATGTATTTTACATTTCTCGACTCAAATATTATGCTTTTCAACGTGTTTTTACCATCGACATATTTTTGTCCGTAACGGAACGCCATATTTATGCAAGCTTTTCATTCATCGTCTCTATTCTAGTTACCCACGTTAAACCATAGTGTCTAAAATTAAAATCCACCAGAAACGAGTTTTAACGGCTATAAAACTTGTTGTTGAATGCGCTGAACTACTAACCTGCGATCAGGCGCTCTTTTTTTTCGGAGGGAAAGTCGGCGGAGAGCGGGGAGGGAAGAAACGAGGGGAGGAACTTTCTGACTTTCGCGCACTCGCGCTCTCCCGCTCCGAAAAAAAAGAGTGCCTGATCGCAGGTTACTGAACTACTTGTTCCGTTATTCGGTGGACTACAACCGACTCTGACCCTTATGTGGTTTACAATTTCAATAATCAGCTATTGCCCTTTTTTAAGTTACTTGTGCATCAAAATATTTTCTGTAAATAGATCTCAAATTCAATTTTAAGTTTGCAAACACAATGATGGCTGAATTCGAAGATATCGCCCGCATTTTATAACTATAGGACTTGTATATAACACCGTGCTTAATCACTTTTTTGCATAATTATAACTTTCATACGGTGGACGTACCTTCAGTTAAAACTTTGCAAAGTTGATCGGAATGGTGAGACTGGAGAACTTGTAATCACCGGGCGCTTTTCACAAACAGTTTGGATAAACATTCATTTTATTTTAGGTCGAAAACTAATTGATTTTTAAAACAATTGCGCCGTGCTTTGACAATAGCGGCATTAACGAAGAGAGATATTCTTTCAATTCTGAATGGTATAGAAATGAAAGGAAATGATTGCCTATACACAGTTTAAATGACTCTACTGACGCCGTTGTTTCATAAGCACTTTTATGTAATTATTTAAGTTCAGTGACGCTTCACAGTCTGCAAAATATGTAAATTAAAATAATAAAAGGTATCTGAAAAACACAGTCGTGGGAAAGGTTTATAGATCTCTGCGCCGCTTCACGAAATATCCGAAGTCATTTTTCAATTGGCTAGATGGGGTGTTTTGTTTTTTGGGTTCAGGTCCTAACATTGGAAAAAAGGAGGCGGCCTTGATTGCAACAGGGATGTGAATCACGTTGGAATCAAAAGGTTGTTCTTAAAAATTTGCCGAACTTTAGTTCAATTGTTAGTTATACTAATCTACTAATGCGTTAGCGCGTCTATCGTAGAAGAATCTTCATTGGGATATTAGCTCTCTCCGATTATCGACATCCATCATGATGGATACTGAAAGCGCGTTAAGATTTTTAAACGCGTGATGAAAACTTTTTAAACTTCTGTTGTCGAAACCGGAGTTTCTTTCTAAAATTTTACGTTGTCTAGTGAAAAAAGAAACCAAGAAGAGTAATATAAGAACTACATAGAACATTCTTATCGATCAAAACTAAATATAAACAAGGTCGTCATTTCTAAAATACTTAGAAGTTTTATGTAACATTAAACGGTTGCTGTCGTTTTGGCCTTCTTGTTGGTCAAAACACGAAAGGTTTGGCTAAGCCGGCTCCATAAATCAACTCAGGGAAGTTGTTTACGAGTCCAAGACCCAAAATGTGTTCAAAAGGAGTGTCTCTATGAATGCTGACAAACAAAAGATGTTTACTATAGCCGAAAGTTTTATAGTAGCCATTAAGGTGACTCGCTGGAAATGCAAAATGCGCTCATCTGTGACCTGGATGCAATTTCGCAACGGCAAACTTTTGGTTATAACTTCTTTGTTTTTTATTCCATTGAAATAATTCTTTTTGTATCTCCTAGTTGAATGAAGAATGTATTATTATATGAACCGATTTTCTTCGAAATAAATACAGGAGCCAAAATCTGGATTTGCGCAAACCCCTTATTTCATATTGAGGCCCTCGTAGAAAAAAATTGGTCCGTTTTATTTGGCTGAAAATTTGCGAATCGACTTCCTTTGATATAGTCTAGAATGTGGCCAAGTTACAAAAAAAATCGTCGGAACAGAAACGCTGCAACAGAAATGCCGTCAACCTAGGAGCTTATTTCCACCCGAGGTGAAATGAATATTTATTGCGCATCGAAAAATAATAATCATGGACACTCAACACCAAAAATATATTGTATAAGCATGCGTTATATCATACATCAAGTTCGATTGCGAATGCTACAAACCATTAAAATTTACTGACTCAGTCTTTAGACCAACACACATGGCAAAAACGTGCTTAATATGTAATATTGCTCTCCTCTTAATTTTACCGAGATTATATATTATTTTGCTCCTAAAACATATAACGACAAGAAACTGGTAGTATTGGTACAACTTACGAACCGGTTTTGGTCACTCTAAGTGTTTTCCTGGTTGATAAACAACTTGTCGAAACTGCGGCATTCGCGCTGCGGTCTTGCACGCAGATTTTAGGGTTCGTTGTTTACAGTGGTAATGAAATTTGACAATTCGTCAGGGGGGTAACACTATACCCTGGGGTGTAGTTCTCAGACCTATATGTTCCAATGGAGCCATTGTTTGTGAGCATTCGCCAATTGTATGTCAAGCATACTGTAAAGTCAATTCGGTCCCCCCTGACGAATTGTCAAATTCAATTGCCATCCGTAAACAACGAACCCTAAAATCTGCGTGCAAGACCATAGGGCGAATGCCGCAGTTTCGACAAGTTGTTTATCAACAAGGAAAACATCTACAGTGACCAAAACCGGTTCGTAAGTTGTACCAATACTACCAGTTTTTTGTCGTTATATGTTTTGGTGCAAAATAATATATAACCTCGGTAAAATTAAGAGGAGAGCAATATTACACATTTAGCGCGTTTTCGCCATGTGTGTTGGTCTAAAGACTGAGTCAGTAAATTTTAACGGTTTGTAGCATTCGCAATCGAACTTGCTGTAAGATATAACGCATGCCTATATAACATATTCTTGGTGTTGAGTGTCCATGATTATTATTTTTCGATGCGCAATAAATATTTATTTCATCTCGGGTGGAAATAAGCTCCTAAGTTGACGGCATTTCTGTTGCAGCGATTCTGTTCCGACGATTTTTTTGTAACTTGGCCACATTCTAGACTATATCAAAGGAAGTAGATTCGCAAATTTTGAGCCAAATAAAACGGACCAATTTTTTTCTAGGAGGGCCTTAATATGAAATGAGGGGTTTGCGCAAATCCAGATTTTGGCTCCTGTATTTATTTCGAAGAAAGTCGGTTCATATTTAATAATCCATGCTTCATTTAACTAGGAGATACAAAAAGAATTATTGCAATAGAGTAAAAAACAAAGAAGTTATAACCTAAAGTTTGCCGTTGCGAAATTGCATCCAGGTCACAGATGAGCGCATTTTGCATTTCGAGCGAGTCACCTTAAAATTCGTATTTGGTGTATTTTAATTTTTATATATACTCTAAAAGCTAAACTTCCAATTTGTAGGTTTTTCACATGTAGGACGTTTTCACCTGACGTCACGCTGAAGGTACAAAACAAAAAATTTTATCAATAGCTTCTTTTACTTTCTTTTGTTCCGTTCACCAGCATGGCCGCCGCGCTTTTGTCTTTTGAATTTTCAGGGACTGGTTGCAAACCACCTATCAAGGTGGCTCCGTTGTTATTTCGGTCGCACTCGTCTATGACAAACTTTGTCTTATAACTTTTCCGGCTCTAAAGCGATGCTTCTAAAACTTTGCGAAAACTTACAGCTATTATTTAGCAATAATATGATAGTATTCGATTTTGATGGGAAAAATATATTTAGTAATAGTCGGGCTTAAATGAACCCCACGTTTTGAAAAAAATCGCACCTTGTGAAACATTGTGCTGTTATATTTGTGTTAAATTTCTGGAATCAGCTTACATTGACTCAATACATACCCTTACCAGGTTTCAGCAAAATCGTTGGAGCAGAAATTCGGAAGAATTAACGACGCCATCAAAATTTAGCCCTAAAATTCTCTTAAAATTTTAAATACTTCATGCTCTTTGACTAAACAATCTACGAACCCAAATTTCTAGGAAAAGCCTTCCCAATGCTTGCTAAATCTGAATTATAAGCCGATTGCTAATCGTGCGAACCGTCAAAAAGTATTCACTAGTTCTGTAAATATCATAAAATGCTCCAAAACCTGCTCAAATCTCCAATGCTACGTTTTCCATCATTTTTCGAAAATTATCCTGCAGTTTGGTGTCAAACTCCTTCCACATGAATTTCAAGGTACTGCAATGCTTTAACATCGATTGTCTTTTGCTCAGAAGGGCTTCCAATAGTTGTTGTGATTATAAGCTGCTCCGCATCTGGGCTCAGGCGAAGCTGACAAGCAGTTTTCAGAGTTTTGTTTATGAATACGAAATGAGCAGGTGTGGAATTTATTCTAAGAATTCGCACCCTTATAAGGGGGGGCGAACGAAATATGCGCTCTAGTTACCCCAGGTGGGGAGGGAGCATGCACGCTCCATTAGAAGTTTCCATGGGATGCAATGTTTTTAAATGCGGGGACTACGCTGACTACGCGCGCATATCACGTACGCCCCCCTAACTAAGGTGCGAATTCTTAGAATAAATTCCACAGGTGCTCATTTCGTATTCATAAACAAAACTCTGAAAACTGCTTGTCAGCTTCGCCTGAACTCAGATGCGGAGTAGCTTATAATCCCAACAACTATTTCTCCAATTGCAAGCCCTTCTAAGCAAAAAACAATCGATGTAAAAGTATTGCCGTACCTTGAAATTCATGTGGAAGGAGTTTGACACCAAACTGCATGATATCACTTTTCGAAAAGTGATGGAAAAGGAAGCATTGGAAATTTGAGCAGGTTTTGGAGCATTTTATGATATTTACAGAACTAGTGAATACTTTTTAACGGTTCGCACGATTTGCAATCGGCTTAAAATTAAGATTTAGCAAGCATTGGGAAGGCTTCTCCCAGAAATTTTGGTTCGTAGATTGTTTAGTCAAAGAGCATGAGGTATTTAAAATTTTAAGAGAATTTTAGGGCTAAATTTTGATGGTGTTTATTCTTCCGCATTTCTGCTCCAACGATTTTGCTGAAACTTTGTAAGGGTATGTATTAAGTCAATGTAAGCTGATTCCAGAAATTTAACACAAATATAACAGCAAAATTTTTCACAGGGTGCGATTTTGTTCAAAACGTGGGGTTCATTTAAGCCCGATTATCACTAAATGTATTTTCCCATTAAAATCGAATTCTATCATATTATTGCTAAATAATAGCTGTAAGTTTTCGCAAAGTTTTAGAAGCATCGCTTTAGAGCCGAAAAAGTTATGGGACAAAGTTTGTCATAGACGAGTGCGCCCGAAATAACAACGGAGCCACCTTATAAAATGCGGTATATTTTAAAGCTAACGAAAAAAACCGGGTACGCAGCATGGTAAATCTTAACAAATTGTACTATCTAGTCTATTGTATGCCACTCCTCCAAAGTCTTGTACCCAACCTCATACTAGTCATTTTGTCTCAATCAAAATGTCTTGGAAATTTGGAGCTTTTAAATTTCGCTTTGCTTATTTCCACGTCATATCGCCAAATGCCACCAAATATACGGCTTAGTTGAATAAAAAATTTTATAGAGCAAAACAAAAGTAGTAGTTTGGAGATAAAGTGCAGAATTGCAAGGATTGAAGTGGTACTCCCTATAATGGGCTATACGGGAATGCTCCGACCAAATGGGGTACCTTTTTATAGGCTGGAGGTATATAAAAGGGAGGGATTTCACGAGTTGAAGTGTAGAAAAGGGTAGGGAAAACTGCCATTAAGGTATATAAGAAGGGCCTTTCCAAACATCTTAAACAGACGCTCGTAACGTCTAATTCGTCAAGTATTAAAGTATTTTAAAGTACAGTAGTAACGAAGGCTGCAAACAAAAGCACTCGCTGTTTGCGTGCCTGATGTGCGGAGTATCCTGACTCCCGCCACAACATGAACTGAATAAAGAATATTATTGATATAGAGATATAAAGATTCCCGGTTTAAAAGATTCCTTGTTTTAAAGCCTGTTTTACACGCTTACAATGATTCACAAACCGACACCTGTCGGAAGACTTATTATATCAGGGTGTGAAGGCCCCACAGAAAGAACCTCAGCTTTTGTTGACCACTTCATGGAGCCAATAACACAAAAACAAGCTTCATACTCTTAAAGATACAACAGACTTTATGAGATTGTTCGGGAAGATTTTTAAAACTGCCTAAAAAGCACCATTCTCGTCGCAATGGATGTCACTAGCCTATACACGAACATACCACAAGAGGATGGTATTACCACTGTATGCGAAGCAAACGAGCAATTTCACCTCAGAAACCCCCGTCCCTATCAGGTCACCTGATAGGGTTCAAGAGAAATGCTGGCAGTTTGATCCTACAAGAAAACTCGTTCCAATGCAACGGTAAAGATTATTTTCAAGCTCATGGAACAGCCATGGGTACGAAAATGGCCGTAGCGTTTGCTAACATCTTCATGGCCAAAATAGAAATAGAAATACTCAGACAAAGCTACAGTACACCCGTCTTTTAGAGAAGATTTATTGATGACGTCATATATCAATGTGGGACACAAGCAGAGACAAAATAGAAGATTCCTTCAAAAGGCAAATAGCTTTCACCCTCCAATCAAATTCACGGCTGAAATCTCAGAAACGAAACTATATCCTTGGACACGAAAGTTTACAAGGAGTCTGTTCTTGACGTGCGAACATATAGACTGCGAGACGTCTCTTATGTTTCTTTTAGTAAGTCGAGTGAGCGAGCACGCGCACGCGCGACGAAGCTGCGAGGCGCACGAGACAAGGGCGTATGCACGAGGAAAAGGAAAAATAAGAGACGGCACCGTCTTCTTTAATACTAAAAAGACCTAAAAATGCGACGCCAGGCACTCAGGCGCCGGAGTAATATCATTGGTTGGTTTGCAAGTTAGGACACTTATGTTTCAACGAGTTCTCGTTTGTCGCGTCATTAGGCCTTTATCACGCCCCGCCATTTTGTATAAAAACAAAAGATTTTTGCCCGCCCAACCTCGTTTTCAACTTTTTCACTGCGAGGCTGGGCGGCCAAAAACAAAGCATTTTATTCTCCGGGGAGTCAACATGGCTGCCGCATGATAAAGACCTATAAGAAATCTGAGATCACAACACGCGGTGAACTTTTCTTTGGGCTGACGCCTTCGATCCACGCGGCTTCCCCTCTCGCTCGACTAACTAAGAGAAAAATGAGAGACGGCTCGCAGTCTAATTTACAATTGGAATTTTACTGTTTTACTCAAATCAACAATTACAATAGTAACTGAAATTCATAAGGCTTTGTCCTTAAATATAAATAAAGCATTTGTATAGTACCGGGGCAACCTTGGGAGGGAAAGAAAAAACATTTGTGAAGTTTTGCTGGCTTTACGTTTTCCGAGAGAAAAAACTACGATGATACACATAGCTTGAGTGTTATGGCCCAGGCAACAAAAGTAGCGGGTCTAGTGGAGGGACCCTCCCCCCCCCCCCGCCTTAATTTGCGACAAAAAATGAGGACCGAACCGTGGCAATCTGTTTTTAGTCTCCAACATTTTCACTTCACTTCCCCACCTCCAACATATTTACATATTTACTATTTAAGGATACCTATTCAAGGACACTTCTCTTTACTAGGTTTTACAGTTGAACCTCCCTTTCGAAAAACAGAGAACTCAAGCATCGCCCGAACTCTAGTAAAAGGGCACCTCTAACCTGATTTCAGTCATCTCCTCTGGTCGTGAACTCCCTGAATTAATAATTAATTAGCCTTTAATACCGTCCAGTAACGTCACTACGTGAAAACCAAGTACATGTAGTGATTTTAGGAAAAAGGCACGGCTGAAATTCTCAGATTTTAGCAACAAAATCTTCCTTCGAGTGCGAAAGCTCGCATAACGGAATTGCTAGGAGCTATGTTTGGTGCCAAATTAAGTCAAGTTTTCAAGGGTTTATGCTTCGATGCAACCAACATTGATTTCAGGCATTAACTCTATAGTTTTGTAATATATTTTACAACAGATTTCCATGCAATGTCTGCTGTTTGTTTTGAAAAATAGTTTATTTAATGTGAAACGACCTTTAAAAAGTGTCCACGTATATATCTCATAAAATCAAATAAAATTCAAGATTACTTTGTTATCAAATATTTCACATATTGACAAACTTAGTTAATCTCAAGTGAAATTGCACTTGAATACTTACCGTTCAGCTACATGAACGAGTGTTCAAACGAAATGTGATAGGTCACTTTCCGAGTGGAGACCGATCCTAGTAGTAATCATAGATTATAGTGCGTCTCCTTATCCTGTAGGCAGTGGCACCTCGTCTTGACCTACGTAGTACCTCAGTTTTAGCCACTGTATAAAGGGGCTATGTCGCGAGATATGTCACGCAGGCAAAAACGTCGGGCAGACGTCAAACAAATTCACGATATCGCCGTGGAATCGGGCAAAAATCCTTCAATTATGCTGTGCTGTGTACTCCGAAAGGTCGCAGATTTTTCCGACATATAAATAGTATATTTGTCTTGATTTCATTTCGGTTTATGAGGGCATCATAGACGTTTATATTTCTCCGATTCTGAAATGATACGCGTCAGTACATGTCAGTATCTCAACGTCTAGAAGTTGTATTCAGCATGTTTAATCAGGTAAGTATGGACGAAGGTTCTTCTCCGGGCCTGATTGCTGTGAAATCAACCCAAAAGTTGTCATATTTTCCTCTCTTCTACGAAAGTAGTGTGCTTTCAATGCTGTAACGTAATTTATAATAACACGCGCAAGCGATCTCAAGGTCAAGCTACATGTAGGTCACGTACGCAAACAGGTTTAGCTGCAGTAGTTATTTTGATCTGTTTTGAATGAAGTCCAGAAATTTTCATTGCTCTCTCTCAAGCGAAAAAAAAAAGAAACAATACAATATTGGGTTTGTCTGCGGAGACAAACAAATTTTATTCATAACGCTCAATTATCAGATAGTAACACAATGAGAACTAGAGCTATTTTACTTGCGAAAGAAGTGCACATCTGACAGCGTTCCCTTCGAAATATACGAAAGACAAAGAATAAATTTTGGACTGATCTTACCAGAAAACATAGGATAAATTTTTAGAAAAGGAAAAGGATTGATAGCGAAGAACTCGCGGGCTTTCGGCCCGCTGCGAAGCCCCATACTCATAGAACCCTAGACTTTCTGAAAGTCCGTTTTTCGACTCGCGACTTTGTCGCGCTCTCGGGGGCTTCGCAGTCGACTTCGTCGCTCGCTTCTCGCTTTGATGGTCATGGCTAGCGGAATGTTTCGCGGGCGCGTTGTGTGCCCGCCGCCGCCCGCTGTACGCGTTGGGCTAGCTCGCGGGCGTGTATGACGTCGCAAAACATGCGCGTATGACGCCACACTCGCGGCTACACAGCCGTCAGCTCGGTAGTGGTTGTTTACCATTTACAAGGGAAAACCGGTTGGTTCACGGTTTGTGTAAATGGTTAGCAAAACTCCAGAAAGATAAACATAAAACATAAACTAATGGAGATTTGAATAAAATTTTTCGAAAGAAGATTCCGTTCGGAAATTTCGGTTGGAAATTTTGGACTACCTTTCAAGACGTTCCGTTCATTTCGGAAATTTTCCGGTCGGTCGAGCCAAAATTGTCTTACCATTTGCATTCTGACCGAAATGTCCGGAATTTTTGGGTAAATGGTAAACAACCACTTTAAAAGTTGGATCTTATCGCAGTGTTTAGCGGAGCAGTAAAGTCGTTATTTCCCTGCATTTTTTCGCGGCTTGCTACTCAAGACAGGGATACTAATTAAGGGATACTCAGAATCCGGTTTAGTGGAAAAAGAAGAGCTTTCAGGGATGAAATCTTGCTTCGAGAAACTTCATACGTTTTTATCAATGCAGGAGCAATGCGGGGAGATGCCTTGTTTTTATTACGGATTTCAGCACCGAAGAAGCGGAGTTTTAACGAATTTCCAAGCAGTCCAGTGACTTAAAGGTAAAATAAATCACATTTTTCGATGGGAATTTATGTTGATATCAATTTTTGATTGACTTTTCCTTTGTGTTCTCTTTAGTTTTGGAGACATGTTTATAAAACGTGCTCAAATTAAGTCGTGTTGTTATCTTGAATTTCATCGAGGACAGCTCTGCCTCAGTGGGTCTTAATGCGCTTCAAATAGTACGTGTTTTGCTTTTAAACATAAACTAATGGAGATTTGAATAAAATTTTTCGAAAGAAGATTGTGTTGTCCATTTTTAAGTGTTTGTTCATTCATTACATAGATTGAAAAGCGATTTTATGTAAACAAATCAAGACTTAGATTTTCTGTCTTCACTAGCGTCGCCTTATGCAAATATGTTTGTGTGTATTTTTGCAATTTTGATTTCCAAATCAGTTTCTCGGGCAAGTTTTGACAAACAACAACTGTATTTTATTCGGAAAGTAGTCGTACTAGTTATTCTAGACAGAGAAAAGTGAACTTTTGTACGGTCTAAATGTACTATGCAGACGGTCGGGTAATAAGCTTGCTGTTTTTAAGAATTGCTAAAATTGAAAAATAGCCCGGTCGTCAATCTTAATTCTTGTGCTTCCGATCTTTCACCTTAGTTAAGTTTCACCTTAGTTAAGCTTGTTCCAAGTGCGACGCTGTTAGGCTGGGCCTGTCTATATATATTATTTAAAAGGATTGATCTTACCTTGTAGTTGTGTAGCCTGAGAAAACAGACGTCGTTTCGCGGCGCCACCACTGGGGCCCCTGTAATGAGCGCCAAAATCCCGTACGCGCGACGTACTCGCTACCCAGATCTGGGCAGTGCTTCTGATTGGTTGAAACAAATTTCCCTCGCGGCACGTGTAGATCACGCGCGTATGTTGTTTTCAAGATGACGGGAAGAATTTATCCACCACAGATTTCTGTTGTGTGTTATGTGTAAATCTCATCAAAGACACTTCGTCACGATACATACTACATGGGAGATCAAAGAGCAGAGAAGAATGTCTTCATGTAATTAATGAATTGCCGTTTGAAGTGAATTTGTCAGGCGGGCTCGAAGTCAGGTATCTGTGCAACACGTATCTTCGCCTACTCAAAAAGAGGGAGGGACTTCTAGGCAATATTAAAAAAGTGAAAAGTCAACTGGGTTTTGATCGTACCTGCACCGTAAGTACGCCATCTAAAACTAGTTCGACTGTGCCTTCATTTCCACAAAAAAAGTATCACATTGACATATCTCACTGACACAGCTCGTCGAATATCTTCTTGGCTTTCCGTTCTCATCACATTGTACTCGAAGCGGCAGACTTTACTAAGAATTTTCATGCATTCTTGGAACTACGATAAAGAAAATTACATTTTAAAATGTGGATTTACTTTGTTAGAAACATTTCATTGATTGTTTCTTTATTTTATCAATAGTTTTTGTGAAATATGTAGAAACTTGGCCACATTCGGTCGAGCGATTGTACCAGAAATTCGCTTGCGTGGACAGTTTCCTAGATGCGTTACATTTGCTTTTGAGTATTTGAATAAAACTTTTGACTGAGAGAATTTGTTGTCCTTTTTCTTGTGTTTGTCATTCAAGAATTGGTCTGGAAATGAGCGATCTTTTGTAAACAAAACCAGATTTTTTTAAATTTAAGTTATATTTCGCAGCTCAAATTTCATTTGCATCGCAAAATTTAAAATGTCTGCATATTTTTTTTTATATTTTGACTTAGTTAGTTTTTCAGGCTTTTTTGATACGCCACTGATGTTTTGTATTCGGAAATCATTCAAACTAATTATTCTAGACGGAGATGTTGTTTTTTAACTCTGTGTTCGCGCGTGATCCACGCGTGCCGATAGGGTAATTAGAGTAGTGGTTATGCGTGACAAGTACGAGATTTTGGCGCTCATTACTCAGACGTCAGTTTGGCAGGGGCCCCAGTGGTGGCGCTGCGAAACGACGTCTGTTTTCTCAGGCGGGCTGTCAGAGCACGAGGCATTCTCGTCTCCAGAGCCCTCGTTTCGCAATTTAAAAAAAACGTGGAGCTCTGGGGACGAGAATGAGCACGAGGCAGCAAAAAAAGTGCGCATGCAGGTCAAAACACGCGCTAAGCATGCGGGATACTATTGTGATGTTCAAGATGGCGCAGATTTGGTACCGACACTTTTCTCGATTCGTTCCGCCCAGCCGACAAGATTAGGAAGCGTCTCCTTCGTCGACGCAACTGGCCGACGATGTGTTAGCCTGCGAATCCAGCCGCCTCTCATCGCTCAAGGCCGCTACGAGCGGCGGCTGGATTCGCAGGCTAAGCATGTGTGACCATTGAGAAAAACATGACAGGTAGATTACCGTGCCCGGCATAACTTCTCTGTCTAGTTATGTAGGTTAAATGACGTGGAGACAACCCATTATTATTATGTGAGCAATTTCACAGCTATTTTAGTTATTCGAAACTTACACAAATGCTAAATAATATTTTTTTTATTCTGTAGAAGCGCAGAAAATAACCATGAACAGTTTTGGCCATGGATTACTTCTTAAACGTAACAGATGTGATTTTAAGTAGCTATTGTAGGTCCCTTTGGGTTCCTTAAGATTTCTCGTTGGCGGTAGCCTTGCAGACTGTTACACATACCTGCAGTATAATCAGTATCTGCAACATTAAGCATCCCAGAGCACAAACATTTACGGAGATGGGAATACTACTGCATTACAAGGTCACCTAAGTATTTTCTAAGGTTCCCCACATTCACTGATGACCGTATATACAACAGAGTGGCGAGAGACAACGTGGCACAAATTTTTTTTGTCTAAGAAAAAAAAACAGGTTGGATGACAAGGAATTGACAACTCATTTTCTGATTTGGAGTGCAACGCATTTTACCATAACATGTAGATTACCACATCTAAAATATTGACATATCAAGCAATCAGTGTCGTTTTCGGGTTTTCTGTGGTTAAGAATGTCGGGCTTCCTGGTTTTTTGCCAGTTTCTTTTTGGTCAGCACAGCATGTTTTGTTGCTTACAAGATATTGACATTTATTCCCCTCCTTTTATTGCAGTTACACACTTTATGGTCTCACGTTTTATGCCAGGCAGCATATGAACATTATACATGCAAAATTAATTACTGAGAGGATTACTGTGGAAAATGGGTGCACTATGATGGCCTCAAAGAGAATCAGTGCCCAGGAAGTGGCCTGTTTTCCTAGCAAAAAGCACAAGGAACACCTTCCCATTGTCTTTATGTTCAGCTATGAGGTACTCAATTTAAAAGTGGACTGATAAAAGGTTAAGCAAAAAGTATTAGAGCTATAATTTTTCATGTACATGTATATACAAACCATGATCCCTTTATAATAGGACTATAACATTTAATTTCAATTCTGCTTTCACACCTTTTTTGGAGGTATTTTTCAGTCCACTTTTAAATTATTGTAAGTGATTGCTGCAAAAGTAAAGTAAAGTAAAGTCGCACACGAGCCGATGGCCCACACGGCCGGAGCTTAACCCGGTTTCTGTAGCATGAAGCGACTAGGAATATTGCTACTCCCCCCTGGATGGGATGCTAGTCCATCGCAGGGTTACCCCCAGCATTTTGTCGCCGGTACCCATTTATACACCTGGGTGGAGAGAGACGGTGTGGAGTAAAGTTTCTTGTCTAAGGAAACAACACGACGGCAGAGACCAGGCTTCGAACCACCGACCTTCAGGTTGAAAGTCCGACGCGCTAACCACTAGACTACCGTGGCTCCACAATTGCTGCAAAAGCCTTAATGTAAATGTAAATACATTTTGGAAATGTAAATCAATTTTTGGAAAACTTGGACTGACCCTTCTTGAGAAAAAAAAATGCTGCAGAGAACTGAGAAGGGAAAAAAATATCCTGCAAAGCATTGAGAAAGGAAAAAAAAAATCCTGTCCACCAGGTTTCTAGAAAAAAAAATTCTTGCTGACCAGAAATCACCCCCCCCCCCCCTCAAAAGTTAAATGGTAGGCTCCTTAATTACATATTTAAGTCACATCTCCGCAAGGTATATTCATGTTTACTTTATCATTTATATTGTATTACATGACTGATTTGGACCAATAGAAGGACAGAATAACCACTGGAATCTCAGGAATTTTGCTAACCTTGCACTGCAGAACTGTATACAATATCCAATGGTTGCTATGGCAACCACTCAATAAAAATTATGGTGGATTAAAATATTTTCCACTAAATTCTCTAGACGTAGTACATGATATCCACGTGTTTACTATAATCATATTATTGCAATTTTAAATTCTTTAAGAATTTAGTGCTTATATTTGGAATTTATCCCTTTAAATTAATGTGAACCACTTTTCTTTACGGGCACAGGTTATTAACACCAGTTGCAGACATCTAAAAAAAAAGTTAAGTTTATGGTTAGCTTAAAGGTAGTGAAAGAAAACTGGCAAGCACATAACCCAATTCAAGGTGACGGAGTGATCCGTGTAACTGTTAAATGAAAAGGAAAGTGAAATAATTAGGGTTGCCTGGAAAAAAAGCCCTTAGTGACTTCTGATAAAATGCTAGATTCTCCTTCAAATTTCCTTGTATTCCGTTGTGAAACAAAGGGAGAATTTGATGTTACATCAAAAGTCAGTTAGGGTCTTATTCCGCACACCCTCTAATTATTATCCTTCAGAATACCAAGAGAGTATTGTTCAGTGAACAAACTCAAAGGCATCCTCAATGTTTTTTGATGTTTTTTTAGCTATGAAGCAGAACTTTCCTGTGCTAGTGTTTATACAGTAAATACCATACAAACTGGTTCAAACTTTCTGGCGTGGATGAAGTTGAAAAGCTATCAAGCAGTATTTTCCAGTGGAACTGTTTATTTTGTTGTACAAGGTGGCTCCAGCTTTTGAGTCTGTTGATGACATCCTCAAATGTAATGGAAATTCAAATGGAAGCTACTGAGCAGTACCTTGATAAAAATACACCTGCAAAGAGGCAGGCTGAACTGACACCTTCCTGGTCTTTTTGTAAACAACACATGACCAATTTTAATACAAAAACGGCCCATTATGTACATCATGTTGTGTTCAAATTTGTCTTTGGTTTGAAAAGTTTTAAACCAGTTTAATTTCAATTTTCCTTTGTCTCAGATTCATTATCATATTCTGAGACAAAGGAAAACAAAAATCAAACTGGTTTGAAAATTTTCAAACCAAGGAAAAAGTTGAACCACAACATATAAATACATGTACCCTAGCTATGTAGACATTACCTTAAAAAACTTCACAAATCACTGAGCAAGAAAGTTACTATGTAGAAGTCAGGGTCATAAGGTATTCCAGAGCCTTTTCACTGTCATTATCAGCAGCTCTCAGGGATTCGTAGATGTTGTCTTCCTTGAAGCCATATTCCTTAAAGGTCTTAACCAGCTCAAGGAATTCTACTGCCTACAAAAACATAAAGAAATTGAACAGCTGATTACTTCTACACATTACAGATCTATTTCATTTCACATCACACTCCACATCATCAGGTTCCAAACCTGTAGGCTTTCTTCCAATCCTACTTCTTACCTCTGTCTTTTGTTTGATCCCAACCAGACTCATGATAATATTAATATTCTCATCCCAATCTCACTTTGGAATGGGGGAAAGTAAGTAACGTCCTGTGATTTGCAGGTTTTCATTCCATTTAACCTCTAAGACTGTAATAATTATGCTTCAACATGTCTCAACAGGTCTACAAAATATACATATAGCACATCCTGAAAAACATCCTTTTTTTAACTATATAGTATTAATCTACTGCATTTCAGTGCTGGTTTTGATTTTAATCCCCATTCTACAGCCTGCAAAGCTTATTTCAATTCAGCTTGTGTATCATATATTTATGCAATTTATTCAAATTACTCCAAAGCTCACAGCAAGTTAAAATTGAATTTTTCTCATTCCACTAGCTAATGATTATGGGAAATCTTGGCTCATATTTCACACACAAAAACAACAACAGAAATCTTACATTTAATAGGTACTATAAACAATTTGGCAATTCATTAACACGTTCACTAATTAACATGATCCTAACATAATTTATTACATTCATATTATACATGTTACTTAGATAAGTTTACTAGTACTGAGAAGTGGAGCAGTGTAAAGACTGCACAAGTGACTAGGCACTTGAAGCAGCTGCTTTAAAATTGCTTAAGGTGGGAGAAGCAACTGATTCATAGGGAAGCAGGTTCCACACTCTAAGAGTTCTTGGGAATAAAAAAGAATAACTACATGTATACATGTAGGCTACAACATTTGTTTGAAATTGCTGATAGGAGAAATTGTGGCTCCTTGAAGATCTAATATTACATGCACATGTATGTGAAACACAGTTAGGGAGTGGGTTGTTAAGAATAAAACTGACTGATTAAACATATGCCTCTGTCGCTAGGTGTCACGAAAGCTACAATCTTGAAAAACGTCCGGTGGCTGTTTCTCAAGTTTACGCTATCATCGTCGAATCCATTCAATCCTGCAGTGCTGTGTTCACCACATGGTCTCGGATTTTTCACATATGTAAATAATCTGTCTTGATTTTCGCCTGGTTATTTTTCCGATTCTGAAATCGTACGGCTAAATTTCTCAATATGTCAAGCAGCGATAGAAATCAGTTGACCATGGAATGTCATGGACGAAGGTTCTTCTTCTCTGTTGGCTAAATATAGTACACTTCAGCATATTAACATGGTACCAGAGTCTTCGCTTTGTACTTCTTTACCTCCACAGACAAACCTAACATTTTTCTGAGTTTGTTTCGCTTGAGAAAAGAGCGATGAAATCGTTGGACTTAAATCAAAACAAGCAATAGCTCTTGTGTACGTGACCACTGGTTCCGTTTCAAGTCCTGTTTCGTATCAGCGAACAAAAGAATTTTGACACATAAAAGCGTAAATTAAAGTTACTAAAATTAGACGAAACCTCACGACATAGCCCCTTTAAAGTGTTTCACTGTAGTGACCAAACTTATTCAGATTAGTTCATTAGTAGTAGGGTTATAGTTATTGCAGACAAATCTAGTAATTAATATTCTTTTGTATTTGCTCCAAGTGCTTTACATAATCAAACCTTTCCCTACATTAA
Organism: Dendrophyllia cribrosa; assembly: GCA_024195265.1. NCBI lineage: Eukaryota > Metazoa > Cnidaria > Anthozoa > Scleractinia > Dendrophylliidae > Dendrophyllia > Dendrophyllia cribrosa. The sequence continues at coordinate 23,711,247 of JAJLRJ010000003.1, read as the reverse complement.
TATGGACAGTTTACTTGGTCAGCCGTCTCACTTAACCCTTTTTAATTTAGACACCTTCATAATACAGACACTCAGCAGTGTGTCCCTTTTATGAGATTGAACCGTAATTTAGGTAATAATTATTTTACGAACAAATCAAAGAAGCTACCTTTGCCTTTTCTGAATTGAACACAAGAGCAACTTCTACAGAATCTGCAGGGTAGTTTTTTTCACATAGCTCATTTACAGTAATAAGAAATTCCACGACCTGTAAAGAAAATAAGAACAACAAAATAGATAATTAACAAAAATTTCAGAAAAAAAAAACATTATTTGTCTCTGTCAGGTGCTACACTTCCCAGTAAACTGCAACATTCACAATTTTTTTGGCTGCCTTCACAGTAATGATCCTGATGTTGAGGGTCAGTTTTAAATGTTGCATGATCGCATTTCCTTTATCCAGTGTTTGAACTCTCACATGTGATACGAAAATAGGCCACCACACAGGGACAAAGCTAGTGTTTTTTGAAATGTATGTACCAAGAGTCAAATTAAGTGCCAAAGGCACGTTAATATAGGGGGTCACAGAAATGTTTGGAAATAGGCCATTTGCACGATGACGTCATATGACTACAACTACCAGAATCCTTCAGTTTTTTGTTTTGTAGTGGAAATAAGGTGTCGGAAACTGCACAAACATTAGTGATTGTTGATTGATAGTGATCGGTGATCGATTATCGTAATGAGGATTGTTATGTCAGCCAGACAACAATAGCCCTTTTTTTTAGCTTCTTTGGGGTGGTGTAGGGTGGCTAGATTGTTGCGGACCTGTGTAGCGGGGTGATTTGCTGTGAAATAAATCTATCTAAATCGTGAAATTGTGAAAGTGTGGACGTCTATCTCGTGTTCCCCACATTACTGGCACCTCCGACGGGACAGAAGTCCTCAAGATGTCGCTTAAGAAGCAGTTAGGCGAGTTGGATGCGAAGCTAAAGGCTCTACGTCTCAGGATAAAGAAATGTGATCAAGTCCTCGAAAACCGCGACAAACAAACCATCGAACGACAACGCATCTTTGTTGTTTCGCTAGCAGGAGAAATAGATCAGCTAAGAGGATCGATCCAAGAAACGAAGTTTTCTCAGGGAGAGTCAGAGGAGCAAGTCGAAACTTGGTCAGAAGAAATCGAGAAGGATTTGCGCCTGGCAGATGATTGCTCAAGCAAATTACAAAAGGGTCATGATCAAATTGTCAAGGAGGAAAAGGATCATGATCGGGAAGAGATGCATGAAAAAGATCTGGAGCATGAGAAGCAACTTCTTGATCAAAAGTTACAAGCTGCCGTCAAGCAAAAGGAGATGGAAGAGAATAAGTCTAGTGTTAAGCTTCCCAAGCTATCCATTACACCTTTTAGCGGGACTGTGATCGATTGGATGCGTTTTGAAAGTCAATTTTCTGCGATGGTCGACTCACAAAGCGTTACAAAGTTCTCTCATTTAAAGGAATTATTGGTGCCGAGAGTTCGCCAAGCAATTGATGGTCTGCCATTTAATGATGAAGGCTACGAGCGCGCAAAGAAATATCTAAGAGAAAAATATGGTCACCCAGACGAGGTCGCGGGAGCTTATGTCATAAATCTTCTTGAGTTACCAACGATAACAGAACGAAATGTGGCCAAGATTCACCAGTTTTACGAAAAGCTTCTCTTCACAATTGAGAGTCTTGAAACGCTGGGAAAGCTTGAATCGGTTCAAGGCGTGGCGTATTATGTCCTTGTGAAGAAATTGGAATTCCTTCGAAGTGAGCTCGTTTCACACGTGCACAGTGATTGGCGTTCGTGGTCGTTTAAGGATTTGTTGGAAGCGTTACGCAAGTGGACGGACACGAACACAACCAGCTCTAAACGTCCTGCCTTAAGTGATCGTGTTTTCTTTTCGGAGGATCGGCATGTCAACAATTCGTGTGTCTATTGTGATAGCATGGAACATGTTTCATCGGACTGCGGCGAAATTGCTACGCCTGAGGAACGAAAGGCTTTTTTATTTAGCAAAAGGCTTTGTTTTAATTGTGCAGCTGGTCAACATAACGCCAACAAATGTCCGAGCAAGTTGTCGTGCCGTACGTGTCGGCGAAGACATCACACATCGCTTTGTCAACAAGCATCTGAGCCCAGTTTGACAACTAACATCGCTGGATCGTCTGTTATCCATCCGGTTGTCATGCTCGACGTCAATGGCTGGAAATTCCGCGCACTCCTCGACAGTGGTGCGAGTCAATCGTATGTGTCGTCGACATTGATTGATCTTATCGGAGCGCGTGTGGTTAGAAGTGGAACGCGCCGCGTGGCAACGTTGTTGGGCGTGACAACAACAAAGCTTCAAGAGTACGACTTGTGTCTGCGAGCGGTTAAAGGAGACTTCGCGTTAAACACGCGTGTCACGCGAATTGAAAAAAAGGAGTTACTGATGCTTGACAACCCTCGGTATGCAGAGCGAATTGCTAACCACTCTCATCTGATTGGAGTCGAGTTAGAGGATCAGTCATTAGACAGACGTCTACCGGTTCACATCATCATCCTAGGAGCAAATGAATACGCGCAGATCCGTACACGCACGCAACCGCGTGTTGGACGCCGTGGAGAACCCGTGGCTGAATTTACTCGTTTTTGCTGGGCTCTTATGGCTCCAGGAGTAGAAGCTGATTTGAGCGCTGGTTTTCTAGCCGTGGATGCTGTGAGTGATTATGAGAAGCTGTGCGCCTTAGATGTGCTGGGGTTAGCCAATTCGCCAGCTGGAGACCAGTTAGAAGTGTATAAAGAGTTTCGGGAACAGCTCACCCGAAATCCTGAGAAAGGCTGGTACGAAACGGGACTACCGTGGAAAGGAGATCACCCACCACTCCCAACCAACAAGGAGGGAAGTCTGCGACGCCTACACACTCAACTGTCCAAATTGCGCCGCATTGAAAAGCTCGACGAATACGACGCAATCATCCGGGATCAGCTGAGAGAAGGCGTAGTTGAGCCTGCACCTTTGCAAGCTACAGGAAAGGAGTTTTACATGCCTCATCGAGCGGTTATTAGAGAAACTGCTGAAACTACTAAAATGCGGGTGGTTTATGACTGTTCTGCACGTGGAGCAAAGGACGCCCCTTCTCTAAATGACTGCCTAGAGCCAGGCCCGCCCCTTCAAAACAAAATCTACGATGTCTTAGTACGTGGAAGATTCCATTCAGTGGCCTTTGCTGGAGACATGCGCAAGGCATTTCTCCAGGTTCGCATCAGAGAGGGGGAGCGTGACGCACTCAGGTTCCATTGGTTACGTGACCAGCATTCTACGCAAGTACAAGTCTTCAGGTTTACACGGGCGCTGTTTGGGCTTGCACCCTCACCCTTTCTGCTAGGAGGAGTGATTGAACAACACCTGGAGAGCTGGAGCGAGAAACTGCCACAGAGTGTTGCCGAGATTCTTCGCAGCCTCTATGTTGACGATCTTATTTCTGGTGGTCCCACCGTCACGAAAGCCAAAGAGCTCAAGAGTGATGCTGTGACAATCTTCTCTGACGCCGGTTTTGAGCTGCACAAATGGCATTCCAACGAGCCGGAGTTGGAAGAAAACCCTCGCGATAGTGTCACTGACCACGAAGAAACCTACGCCAAGCAGCAGTTCAGTGCTAATGTCTCTGGAGAAGGAAGTAAACTCCTTGGCCTTAAGTGGGATAAAGTTGCGGACACCCTGGCCATAACATTCCCTCAAGAGAAAGCGGAGCCGACCAAGAGAGGAATTCTAGGAAAGTTGGCTCACATTTACGACCCTCTTGGTCTAGTTTCCCCCACAACATTACAAGGAAAGTTTATCTATCGAGAGGCTTGTGAGCTTAAACAAGCCTGGGACGCTCCCCTTCCAGATGCCCTTGCAGTGAGATGGAAGCGCTGGGAGAGCGACTTGCCCGAGAAAATAGTGGTCACACGAGCGTTTTCTCCCTACCGAGAACCAGTCAATGCAGTGGAGCTCCATGCATTTGGAGACGCAAGCGGGCGTGGTGTCGCAGCAGCAGTGTACGCAGTAGTTAGACAAGACTCCGGAACAACACAAGGACTGGTGGCTGCAAAAGCGCGTCTTGCGAAGCAGCGATTGACCATACGAAGACTCGAGTTGGTTGCGGGACACATGGCTGTTAACTCGGTAGATAACGTCCGCCATGCGTTAGTTGGATTCCCTGTGACATCAGTCCATTGCTGGCTTGACAGCACCGTTGCGCTCCATTGGATTTGCGGAAATGGCGAGTACCGACAATTCGTGGCGAATCGCGTGAAGAAAATCAAGGATCACGAGATCAATGAGTGGAGACACGTGCTGACTGATCAGAATCCTGCTGACCTCGGGAGCCGCGGAGGTTCCGTTACAGATGCCGAATTATGGTGGAATGGTACCAAGTGGTTGCAAGACCAGAATGCTTGGCCACCGAATCCAGCAACTATAGCCAGCGAAGTTACTGAAGCAGAGACAAAGATCGTACGAGAGGTGTTGGCAGCAGTAACCGTTGACCAGAAGCAAGTCGATGAATTTGACCAGTTACTCGAAAGACATGATTTGCGAAAAGTCTTACGAGTATGTGCCTGGGTGTCGAGATTCGTGGGTAATTCTCGTCACAATACTCCGAGCATTACTGGGTCGATAACTACAGCTGAAATCGAGGCTCGAACCAACTGGTGGATCCGTAGAGTCCAGACACGTGCTCTAAACACTCCCAAGGTGGACAGCGACAAGCTACAACTCAATCTTCATCCAAACGGGGAGGGAATCCTAGAATGCCGTGGGCGTATTCAAGGACGTTACCCCATCTACTTGCCAGATGACTCCCTTTTTACTGAGAAGTTGGTACGTCACGTGCATCAGCGAACCCTTCATGGAGGGCTCGGTCTAACGATGGCAGAAGTTAGAGAGAAATATTGGATACCAAGACTTCGCAAGCTAACGAAGAAAGTGGTTAAGAGCTGCTGGGGATGTAAACGATTTCAAGCAGTCGCGCAAGCTGCTCCTCCACCAGGCCTGCTTCCTAGAGAGAGAACAGAGGGATCTGGCGCCTTCGAAATCATAGGTGTAGACTTCGCTGGACCAATCAAATACCGCAAGTCGCCACGGGTCGAAGGGAAGGCTTACCTGGTCCTGTACGCTTGCAGCTTGTCAAGAGCCATACACCTAGAGGTATTACCAAATCAGGAAACCACCACCTTTCTTGGAAGCTTCAGACGCCTGGTTGCTCACCGTGGGAGACCAGCTAAAGTGTTTTCTGACAATGGGAAGAACTTTGTAGGAGCAGCCAGGTGGTTAAAGCAGATCCAGAGCGACGAGAAAGTCCATTCTTATTTATCTGACGAAGGAATCGCCTGGAGTTTCAATTTGAGCAGAGCGCCATGGTGGGGTGGGCAATTCGAGCGGCTGATTGGTCTTTTCAAGCGAGCGTTCTACAAGACCATTGGAGGCGGACGGCTGTCCTGGACGGAACTCTCCGAAGTTGTTATTGAGGTCGAAACTCAGCTGAACCGCCGCCCGCTGTCTTATGTTGAAGAAGATGTCCAGCTACCCCTTCTCACTCCGGCCTCCTTCTTGTTCCAGAGATCCATTCGCCTGCCTGAACAAGAGCCTTGGAGAGAGGAGAATGTAGATCTTCGCAGGCGAGCAAAATACCTGAAGTCCTGTAAAGACGCACTCTGGAAACGCTGGTCCCGAGAGTATTTAACCGCCCTCAGAGAACGCCACAATTGTAAAGTGGGTGGCAAGCCAAGTAACCTTGAAAGTAGGTGATGTGGTCATTGTGCGTGGAGATGAAAGCAATCGAGGGAAGTGGACGCTGGGCGTGATAGTAGATCTGTTCGAGGGTCGTGACGGAATCGTACGTGCAGCGAAACTTCGTGCAGGGAAGTCTTTCCTTGAAAGGCCAGTACAGCATCTTTTCCCATTAGAGCTAGAGTGCGACATCCTGGAACAGAAAGAGAATACCCCAGTTCCAAACCCAGAGCCACAACTTCCCCGTCCTAGACGAGACGCCGCGATTGCTGCAGACCTGAGGATTCGAGATACTTTACAGGAGGAGGAGATGTAGAACCTGAACATGATCTCAATAGACAATAGACGTTTATTCATAGATAAGCTCCAACTTGTAAGCTCGTTAGCAGAAGTTTCAAAGCACCTTGTACTGGGGTGCAGAACATTTAATGAACAATTAAGTCTCGGTTACAGTTACGTTAGGATTCAAGATTCAAAGTTTCCGTTTACATATGCTTTCTTGTAGAAACCACATGGGGGAGAGTGTCGGAAACTGCACAAACATTAGTGATTGTTGATTGATAGTGATCGGTGATCGATTATCGTAATGAGGATTGTTATGTCAGCCAGACAACAATAGCCCTTTTTTTTAGCTTCTTTGGGGTGGTGTAGAGTGGCTAGATTGTTGCGGACCTGTGTAGCGGGGTGATTTGCTGTGAAATAAATCTATCTAAATCGTGAAATTGTGAAAGTGTGGACGTCTATCTTGTGTTCCCCACAAAGGGCTATTGTTTTTTAAACCGCACTGGGATTACAAAATTTTTAAATTTTGTAATCCTTTCTTATTTAAAAATAAGAAAGGAAAAACGAAAGGAATTCTGGTAGTTGTAGTCAAATGATGCCATCGTGCAAATGGCCTATTAGATGCATGTATTTCTGAGTACAACAAAATGTTTTTCTCACATACTGCTGGGGACCTGGGTATAGGTCATGTGACCTGAAAAGCAGGCAGTTGCTTTTGTTGCATCTGCCATCACTGACCTTCCCACCAACCCTAAGATTTCAGTTTAAATATAATGTGCAACCTTGTAATTTTGTTAGTGTCCCTGTTTTTTAGGGTTATGATATGTGTACAATTTTATGCGTCATTGCGTACGAGCACAATTTGAAACGTTTTTTAATGTGCAAAATAACCAAGATACCTATATATCTTGCTTTGTTTCACTAAATTTAACGATCTGCACTCAAAGAAAATTTTAAAAGTCCAAGATTTCTTTTTATTTTACTTTCTCTTTCTTTCAATTTGTCAGATTTCAAGTCTATGCATGTGCATATGTACATATATCGTAACCACACCCCTGCCACATATAAAATAATAACAACAATTGAAAATATTTGGACAGGGTAACCACTTCAGTTATTTAACTGTTGTCAATGTGGGCCCTGTAAACAATAAGTGAATAAATAATGATAACAAATAAAGCATAACAAATTATACCACATGAAGCATTTGAAATAGATAGCAGCATTACGATCATAACTCTGAAGGCACCAAAAACTTTGTGGATGTCACGGTTTATGGGAAGAGTGTGTATACCTGTAAAATTACTCTGTCTTTAGGTTGTGAAAACAAGCAACTAGTGTTTTCAAGAAAATGAAATTTCCTTAGTTAAACTCGGATTGTACATGTATACTTCTGTATTTACATGTAAAAGGTCTAACAGACTTACATGTAGTTAAAATAGGCCTTAGTGTTATCATTAAGAATACAGTGTATTGACTGTTGATCACTGTCTTTTGGAAATCCTGTCACTGTTTACAAAATTACCAAGTATCTCAATGATTGTATATTGCAGTGCTGGATCCAGACACCATCATAACGGGAGTGGGGGGATGTTACCCCTTCCCTAGAACTGCAAGGGTATGTGAATTACACCTCCCTGATAGATGGCTGAACTTACCTCTTTATCATTTGTTCCAAGTCTTTGTACAGCCCTAGCTACACGTGGGGCAGGGAAGCCCATGCTTACAATATTCCTTGCATAAGATTGTTCTGACTCTGTAAGAACAGGCCAGGGATCTGGGAGGGAGGATTGACGTGAAACTGATTGTCTGCTAAAAGTTTCTTCAGATGACTTTCCAATAGGTGGTAAAGGAGAAGGGAAGTAGCCTCCTGGAATCTGAAGAAGTGAAGTCAGAATACTATAATCACACTTATTATTACCTGGTTACTTTTTTTTAGTGAACTGCAAATGAGTAACCCAGAGAACCATTAAACCATTAACAATTAGGAGGAGGCAGCGTGGTCGAGTGGTTAGGGCGCCGGACTTGAAATCCGGAGGTCCCGGGTTCAAGTCCCGCTCTGACCACTAGATGGAGTTGTTTCACAGTACACCCGAGTTCAACTCCTCGGCCACGCTTGTAAAATAGCCAACTGGTTTGCCTCCTGCCAGTTGGGATTTTTAAAATGTTATGTTTAATTTGAATGCTCAGTTCCACAAGCACTTGTGCTATTAACACTGCCGAGGGTAAATAAAGGATATTTATTTATTAAATGAAATATATAATTATTAATTGCTCATTTACTGAAAAAGCTCTATTACATGTACATAAAAGCCCCCGGAGTCCTTACTAAATATAACCCTTTAAGCTCCAATAGTGATCAGCATCAAATTTCTCCTTGCAATATACATGTAAATGCTTAAAGTGCATATTAAGTAAAAAAAATATTTCCATGGTTTGATAGTGCTTTACTTTCTTTATCTAAATTTGTGGGTTTCATCGAAAAGATCCTTCCCATTGTGAAATTATTCGGCTTGAAAGTTTTGCATTTTCCACCAGAAAGTGTCTCTATCGAGCGCGCGGCCAAAGCTATTGTATTACAAGGCTGTGACGTAGAAAATACTTCAACTCACGAGTATCATGGCGGCATTCTTTTGAAGAAACGAATCTCAAGTATTTTCTACGTCATCAACACAATGGATTTCGAAACCTCGTTCCCAGGCTCCGGAACACTGAATTCTGCAAATTGTGCTACTTTGGACAGCGAAAAAGAGGCCTTAAATTTTTCTCTGACAAATTTCTTTTATCATTTCGAAATAAAGGCATAATAGCCTCCAAAAAAAGACAAAATAAAAAATTACTTCATATGCACTTTAATCAATCAGAGAGCTCATGAGAATTAAGGATATGATCACCCAAGAGGAATTCTCTTGTTATTTTAACAACTTCTTCCCACTACAGTGGAACCTCGATTTAACGAATCTCTATACGATGAAGTCCTCAGTATAACGAACAATATTCTTTAGCCTGGCAAAATTACAAGTAAAATGTATGGAACAGAACCTTGATATAACGAACCTTGATAAAACGAAATCCTCGTTATAACAAACACAATCCGGCAGCCCAAACGTAAAATGTACCCCGATATAACAAATAAATAATGTCAAGGTGCGACAAAAGATGAATGCGGAACAGACCAACAGTGTGGGCTCTAGGGCAAAGGTATAATCTGTACAGTTTTCCAGTGCTGTAGTTATATTTACAGTGTACTGGAGCTTCATACAGGCATAAAAGTGCAAATTTTATACCGGAAATACGTAACACCGTTACAAAACAATTTTTAACTATACCTCGATATAATGAACATTTTTTTCTGCAAATTCGATATTAACGAACCAATTTCCCTATTCCCTTGATACTTCGTTAAATCAAGGTTCCACTGTACTTCTATAAACAACATATGGGGGCCAAGGAAGGAGAATCTGTATTTTGATATATTGGAGATTAAATGGTGGAGGCTTCAAGAAGGGGATTTTTACAAGAGGTGTCAATAAAAGGGGGTTGCACCTACCAGTACTTTAGTTAAGGTTACAGAGTACCTTCAGATCGACCATTTTATTGAAATTTTTTTCTGGCGTCAAAATAAAGTTTACAGAATGAACTTTCATCCCAAAAAAAATTATCGAAAAATAGTGAAAATTGACGGAGAAATGACGGTATAACGTTTTGAACGGAAGTAAAAGTTTCTCTTTTGATTGATTTAGCGGCGTTGTTTTCTCAAAATTAATTTTTCGCTTGTAGGGGACAACTACAACTATAACTACTACAACTACAACTCAAAGGGAATTTGTTCGATTTTCCTCAAATTTGGACAGAAGCTAGGCTAACATATAATCAACAAAAATGTTTTGGCGAATTTCTTATTTCCGAAAACTTTTTCTTCAAGAGCCATTTCCGTGCGATCACTCCAATTTTTTTCTCCCTTTTTTGAACATATTCTGTAACTTTTCACTGCAATTGAATATGGGAAATTGCCGACAGGTTTTTTTAGCGCTTCGTGTCCGGAAACCAGAGAACAAATCAAGTTAGCAAAATACAATAATCGCTTTGAGTTATAGAGTTTTAAAGGTGATTCGGACGTTCGAATTTAGACGTCCTAAAAAATTCGACAATTCATTTTATTACCAAATGGTTTCCATATTTAGATAGCCAGCTCTATAAGCTTCAATTTGATATCTGGGTTTAGATATATTAAGCGTAATCTTAAGACGCTTGAGCTGTTATACTGGAGACACGCCCGAAAATACAGGGTGGTGTGTACACGGTAACCTTTAACTTTGACACCTTCTTGACAAGCTATAATAATAAAAATTGAAAATATGATACTTTTGGACATTGTCAGGTCAAGTTATCCGTGGGGGGGGGGGGGGGGGGGGGGGGGGGGTATTAATATGAAGGGGAGGTTGGGAGCTCATTCCAAAATCTTATTTCCAAAAGCATGTTTAATATATATGGTATAACACATTTGAAAAGTTTTGGAGGTGCCCAGGGTGATTTATAGTGGTTATCACGTTGGACTACAGATCAGGTCGGTGGTTTGAGCCCCTACCATTGTGTTGTTTTCTTATACTAAAAACTTTGATCCACATTATCTCTTCGTCCAAGTGTGTACGTGGGTACTAAGGGGAGTAGCAATAATCCTAGTTGCACCGTACTTTACATTACAGAAACCAGGTAAAGCTCCAGCCATGTGCACTGTCTGTATGCAATTGTATGCAATTTTACCTTACATTGGGTATTTCATGGCATTGCAGAAACTATTGTTGGTTAGCTTTTGTGTTGTGGTGTGAGCATTGTTTAGTGACTTTTGAATCTTTTGTTTTGCCTCATTTAATGAGAGTAATGTGTGCCACACCACAAGATTGCCCTAACATTTGAAACATTCAGCTGATCCAGCTTACCAAGGTACTGACCTGAGGTTCAGGAGATTTTGGCAAATTCCACTGTTGATCTCTAGAATTTGACACACAAGAAGGAGGACTATACTGTCTATATTGTGTGTTAGCTTCCTGGCTTTCTGCGACTTGCTTTTGACCTTGACTAGGGCTTACACTATTTGGAAAACTATAAATCCCTCCCGGGAAAGAATTACTAATTGCACTAGAGTGTGTTGGGATTGGTGGTGTTTGGGGTCCTCGTGGTTGTTGAGTCATCGTTGAGGGAAAACTCTGTCCAATTGGTGGCAACACTCCCCCTCTGGAAAAAGGCCTGTTCTCAGGATAAGGACTTGTACTGGATAAGGAATTATTTTGAATAGAACCATTATTTGTTGGAAGTGTCCCAGCTGCAGGAGTTACTGAAGTTGCCCGTGATTCTCCAATATCCACAAGTAAAGCACTAGCTTGTGTACCAGCAAACGTTGCAGGTATGTTCCTTGAATCTGCAAGTCCACGAGGAGGTGGAGAAGGTCTGTCCACTATATCATTACCAGAAATATCAACTAATGAATTCCCTGATGAAGATGCACTGTTTGTTGGAAGATTTATGCTACTTCCACTTGTATTTGCCAAAGGGATGTTTGTCTTATTATTATCTGAGCTGGATGAATTTTCTGCTGTTGTCACTGGCAATGCATTAGGTTGAAGAACATTCTTTAGTTCATCCAAATCATTTATTGTTTGTAACTCTACAAGCTCAAATGGCGTAGATGTATCACCTTCAAAGTCTGAAATATCAAAAGCATTTTTGCCTTTTCCTCCAAAGCTGTCTTTTTTCTTATGTCCCAAGCCAGGTGCCACAACAGGTTGAAGAATTTCACTTCCAACATTTGAAAACACAGAGTTTTGATTTGTGATTGTATCTGTAGTTTCCACAGAGGCACTTGTAGCTTGGGATTCAGTTGAGGAAATTTCTTGCTGTTCTTGTTTTGAAGCCCTTAGTGCATCAGCCTTTAAAACAATATTTTCTTCACGGGTGAAATCGTACTAAAAAGAAACAATAAAAATAACCATTTCCATCTACACAATAATACCCTATTGCTACATTATAGTAGTGGTGGATCTAGCAGAGCCCCCCCGCCCCCCACCACCCTTATTTGGCAAAAAAATATGGCCTGAAGGGTTAAATTTTTTTCAGTCTCTAATATTTTCATTCTCCCCAAATCTCCCCAAAACATTTTGGCTGTTACTGGGACTTATTGATGTACATGTATTTCTTTAAATGGGACAATTAATTAGGTACAATCAAAATTGACAACAATTGTTTGAACTCTTATACAATAATTATTAAAGCAGTCACCTAAAAACTTCTAAGAAAGAATTTAAAATCTGTCACTTTTTCTGTTTATTAGAATAACCAATTTCACAGTTTTACTTCAATAGCTCATTTGCTACATAATTACTACATGTACTCCACCTTGAACACCAGCAAATAAGCCATTACCCTAAGGTTAGAAGCTCAAATGTTAGAGGAAAAAAGGTTAAACAAATGAAATATGCAATGCTTTGATTATTCAAACTTGTGAAAATATCTGAATGTCTTACAAGTACATAACATTATGCCACATTGTCTCTTTCCACCCAGGTGTATAAATGTGACATAATACTGGTGGTAACCCTGCAATTGACCAGCATCCCATCCAGCGGGAGGTAGCTATACTCCTTGATGCTTTATACTGCAGAAACGAGGATTAAGCTCTGGCTGTGTGGGCTGCCTGTGGCTTGCCTTTACCCTTTCCCTGTGTGGACTGCCTGTGGCTTGCCTTTACCCTTTCCCTTGTGTGGGCTGTCTGTGGCTTGCCTTTACACTTTCTCTTATATGGCTGCCTGTGGCTTGCCTTTACCCTTTATGTGGGCTGCCTGTGGCTTGCCTTTACCCCCTTCCTTGTGTGGGCTGCCTGTGGCTTGCTTTACCCTATTTACCCATACATGTCTGATACATTGTAGATCTTTCTACATGGTACAATGAACAACATACATACATTGATCATTGCTTAGATTTCATACAGCTGATACAGTGTACTTACTGTTAAGCTAAGAGCAGCTGATGGGTCTTTCAGTTGCCATCCAACAGGCAGTGTCACCTGAAAATAGTTTTACACATATTACATACATGTACATCTGCATATGCACTGTATACCATATTACAAGTACATTTCAATGTAAAAGTACCAGTTACCTTTCCCATTTGCCTTCTTAAGGGTGAAAAATCTTAACTAGACTAAGAGTGCTAAGGAATTGCTAAGGACAGGATTGCATGGTTTGTATACTTAGCTGTCAAGAGAAGCTTACGTAAGCATGGGTGTGCAAATTTTATTCAACTACATCACAGGATTTTTATACTTGAATCCCAGAACAATAAACACAAGTTCTATAATAATTATAAAAAAAAATAATTATAATAATAATTATAAAATTTTTATAGTGCTTACATTACAGAGTATCCTTAAGCGCTTTACAGTATTAAAAACTATATATATAAAAACAAAACCTTAAAAAAGAAAATTTACAATTCTTTCCTATCTACACTGTATCACTGTATAATACAATCTTCTTGAAAGTGGAAAGGCCTTGGATGTATCTGGGTGATGAGAAGTCAGATAACTCGTGGATCTGACCGTTTTGAGTCACACTATGACGTTTTTTTTTTTGCCTTTGTCAGTGCTCAGACCCACAAATGACCAGCAGTTATGATTCATCTGGCATGCATAAGTTTAAAACCGGTCGAAGACGGTGTGGATGGATGGCAGCGGATCAAAGAATGGAGTGTATGTACACACTGGTACATAGGGTCAAAAAATAACCTCTGCTCGCAGGGTATGACCATTTAAATTGACTTACATAATATTTACTTACCTGGAGCTCTGCTGGTATTGGGTCTTACATTTGGCCCTAGCAGGAGCTCTGCTAAAGCGAAAACAATAAACCAACCAGTGCATGTGTTGTGTAATGATGCAAAACCAAAGGTAATGCAAATTATTTTGACACCCACTAAAAACTGCTGTATAACCAAGGTAGTCAATCAGTAAAATTGATAATCGATAATAATATATTCAAATTGATAAAATTAGTTAATCATAGTGGAAATCGATAAAAATTGATAAAATGGTTTGTTGTAAGTAATCGATAATTATCGATTTTTCAATTACATGTAGCATTATCGATTTTATCGATAAATATCTAATTTATTGATACTAGCTTATCTTACAATTTATCGAAACGAAATCAACAAAAGATATAAACGAGCTTGCAAAAACACTAATAACAGCATCCTTAACAGTTTATCAATAAAATTTACTACAGCTTTTCTAAGACAGTCTTAGAAAATGATTAAAAATCAATGTAGAGAAAACCACAGATTTAGTACTAAATCTGTGGTCCCCCAAAATAAATATTTCATGCATATGTAATGTCATAAATATGTCACACATGTTACAATGTACACCTTGGTCACGCTTTGCAAAAACATTTAGCTTGTTTCCTCTAAGCAAATCCATAATGTTGAAACTTCACCAGCATGTGAGTATCGATTTCTAAAGATTGATCCATAAAATTGATAACGTTTAATTTCAATTATCGATTGATATTGATTTATTGAATGGTTTACCAATATCGATTTTTATCGATTGACTTCCCTATATATATAATATTTGGTCAAAAGTAATTTCGCTATTGCTTTGGTTATGCATTACTACACTCTGTGATTGGCTAAAATCTCTCGCACCCCTTTCTGAACTAATCAAAACCAATAACATTGCGAGTCGCTTGCACACATTAAAATGTTTTTACTTTTAGACCTTTAAATAAGGTATGTATATACATATGTATTTATGTATGTATGTAGAGCTTGGTGCAGACTACATGTATTTGCTTGGAGCTTTGATTGGTTAATAGACAAATTTGGCTAACGTGTTGTTGTACCCAATTCAAACCTTCTGGGAATAGGATCCTTTGTTGACAGTATTTCCATATAATTTCCATGTCAATGCTTCATTGATATGGAGATATGATGAACAAAGAGTTCTAATCACAAAAGGTTTGAATTGGGTACAACAATGCGTTAGCCGAATTTGTCTATTGGATCATCTGCCTCTGTTTTGATTGGTCAGAGTAATTAATTTGGTTTTCAAGTGAAAACTGTGTAAGTTTTGATGGATTGATATCTACGTGTATTAAAGGGAATCTCGTCTAGAAACATATTTCTTCTAGATCATTAGTTCGTGTCACTGTTAATACGGGTTTTGAAGTTGATTGGAAATCTTTAACTCTTGAATACTGGGCATTTGTTTTTACATTTTGTTGCTTTCAAATTTCCTGTGCGCCGCCATGTTTGTTTTTGCAAAGTTTGATGGGAAATTATGACGTCAGTGCATTGTCGTGAGGTTTCGATACCATGGTTTAAGTCAACATCATGTAAATTTATAAATATATATTTGCTTTCAATGCATTTTTGGCTGAATATTGTACAGTTCTACCGCGAAATCTTCTTCTTTAAACTCCATATTGACATCTTTGACAACACAATGACGTCATAAATTACCATAAAGAAAACATGGCGGCATGCAGGAAATTTAAACTGAAAAAAGAGAACACTTCGCATTCAGTAACCAGTTACGGCGATACCGACTTAAAACCTCAGCATGAGTCAAATATAACCATTACGAATACTTTGGATCCAAAACTGTTTTTCAGCCGTGGGTCCCTTTAACTCACCAACAATGTCAATAAAAATATTGAGTTTTATATAAAAGAGTGGAAAACACCCCAGATAATATTAGAGACCTTACGCAACAGGACGGCTGATGGAAGAGGACGGCAAAAAGGTATGACGTGACCTGCGTGACAGCCAGTCACGTACGAATTTTGACGTAATTTCCGGTTTATCTCACCGTCCTCTTGCTGTTCAAGACGTGAAAACAAGCAATTTGACGTTGTGAGGAAAACATGAGTACATTTACCCAGTTATTTTTATTACTGCTCGTTATCTCTCTATATAAATGTTTAAAATAGGGAAAAGGTTGTATTTTTAGAACTTTTTGACTGCAGAAACAAGTTTCTTCGGCGAAAAAAGTTAATTTAAAAGCCGCAAATGTTTCGCGTATTAAAATGCTACTTTCAGCCGGCGCTTGAAATCCTTGCTTCTTTGCAAATATTACGGGTTTCCACCGTTTCAGAACAAGTAACAGCTGAAATTATTTCCCGGTCGAGTTCTCTGCATTGAAAACACCATTCAAACTACCAATTGGATATGTATTTTCAAAGTTTACTGTAATATCTTATGAGCAGGGAGTGTTTTTGCTCATTTAGTGCGTGATGTTTCTGTTTTATTTCAGTCGTTCGTCGTTCTTAAAATAAGTTTGGTAATACTGTGGCCGTGGAATGTTGTTAAAAAGTACAAACTAAGGCAATATAATAAACTATTAAGTCTGCCAGTAAAACACAATTCTCCGTTTAATAAATATAAAAGGAGTTTTTCGACAGGAGCGATCAAGCGACCGTATGGCGGACCGTGATGTGTCGTACCCTTGAATTGTAAACATTTTAAATTCGGTCTGAAAAAACATTTGTTCTCGACAGTATCCCCTTATCTTTAATTAAAAATGTGAATCTGAAAATTAAATTTGCTCACATTTGTTATTTACCTTTAATTTTGTAGATGGAATGGAAACCCGAGTGCGATATACTGCTATTGCAGGAAATAATCGTTTCTGAGCCTTACAATTATAAGGCTTCAACAAGAGAAAGAGGGAAAATTTGGGACGAAATTACAGAGAGATTGAACGGCAATGATGCATTCGCAAATAAATTGAAACAAAAGAGAGCTGTCAGAGACCGCTACTCCCTGCTTGCTAAAAAATACAAAAAGAAAATGACGGATGAAGAAACTGCTAGCGGGATTTCCCCTGAGATGAGTGAAATGGATAAGCTGCTGGAACAGATTATAGAAAGGTTCGAGGAAAGTGACAGAGAGGCAGCAGATAGAGCTGACCAGGCTGATAGAAGAAGACGAGAATTTAGTTTTATCGACTGAGTCGATAAGGTAAATTGACCACCGTAAAAAGATTCAAATAGCTGACGTTTCGAGCGCTAGCCCTTCGTCGGAGCGAATCAAGGAATTGTGGGTAGTGTGTGGTTTTATATAGTAAGCGGTGGAGCTACGCTATTGGTGGAAATTTGGTGACGTGAAAAACAAATGTAGATTAGTTGAATGAAAAGCGTTCGTTGATTCCGTGGGGTTTGAGAGTGCCGATTTGAAAGATGATTTTTTGTTCTAGGTTTTTACGGCTTTCTGTGTTACCCTGGTGTAGGGAAACGCCGCAGATTGTCATGTGTTGTTTAGAATGGTTAGTAAGATTAAAATGGCGCGCGACTGGTTTGGATGCGTCTTTGTCATTTTTTTCAACGTCTCGGAGATGTTCACGAAAACGGTCGCCCAGTCTCCTCCCTGTTTCGCCAATGTATATCTTTTTGCAAAAAGTACATGTAATGCAGTAGATAACATTTACGGAGGTGCATGTAAAACGATCAGTGATTTTAATAATCACTGATAATAATCAAAATTTTAATAATCATTCAAACGTGACAAAAACATAGGCAACTTTCTAGTTACGAGCGCACTGAAATCTGACGATGTACCGGGAACTTTCAAATGCACACGCACACGATGTAACACTTGTCCTTTCATTCACAATGCGGACAAAATAACAGGACCCAAACGATCTATTAAAATCACTGATCGTTTTACATGCACCTCCGTAAATGTTATCTACTGCATTACATGTACTTTTTGCAAAAAGATATACATTGGCGAAACAGGGAGGAGACTGGGCGACCGTTTTCGTGAACATCTCCGAGACGTTGAAAAAAATGACAAAGACGCATCCAAACCAGTCGCGCGCCATTTTAATCATACTAACCATTCTAAACAACACATGACAATCTGCGGCGTTTCCCTACACCAGGGTAACACAGAAAGCCGTAAAAACCTAGAACAAAAAATCATCTTTCAAATCGGCACTCTCAAACCCCACGGAATCAACGAACGCTTTTCATTCAACTAATCTACATTTGTTTTTCACGTCACCAAATTTCCACCAATAGCGTAGCTCCACCGCTTACTATATAAAACCACACACTACCCACAATTCCTTGATTCGCTCCGACGAAGGGCTAGCGCTCGAAACGTCAGCTATTTGAATCTTTTTACGGTGGTCAATTTACCTTATCGACTCAGTCGATAAAACTAAATTCTCGTGTTTCATCCCCCCACCGACGCAGCACCACAGTTTCTCTAGAAACTAACCCCATTCATTTGATAGAAGAAGAGACAACGAAAGAAAGAAGGCGGAAGAAATGAGAAAACGGTCTATGGAGAAACTGGGAGAAACGATGAAATGAAAAGCAGACGAAGACCAAGGTGAAAGCTCTACTCAAAAAAAAGGGCAAGTGGATCACAAACCATAGTGTACCTCAAAGAGAAGGCAGAGAAGGACTTTGACCTGAGGAAAGAAGAGCTGGAGATCAAGAAGAAAGTTCACGATTAGCAAACGCAGATGTTTTTGTCAATGCAGCAACAATTGCAACAACAGCAGCAGCAACAGCATCAACAGCTGCAGTTACAACATCAGCAACAGCAGCTGCAGACCCAGCTTCGTATGGCTCTTATTGAGAAACTCAACAAATAAAGTGAACATTTTAATCCTGACCTCAGGATTCTTTATACAAGTGTTTTAGTGTTTTACAATAAATTAGTTATAGCATTTGAAATTGCTATTAATAACAGGGGCGGATCTAGGGGAGGGGTGGAGGGTGCACACCAACCTCCCCCCCCCCCCCACCACTGAGATGACCTGCATCTTTCTGCGTTGTTCGCTTTTAAAATTTGTTTACGTCACCCTTCAGTTACGTCATTCCTTAGAGGTGCACCCCCTCCTAAGAAAAATCCTGGATACGCCCCTGAATAAAAACTTTTTTATCATTATTTATGTACCATTGTATTTATATATATATATATATATATATATATATTATACATAAATTTTCAATATTTGCATTATTCACAATTACATAATGTTGTAAAAACATTGTCTTCCAATGTATTAAGAATAAAAGTATTTTATAAATTCAATATCAATTTGTTTTAACAATAACTCATTGCTGTGAAATCATTATTACCCAAATATGTACTTTAAGTACTGATTAATAAACAAGAAATAGTGCAGTATCAGGTTTGAAATCTGATAAAACATCGATCAGAAAAACACACCCTATGAGTTTATTGCACGGCTTCAAAAACATTTCTCTGAAAGCATGTCCCTAAGGAGCACAGACAATATTGTGCTATCATGGCTTATGAGTACTCTTATAAAGTCCATACATGTGATACACTATCATTGGTTGGGTGAGGGGCTCATGAATTATTAATTAATTTTTGAACAACAAATACACCTTATTTCAAAATGGTGGGCAATTTATTATTCTTTTGTATGCATGTCGCTATTAGCCCTCTTTGCCTCATTTTCACATGAAAATCCTGTTGTATTTTGCACATGCTGATGAGGCAACAAGGTCTAATTAACATACATATAAAAGAATAATAAATTGGCCACCATTTTGGAATAAGGTGTATAAAGTGTTTTTTAAAATTAAATATTTTTATGTTCATTGACTGTGAAAAACATTCTTATTTCCAAATATAATATGTAATGGTAATTGGACTGAGCGCGGGAGTACATATATTCTGGGAGTAATTGCGCTCGATTAACAAAATTAGAGATTAAAAAGTTTGTGAGAACGTTTTTCTTCTTAAAAGATCAGGGATATTTTTAATCAGTTTTGCAAATACTAAGGAAACAGCAAAAAGCAACCCATTTACATTGTAGGTGCACCTGTTTGGTGCACACACAGAGTAGGTGTCCAATTACAAAAATAATTATTTGTCATTTACAAGAAAAGCGGTTTCAAAAATTCAATATTTGCATCACACTTCAAAAGTATCTTGTATATGTTGTAGGTTAAAATTATTTTAGGTTAAATTATTTCAAACTGGGTTAATTTTTATTTTCCTTTGTCTGAGGTTATGGTAATGAATCTGGGACAAAGGAAAATAAAAGTTAACCTAGTTTGAAATAATTCTAACCTAAAATAATTTTAACCTACGACATATATAATATCATTTTACTATACAGTAATATATCAATATATAATATATCATTGTGTTCCATACATGTTCACAGATCCCCATCACTTTAATCCAGAGTACCCGCTTAGGGATCTTACATTATATACTGTAAATAACAAATATTAAGTGTCAAATAAAGTACTGTTGCAGAGATGGTGGATCAACAGCAAAAAAGGTGGATGTAGTTGAACCATAAATGCAGGTATGGGCATTTCTTAGCAGGGCACAGACAAGATACATTTTGCCAATAGCACTAAGCCCCACCTTCAAGTCTTTCCTAAAATCAAGAAAGCAACTGCTCATGGACTGATTGAACGCTTCCTGCATTGGTGTAAGATTTGCACCCATGAATGGGCCTTGTAGGTGCACTCGTAAGGGATAGGCCGGGTCTCCATAAACACAAAGTGGTTGTCCAGCAGTGTCGTGGCTGTCTGTTTGGAGAAGATTAAGGAGACCAGAAGATGCCAACATCCCACTGTCATGTCTGCGACCTTCCACTGGCCCATGCATGTTTGCTATCAAACCATTCGGTGCCACAACACTTTGAAATTTGATCGAGTGTACTCTTTTATGGCCATTGTACAGAACTCGTTGATTGTTTCCTGGACTGTAAACCGGTCGTACTGTTCCGTCGATAAACCCCCAACAGTTTTCGAGAGCTGCTCCTTTCTGGCTTACTGCTAATGCATATCTCTCGAGATTTTCCGGAGAAAGCCAAGGTTGATCGAATGATGACAAAGGGTGATTGAATCGATCATAAATCGTGTCCATCGTCTGGTTTATGACCATACTTATTTGGGGGACTGCTCTTCCGAATCTCATCGATAAATCCACGTAGCAGCAAGGGTACGAAAATCGCTTCAAAAGGATGCAGATGGCTTCGATGTCGTGAACAAAGAAACCATAAGGGCATCTAACTTTCTCAGGAAGGTCTGAAACCTCAAGGAGGCTGTAGATGTCATTTTTGCGAAAGCGAAACTCGCTCAAACACTCATCGTCAGACAGAGAATCCAGATCGAAATTCCCATATTGCCAGTAAGGAATGTCACGGTTTTTAGATGTGTTTTCATCATAGAGCAATAAAAGTTCCTCATCGTTAATTAAATCCATGCTATGAGAGAGAAGAAGAGCTTCTCGGGCTTCCCTAAAAGTTGCCATGTTTGAGAAAAGCCCGCAAACATCTCAGGTCACGACATCTGTTGTTGCGTTTTGTTGCGTAAGGTTTGTTTTGATAACGACGGCTGCAATTCTCACTCCCAGTCTTGCGCGATTTTTTGTTGTCACTTCGCCGTCCTGAGACCCTAAGCCGTCCTGTTGTGTAAGGTCTCTATTAACTCTGATCGTTGTGTTAACAAGATGTGGCTGAACTGTAGAATAGAATACTTGGCCACTTATTTGCATGTTTTTCTTGTTTTTATATGCCTCGTTCTGCAAAACGCTTAGCATCTGTATATATTAAAGTGGGCGGATATTTTAAAATCGCTCCCAAGTTGTTTAAAACAAGTCACGATGAATTAAACCGTAAATAAAACAAAGCTTTCGGTTACGTGTTAGCGATGTACTAAGCCCAAGATCAAATTGTTACTCAATCAACACAGAAACAAAGAATATATGTATATGGATCCTAGAAAAGTTAGTCAGCGTGGACGTATACCCTATATTACATAAGACCTTAAGCTTACCTTCTTCGGTGGTCTGAACTTTTCTCCAATTTTTATTTCCACCCCTTGCAGCGATTGAAATTCAGCATGGTCTGAAAATGAGGCGAATAAAACAAGAGGTTCTGTGAAGTTCAGGACAACAAAACAAAATTCCACTCGCATCTGTATAAAGAACATTGATCTATACAGCTGTCTATAGTATTATAGGCCAGCCTGCAACTATGCGAAAAATCTTTCGATAGCAAGAAGCTTAAAAGGTGACAATCAGCTTTTATGCAAGATTTTTACGTTTGTAAGGAAATCTATCTATTCTGGCGAAAACTATATGGGAGAAATAAAGAAGGAGTGTACTTACGACTTCCGCTCTTTCGAAATGTCTTTTGAAACGAAGCCATTGCGAGCTGATGTCAAGCTAACGAGAACCTCCTATTTCGAAGTTGTCCGCCATATTGAACCTTCCCAGGGATGATGTCATTGCGCTTGCTCGAGCCTGCGTTGTTTTGCTCCGATAATTTCACAATTATGAAATGGTTATTTAAAGCATATTTTCGCATTTAGGAAAATTTTATCTCGAACTCAGCATATTTCTCAAAACGTAAAAGATAATTGAGGTTACAAAGCAATATTTTCCTGTTCTTCACGAAAGCCCCTAACTTCCTCTCCCTTCCCCACTTAGGGTAGCTTTTGAGTTTGTCCGTGTGACTACCCGACCCTACCCTACGGAGTCTTTACATGCTCATCAGCTTGTTGTTGCCATAGTGAGTGAACGTCGCCATCTTGGAAATTTGATGTGTAAAAAGTCATAATATTGCAATGTCAAGGGCAGAAAGGCTTTATCAACTGGAAATACCGCCGTTTACTTCTGTAAGTTTGGTAGTTTTATTCCAGATTAAGGTTTCAATGCAACTTTTAGTGCATATAAGCTTATGGAGTTTTCATACTTATGCATGCCAAGTGACTGAAGTTAACAAACATGGCACAGTACTTTAATAGTCTGAAATAAGACTTAAAGTTCCTTGATTTTATTAACAGAGAGAATTTCACACCAAATTTACAAATCTTGCGGGTCCTTTGAGTCTCTTTGAACCGGAGGACAACACAGGTAGGGATATAATTACACAGTATATTGCTTATATAAAGTAATTTATTAAAGTAGCTTTTAACATGTATGAAGCTATTATAAGCTAAGACGATAAGCTTACAGTATATCAAAAAATTATTGCTTGATGTGTCATTTAATAACCATCCTTACATTCTAATTCTGTAGCTAGTTAAGCATGCTATTTACTTCCTGGTGGAGTTGTTGGAGGTCTAACAAAATGCTGTTAGTACTGTTGATGCACTTTTGTAGTTATGTATAGGTGGTTTGCAATCAATCTCTAGACATAGATAACAATAGTGAAACGAACAAATGCTGGTGGACGAACAAAAGGAGCTAATGAGAGAACTATTGTTTATGTCCACCAGCATGGCGGCGATGACGTAACATGAAAACCACCTATAGTGCAATCAACTGCTCAGAGTGCAAAACCTCTATGCACGATTGGGTTACATATCACACACTACATGGGTTAGCAGTTAGGGTTTTATCCCAGGATGAGTTTCTTCCAAGACAGTTTCATCACTGTGCCTGGTCATTTTTCTATCACTCAGTTTTCAAATCACGAACAGGGTGAAATTATGATTACGAGTTCATGCCTGTGTTCTGTGAGCACAGCAAGGGATGAATTGAGTCCCGGCAGGTCTATTACCGGGGTGGGCGGTGAGGGGCAGGGCGTGAGAGGTGAGGGGTGAAGGGTGAAGGTGAGGGGCGTGGGGTGAGGGATGAGAGGTGAGGGGTTGGGTTGGGGGTGAGGGGTGGGATTGGGGATTGGGGGTGAGGGGTAGGGCGTAAGGGGTAATGCACAGAAACAGGAGCCTAATAGGCTCTTGACAGAAAGGATTATAAGATCAAAACATAAAACTATTAACATGATGAACTAATTGAAGGGCCGAGAGCATATCCGACCTATGTGACTTTTTGGTCTGTTTTTTTTTTCGTCCAAATGAACTGAATTTTTGCATGTGGTCTCCAATTTAATAGAAAACCACAGCCCTATATTTTTCCCGCTGGTTTTCGCTTCGTTATCGAGAAATAACGTATGCAAAAAGCCGCAGCGGCGCTTTTGAGATTTTTTTGTTGAACGAGAAACAAAAGAAACCTTTTGTTTTCCCAAACAATGAAATCAGCGAAGCGTCGCATAGCCGCTAGATGTTCGTTCCGATACAAGCTTTTATTATTTAAAATTAACACATGATGTTGTCGTTTCTTCGATGGTGGAAGTGGTTAAGGTGCGGGCGCTCAGAAAAGCATCGGAGTGGCTGTGGTGCCGGTTTGAATCGCAAACCATCAATCTTTTTTTTTTCGCCATTTCGTCTCTTGTTCTTCTTCTTTACTTTTCTGCTCTGGTAAGTTCTGAAGTATGATAAAAGAGTAAAAAGCTTAAAAGCTTACTAAATCCATGGCAAGGAAGCAAAAACGTTTACTCGATCGTAACTATTAATCCATTAAGTTAATGTTAATCCATTAAGTTATGTTGCAGTTATCAAAACCTAAACTCAGTTCTCTCTCGGGCTGGCTGGCCTCATGTAATACTGGGCGGAAAGTAATCTCGGCAAACCGGGTCAGGGGCCTGTTTCTTGAAAGTCCCAACAACTTTTCGTGTCTGAAAAGGTATTTTACAGGGTGTTCATTAGGCATCGGAGATCGGAGAATTTTCTGTCTACTATGCAGAATTCTCTGGCTAAATTTTGATGGCAATATGTAGCTATCTTTGCTCTTTCATAATATTCTTCTGCTACTACAATTCTTAATGTACAATTCTTTGTTGGTTTCATAAGCTAAGCAATAAAATTCCAAGTTCAGGAAACAAGTTGGACTTCTTGTGGGCTAGAATCTGTTCTCTCTCGGGCTGGCTGGCCTCATGTAATACTGGGCTGAAAGTAATCTCGGCAAACCGGGTCAGGGGCCCGTTTCTTGAAAGTCCCAACAACTTTTCGTGTCTGAAAAGGTATTTTACAAGGTGTTCATTAGGCATTGGAGATCGGAGAATTTTCTGCCTACTATGCAGAATTCTCTGGCTAAATTTCGATGGCAATATGTAGCTATCTTCGCTCTTTCATAATATTCTTCTGCTACTACAATTCTTAATGTACAATTCTTTGTTGGTTTCATAAGCTAAGCAATAAAATTCCAAGTTCAGGAAACAAGTTGGACTTTTTGTGGGCTAGAATATGCTCCACCATTCTATATAGATTCTGATTTAAAGATATATTTCTGGTTCCGAAAAGTTATCAGGACTTTCGAGAAATGAGTCCCCTCGACTCATAAAATTCAAAGCACATTAATCACATACCCCATATGAAGACATGTTGACAAAAACCAAACCACCGAAGACTATCTGTTCAGTATGTTGGAAATAGTAAATTAGTAGTTCTACTTTTATTTTGTGCCTTTGATCAGTTATGTTTAAATACATTTATTGTGCAATAGAACATTACAGTCACATAGCACTACTAGCACTACTATCTGGACACTGTCAGCATTACTAGACACGTTATTGTCTGTGCCAATTCAGTAACTCTATTGCACTGGACAATTACTGAGATCTGTATAGCCGTAAAATTAGACATAATCACTTGTTTTAGCATTTTTTTCACTTTCACTTTTTTTATATATCACCCCAACTCCTCACCCCTTGAGGACGAACGGAGTTCCTGATTGGTGTGGTAGGTTGCATATCGATTGATACCTGTCAGTCTTTGGCGTGTTTTTCCTCCATGCAGATTCAAGGAAAGCGATGTTTCCTCATCATTTTACTCTGCAGCAAGTTTGGCGATGCCCAGTCAAATCTTTACACACAAATCGGTTTTTATCACATTTTTTAACATTATGATAAGAGTTTGAATATAAAATCGATATTTGGCTGTGTTTACTGATTACCCGAGGAGACACCACAGAGGCGAATTGTACGTTTTTGATACCTTCAGGATTCTCCCTAACTGATGTTTTAATCAGTTGATATCTGGGTATTTTATTTAAATCTTCTGAACTTCACCTTCACAGTTACGACTGAACGATAACTATTTTAGCTATAAAATATCTCGCTGTCAGATGCTTGTCTGGCTTTTGGGTGTAATTACGTAAATAGTGACACAGTTAATTAAATTACAATGGCATGGCAAGCCACAATTTTCTCCTTTGGCAACAGAGACAATGCAAGTAAATTCTTGGTGATTCTATTTTCATGAAGAGGACAGCAATGAAATTAAAAGCCTACAACTAAAAAGGAAAGAAATCCAACACAGCCGTTTTTAATACAGTAGTTGCGTGCGAACTATGCGTCCCTGGGGATAAAGCATGGTATGTGATCAAATGGATTTTGTAAGAGGGGATGTTTTCTGATTTCACAGACCTTGCGGGCAGGCGATTTTCCCGGGGGGGAGGGGGGGTGGTACTC
Organism: Dendrophyllia cribrosa; assembly: GCA_024195265.1. Classification (NCBI taxonomy): domain Eukaryota; kingdom Metazoa; phylum Cnidaria; class Anthozoa; order Scleractinia; family Dendrophylliidae; genus Dendrophyllia; species Dendrophyllia cribrosa. Next base: position 23,684,883 of record JAJLRJ010000003.1, on the reverse strand, counting down.
AACAAAGTTTTGTACAGGGATGCTCCGCTCCAAGGTCCAAACCCTTACTCCTTCATATATCGATTTTGACAGAAAAGGTACCCCCTTCATATAGCCTTTATGTGCGTCTGTTTGATATATTTTGAAAGGTGCTTTAAAATTATGATACTTAACCCATTGACACCTGAGGATTTTTACGTTTTTGAGTGATTTTCTGCATACACACGCCCCATAGGATTTCGTGACTTCATATTTGGAGTTACCATTAAAAGTGCTGCTGTTCTAAACCACTGAAGGCTCAAGTTTACTGGAAACGTCATTGTGACGATCTCATTTTGCTTGGTTGATTTGCAATAAAGGGTCCAATATGAATTATCTATGATTTTTGGTAAGTTCACAGCCATTTTTCATCTTTAGTAGCTGCCTGATGAGCATCATTAAGCTTGGAGGTAGTTCAGAGTCCACTTCTCAATGAAGCGAGTTAGGTGTTGTACTTCGTTTACGAATTTGGCTCGTTGCTCGTTGAACTGGAAAAATGGCTGCCTGGAAACGAAGTAGCTTTGGGACTCGACTCTGGATGAATTTCTCGACCTACCGCGGCATATTTTGGAAGTTGCGACCACAGGAGAACACAACAAGCGCGAAATTTCGGCAGTGGGTCAGAGTGGCTGTGGACTTAGTACATGTATATATATGAAAATTGTGGAGGACGGAATGGACGCTGTCGAAAAATCTGTTTATTTCCCAGCATGCAGTGCGGTGGTGATGTTGAAAATCGAGGCAAGGTGAGTATGCACTAGTATAAGAAGCTGTAGCTAGGCCCGAGCAACGAATAAGAGCAAAAAAATTCACTGCTAAGCTAGGACTAGGACTGAATTTTGCTGTAAATGTTGACTTTTGGGTTTGCCACGATGATTTGAATAAAAAAAACTAAAGGCAAAAACGTGATTTTTGTTGTTTTTCTATGACGTTAAAAACGGTCATTTTTGTTATTGTCCAAATTCAAACGCTGATATTCTGCAAAAATCACTGACTTTTTTGTGTTTATTGGGTATCTCAATTTGAAAGACTTTCTAGTCAATGCTCACAACTGCTAGTTAAGGCAATGTTCGCACGATTGAGAAAGTTACAATTTTTTAAAGCAGTGGAGTCTTGTACGGGCGGTTACGGGCGGTTCAGGTGTCAATGGGTTAAATGGCACTTTTCCCTACCTTTTTTATACTTCAACTTGTGTTTTCCCTACCCTTTCCTATACTTCGTATAATCCCTACCCTTTCATATACTTTAACCTGTGAAATCTCTACCCTTTGATATACCTCCAGCTTCAAAAAGGTACCCCTTTCGGGTGGAGCATCCCCGTATAGCCCATTATAGGGAGTACCCCCCCCCCCAAAAAAAAGCGTATCCTGACACTTTTATATGGTAGTCACCCCAACCCACGTACATTGTACAATATACAATTACCCACTCATTTGGTGGAGTAACATTAGAGATTCTCATGAAGGTGATCTCTTTGAGACAACAGTAAATGTTGAATGCATTTCTTTCGATCATGTATTGATGGGCCAGGTTTGCCAAACTTTCAGACGATGTTCATTACAGTAATATAGAAAGCTTTTTAAACCAATCAAAGCAGAGGATTTTATAGACTATTTATTTTTCTAAAGAACTGATCTACTACACTGCATCACTAACTATTAAATGGTTAAATACAACAGATATTGGCAATGAAAACCCTGAAGTTGAAAGACCACTGACTCCTATTGAGGTAATGTCCTACTGGCCAGCTCAACTGCAAAATTATGATTTTTTAAAGGGGGGAGACCTGAAAAGGGGTGTAAACGTTTGCTTTTTTATAACCTTTACATCTGGTTCTCAAACTCCTCCTCTTTGCAAATAATTAATTGTTGCAAAATAGAGGGGTTCAAAAGTAATTTTTCAATAGTCCTTTTTACAGTTGTGTGCTTGGTGACCTTGCCTTTGAGTGGAAGCGAGGCTGGAGGTGACCTTGCTTTGATACAAACCTTTCTGCCTTTCATATGTTAATAATGCTTTTCTCATGCTAACTAGCTAAATTTACATCTGAAAAGCTCCAAGGTCTGTATCAAAGCAAGGTCACCTCCAGCCTCGCTTCCACTCAAAGGCAAGGTCACCAAGCACACAACTTTAAAAAGGACTATTGCTTTGGTTTTGCATTGCTATGCTTTGTGGTTTGCTAAAAAATCTCGCGCTACTTCATCAACCAATCAGAAAAACCCAAGCCAATCATGACTTACTTGCACGCATTTTCCCATGCTTGGCACTGGCTACATTTTTTGCTTCAAGCTCTGATTGGTTCATTTGATTGTCTGCATCTGTTTTGATTGGCCAGAGTAATTACTTTCGTTTTGGTTTTATGACACTTTACTGAAAACCGCTCTATTATGTAATAACCTCAATTTTTTCCCAATTTCTCCCATTTTCCATTATTCCACAAATTCCAGTGCCTGCCTGAATCCACTACTGACCCAGTTCTTCTGGTTCTTTTACCTTTTTCTTCTATGTTATTGCCTGCTCCCAATCCCCCTGTAATTGTTTTTCCCCACTTGCTATTTACAGTATAATAACCAGGGCCATAGAGTAAAGCCCAAATTTGTCTCTAAGTCAGGCTTGAAGAAAATGCCAAAGTGTCAAATGGAATATATTATCATGATTATTTTTTAATGGATGGCATCAAAATAAAATTTATTGTGTTGAAAAGACCAAGACAAGATAGACTGAACGTGGGAATTACTGCAAGACTCAGAGATCAAAGTTTTAAAATTTGAGATTTCAAAGGACCCTAGTTGCTCTAAAGATGATACATGTACACCAGTACCATTTAATACTGAGATTACTAGACTTGAATTTAAACTGCATATTAAAAAAATTGTTATTTAGCTTTTTTTAAGGGTGCAAGATTTTGGAATGTTTAACTGTAGAATTCTTTATTTATATGTATACATAGGATGCAGTTAAATGTCCTCCATCGTCATTCAGTGCATTTGCCAAGCTTGTGCACCCCAGACTAACACCAAAGGATGGAATACCTGGTCTGTCAGCTAATGACCAGCAGCAATTGGTAAGAGTATGACTCAACAGGAGGAAGAGTGTTTTATGTAATGTTTACTACATGAGCGGGAGTGTTGTATCGGCCTATTAACAATCACGAGCCGAAGGCAAGTGAATGTATAGTGCCGATACAACACGGACGCGAATGTAGCAAACAACTTGTGAAATTCACATTCACATGTAAATTAGATACAACCACTCGTGAGTTGTATCTGGAATGCAAATTAGATACAACCACTCGTGAGTTGTATCAAGATTGTATCGGCCTATACAGGGTAATCATGTGAATATGATTTCCAAACACCGTGAAGTGAAATGAGGAAGAAAAATGAGGTGCAACTGAGTTTGTTTTAACTAACTTTGAGGTATTTGGATATACAGCTGTATATACCTGATGAAACACTCTTTGGAATGTTTGATTTAGCTTCTCAAAATCATGATCATTAAATACAGAGAAAATGCAGAAATAAAATCAGCAAAATCTATGCTAATTAAAATCACATAATATACGTGTTTGTCATGTTTTTCCTCCAGATTACAGTTCTCATGAATGAGCTAAACAACATCTGGAGAGATGTTCAAAGAGGCCCTCCTGATCCATTCCTGGTAACTAATTTACATATTTAATATACACTTTTGTCTCTCTTCCGACTAAAACTATTTTTCACTAATAGATTTTGCATGGGCTGAGATGTCTGACTCCAATTTGTGTATTTCATAGATCCAGGCCAAATGCCCATGCATAATTCCTCTAAAATTTAACTGCTTATATGTTCTCAAATGCATCAAGTCAGTCACCTACACATATGCTATCAGTTTGGTTGTAAGAAAATTACAAGTGTTTGTCTAATCATAATTTTTTAGTGTCTTATTGAGGTAAGATGCTGCAATTTACTGTGTTTTTCTATAAAAACAATAAAACACTTAAATTTCCTCATCCATGTGCAGCTGCTTAGTACCAACACCCCCTCAATATGGACAGTTTCCTTGGTCCCTTTGGTTCCTGTATTATCGGGGTCATTGTATTTTGCTAATCGTGTTAACTTTGTGAAACTTATGCATGACCTTTTCTGTTCATTTTATTAGACAGGTCAACAGAACAGAGAATTACAAAGGTACCTGGATTAAGTTCTTTTTTTGTTCAACTTATGTAAAACTGTTTTCAAAATTCAGGTACATATTAATTTTAATATACTGTACATGTATTTACCAAATAGCAAACTTAAAAATATTTATTAATTTCTATAGTGAGTCATGAATGTCACATAAATTGTATTAATTGAAATCCAGTTAACATGTTGCAGTTTTTGCTTTAAAAAGCAGACTATTTCAGCTAAAATCCTTTTTACAAAAACATGCAAAAACAAATGATAAAAACCGACATTTGAGAGTGACCATAGCATCATTGTCAACATATTAATAAACCTGCAAATTATGTGGAAATGTTCTGTGAGTATAAGAAGCAGTGTCCACTAAATTAGCATAACAAACGATGCCAAGTTACACAAATACTTTAGTACAAATCGAATCTAGGTTACAATTGTCTTATAAATCATAGCATCTATAGTGCACCAAACAATCAAACTTTTCATATAATTTTTTTAAATAATGTAAACTAAATACATTACATGCATATTATAAACACCAATTGTAGCCAGCAAATTCAAGCACTGCCAACTGGTGAAAAGAGAAGAAATAAAACTATCTAAAAAAGGCAGATGAAGAACACATCATTTATCTTTCCTTTTGTAATGAATCCTTGTGGTAAAGGTGTTAGTTGAAACCAAGTCGGGTACAATTAACAAGAGTTTTGTTTAAATTTTCATTTTCACAGACGTTTAACAATTGAGATTGTTGTCATCACTCAGGGACTTTTTGCAAAGTACTTGGACAAAGCTATCAGTAAGTTGAATTTTAATACAGTAAATAGCAATTAAGTTATGATATAGATTTAAAAATGGTCCAGTTTTATTAAAAGGTTCTTTGCTAAATCACTCCATTCCAAATAATTTAATTTTTTGGGGGGCTATATATGGAAAACCAGAATAAAAATGGATACCAAACCCAACGTTTTTCAAATGTTCTGTCCTTGAATGTCTTTAAAGGGACAGTGGGCTGGCTGATCAATCATCTTTTCTTGATCATAGCCAGGTGCTTGCTTTATTAACTGGAAAAAAGAAGAGAAAAATTGCCAAAATTGATAAAAGTATGACAGCTAAAAAACTCAAAAGTAGTTGCGTTGTTCTACCAGAATGGCAATTCTGAGTTCTGGGGTCAATTCAATAAAACTTTTATCCTGTTGGTGTCCAGCGTTATTTATTGTGTGAACAAAGGTGCTGCATGTAATTAATAATTTTAACACCAGCATTGCCAAAACAAACAAAGAAAACTTCAGTGGCATATTCCCTAATGTCCAAACTAAAAGTGTTCTTATTTCCTGTATTTTTGCACTAAAGAGCTAAACCAAAGAGGTGTGTTCAGTGGCCCTGCAAACCTAAGTCGTCTTAAAACTCAACTGGCTTTGGAAGCGAGTAAAAGGTAAGCAACTGTACCTTCCATTAGCAGAAACCTCTAGATATTTTCTCATGTTACTGATATAATAGTCTTGTACTGGGAGGTCAGAAATAAGCAACTGGAACGTATATGCAAAACACAGAGTCTTGTTTGCGTGTTAATAAAAGTGTGTTTGAAAAACTGTTTCTATTCATTGCCATAAGTTTTGCTTTCCTCCCAACTTGTAATTTTATATCTGGAGAAACCTTGGATCATCATCATTGTCGTCAAAGAATGGTTACTGCATGGTGCATTGCAAAGGCCTATTGGTGTTATAAAGGCTTTTTCTAATGGGTGAAATTTGGCCATTTAATTGCTGTTATGAACACACATGTTTTGATCCTGTCTTACCTGGTTGCAACTGTGCATCCTTGGGGATCTTGGAACATCCAAAACATCAACAGCAAAAGCAGGTTGAGGCATTGCAAAGCTTATATGCCTGAAAATGTTCTGTAAAGGCTATATAATAACAATTATCGCCATCAATAAGAGAGAGACCTTTGAACACTTTCATCATCAACCACGATAGGAGACTGGTGTACTGCAAACGCTAAATGGGTAAAACTGGCCAATCAGTGTTTTAACAGTAATGTTAAGCTTTTTTTAAGTCTGTATTTTGAATACTTTCTGTTTGGCATTTTAAAATACTTTTGTTCTATTTATCCATGTTATAGTTAAATCTATTGTAAATTTTATGTTAGACAGGACTCTATTGAAACTAGCAATTACGCTAAATTAGATATTCCTGTATAAATATTTGGTAAAATAAAAAAATAAAATAAAACAGTCCTCCATGTTGAGGTTGCTTGCCATTAACTACTTGGACGTCCAAGTAGCTTCATCAAGTTGCAACAGAACCATGTTTTTAAGAAGTTAGGGTTGCCCTGATTCAAGGCATTGCAGTCAACACAAAACCGGAATGTCTCAATTTTTTCCCATGCAACTCATACTCTTGACTTTATAGATTTCGTACAAACGTTTTTTTTTTTCAATATTAGTGGCATCGAGTAAAGATGTTACTTGGCTATATTTCATACAACGTTCCGGTAGCTAAAAAAATGTACAAAAACATTACATGGTTGATGTTGCAAATGTATCTCATTGGTGATATTTGTCTTCATTTTGTATATTGTCCAAAAAACAACTCTGATGTATGTTTTTTTTTCTTTTTGCAACTTCTTCACGGTGTTACGTAATCTCTTTAGAGAAGTTATTGTACGAGAGAACCAGAACACTTGTTTTCATTAACTCCATTTGGACTAAATGGTTTATTAGTTTTGGGGTGTGAATAAATGCTAAAAGAATGTATATTAATGACTTGAATTCATATTTTATAAAGTAACCTAATAGACTGAGGTTGACTTGTTTAATTCTTGTATGTTTTTTTTTACATTTTTCAGTCTAAATGTATCGAGCCTCAAACGTAATCTAGCTGCAGACATGAAACATCCCCTTGATGCCAGCACAGTGTCCAGCAAGTTCTCGTTCAGTAGAACCATGCATGCTTCATCTCCAAAGCTCTATAGACCACTTGTGGTAAGTGCAGCATTGTTAAAGGTGGATTTGTGAGAAACAAAGAACAAAAGTTGTGTTGACCTGAACAAATATTCTTTATGTTTCCAATTGCATTTTGCTATGAATCAGTAGGGACCTTAAGAAACCACGACAGCGATGCCAAGGAAAACGGTATTTAACAGGTTAACTCACGTCGTTTCAACTACTTTGCGATTATTCCAACTTATTCCGTAGCCGAACTATCCAGGAGCTAAATTCACAGGGATGGCGTTAAAGTTTAATTATAGAAAGGAGATTAAAAAAAATTGTTTATTTGTCGTTGCTGTTTTTTTTGGCAGATAATTGGCAAAGAAATGCGCCAAAATATATGCACGTGTAAAGCCATTGTTATTAAACCGTTTTTGGAGAATTTTTGTAGTTATTGCCGTTGTGGTCGAGCTTGGAAACGCGATAATAAAAATGTTACACTACCCAATTCTGGATAGCATTGCTGAATAGTAGGAATATCTCAATGTTTTGGGGAGAACTATCCAAATAAATCTTGTGTTGCATAACTTATTCATTGTTAGATCATTCATGCTTCAACTTAACAAAGTTTAAGATCCAGAGTCCAGCATCTCATTGGTCTCAAGACGTGCTGAGAATATACACAGTCATGATAAAAGAAAATGTTTGTATTTTTGTTGTAGATGAGACAGGACGAAGACAGAAAAAACAGAGCACATCTTTCAAGAGCGGAGAAACAACAACTATTGATCGATCGTGAATTAAGTGATGTAAGCTTGCTATAGAATTATGAAAATAATGATAAATTGGAATGAAAATACACGATAGTGTAACTAACAAACTCCTATTAGATAGTAAAAAAAACCCCGAAATAAAACGAAACAAAAGATAAGAAACAATAACCAGCTAATCTTCATGGCTAGAGTGGAGCAAAATGCGGGTGGTCGATATTACTAGATCCCGTTATGAATGTAGCCTCCTGAAAGTTTCTTTACTTAACTATAGTTTGTAACCTGCTGGAACTTTAGCTATATTTTAAATACTCTGCATCGTGTTTTGTTTTTAACAGCTTCAGAAAAAAATGCCTCATATAGATGCGAGTTCTTTTCAGACTATCCTTCCACATCATCTCCACCTTCCGAGGAAAGCTGCATCAGGTAATGGTCGCCTGTGATGTAATAAACGGTTATGGTCAGTTTGTGTACTCATATTTTACCTGTAAAGAATAATTAGATAACATTTTATGTCTAAATACCCTGGGCAAGCACTTGACAGACTAGAAGAACCTAAATGTGCTTTCGTTAAACCTTGCGTAAAACACATTTTACAGAAACAAACAACGCCACAAAAACATATGCCATAGAGAGATTTTATTGATGGCAGATTGCATTACATGAAGCACGTGCATGTAACTAACTCCGAAATATAGAAAGGTCAACCAACATCTCTTTTCTTTAGGAAGCATTTTAGCACACTTCCAAACTTAAAAAAAACATGTTTTGATCTACTAAATGTAAACACAAATTACGTCTGTCAAAGCGTCCGTTTAAGTCTAGAAGAGGAATGATCTGATTTTTCAAAAGCATCTTGGAGAAAACGATCTACTGGCCTTCGTAAAAGCAATAAGGCAACTTCAGAATTTACGAGCTTCGTTGGCTCCGAGGTTGTGAACTTCGCTTCGAAATTAACGTTTAAAAGTTGGCTTCTTGACAATCTAATTGACAAGTTCATAAAGTAAATTGCGAGAAAAAATAATTGCATATACTTGCAGAAACAGTGGATTAAACAAGACAGTTTTGAATTTTTTAGATTCAGGTTCTATTGAAGATGAGGAAGTGTCACAACAAAGGTAGGTCGCTTATAACAGGTCTCGATATGGTTTGATTTGGACAAGCATTTCGAGTTGAAAGGTCTTTATTATATTCCTGGGGCGGTATAGCATATTTAACCGTTTCGATTTTTCGCAAAATACAAAATTTGACACACCAGCGCGTACAGGCTATAGCTGAATTGATAAAAGCAAACTTCAGTATTTATTCCAGGGAAAAGATATATTTCATTTTAAAGGTATATGAATGGTGCATGAATTTTCTTTTCCGTGAGTTTATACCATAAATTGATGATGTTGACAGCTCAGTATCTACAGTGAAATGACTGGCGGCTTGGCCAGTCAAAGGGTCCTTTTATACTCAGGGTCTTTGTTTAAGAGGGATGAATGCTCACGTGATCGTGGTCGCACATTAGGAGGCTTGATTGTAATATATTAATTTAATCTGTTTGTCGCTTCTGTTACATCCTTGCAAGGATGTTCCATCCTAACAACTTTCCGTTTGTCAGAACTGATCGGCCGGGCAGGTCATTTCAACAACAACAACAACAACAACAGCTTTATTTGTACTCCACATTGATTTACATTATATAAAAACTACTGTTAAATATAGAGAGTACAGACTGTCCATAATAACCATTGAAGGCTACAAAAATAGGGCAGCCTTACTTAGGTTATATTTTTATTAATAGATGATTTTATTAAGGGTCAGGTGTACACGCGACACACAGCTTCACAAAACACACACACACAAAAGAAAGAAAGAAAAGCAACAAAAGAAAACTAAGAGTGCCAGTATTAAGCAACGGAAAGCCAGAAAAAATACATTGTTGATAAATTTGCAATTAATATTTGTCAATAAGAAGTGACTTAAGCTTATTCTTAAAACGTTTAAGAGGAAGGAGCTTGATGTTATCACTTATATCATTCCAAACTTTAACACCCTGCAACCCTAGAACCTTAATTATGTTCTTAAATTTCGTAAATAGTATGCCATTATTTTTTGGAACGGGTCATCCAGACCGGCCAATTTGTAGAAAGCATGCATAATTTAGATGAAATTGTAGGAAAGTTCTTTAAAAAGATGAAATATGTTTACGAATTGGCTGTTCTGGCCCGCCTGTTATGACAAATGGTAAGTGTCCTTTATAGACTACTGTAAATTGTTCGTAGCTGTTGGCTTTAGTTCGTAAGGTGCTTGTTATAAGTTAGTGCACAAGCTTTCTGGGGTAACTCATTCATACTAGACTGTACACAGAGTCTGATATAAGCACATAGAGAATCTGTACATGTCTTTATATCTGTCAGGACTGGTTGGGACTTATTGAGACGGATTTCAATTTCACCTTTATTGACTATGCTAGAGTGTCTTGACAAAGCCAGACGAGACTGCATTGTGAGGTAGAGACAGGCAGTTAGAGTAATTAACTAGCAGATTAGCTACAGTACAGGACTATTGCAGACGAGTTGATTAAACCGGATCAGTAGCAACACGGAATTCTCCTTTGAGTACTTAGCGATGCAGGTGCCAAAAATAGTGCAATCAATTCGTTCCTTAAGGCCCTGTCACACTATTGCGTATTAAAGAAACGTATGAGTTGCGTATGAAAATTCATAAAATAATTTTCATACGCACAAAATTCCCTTGAAAATACAGCGTATGACCAGCGTACCTGACCTATGAGTAACGTACATCTGGCGTAACTCTCGCGTATTCAGCGTATGCCTAGCGTATGTTTAGGGTATAAACCATACGTCCGAATACGCACAAAATTTTTAAGCATGCTTAAAAAAAAATTTCTGCCTCGCCGTATGCCACCTTAAACGACCCTGCTTGAAACGTATACAACCTATGCCTAACGTACTCCTAGCGTATGTCAGCGTATACCAGCGTATGAGTGATATTTTTCATACGCTGGCATACGCTAGTACGATACGCAATAGTGTGACAGGGCCATTAGAATGATCTCAACACTAACTCGAAACTTTCCTTCTTTCTTTTCAATTACATCGAATCGACGTTAGTTAAGAGCTTCGTAACTTAATCTTTGAACTTAATTGTAAACGCACGCACTATAATGGAAAATTGTTATTTTCAAGGACGTGTAGAATAGTAAATTGGAAAAATTGGGAAGGCATGGTTAACTGCACTGTGTGCGAGCAACGAATCAAGTGAAAGCTATTTAGCATTACCATCAACTGGCCAGATTTGTTGGTACTATGAGTTAATTAAAGTTTTTTCCTTCTTTCTTTTTTTCTGTAGTAGTGATAACGAAAGAATTCACTTCCTTAAGCAGGTAGGTTACATCATTGATAAACACTCCTTCGGCTGACCTTAAGGTTTTTCAAATTGATTTCAATGATGTGTTCCAAAAGCGCAGATTTCCAACCACTTTTGGCTCAAATGATTGATCCAACTGTTTAAGAATGTTTTAATTTTATCCTGCTTCGTTTGGTGCCCGTAGGTTGGTCAAGTCCAAATTACTCAAAGTATGTTTCCAAGTAAAACAGTACAAAGGTGTATTATTTAACACATCAAGATTAATACCGATAAAAAGAAACAGTAAATACTTTTTGTGCTTCATAATGTTATGCACTTCTTTTCGAAATAAACATCTATGAAATATTGATTGAGTTTGTTTTCTTTTTTTCCTGTACTTTTCAAGAAATACGCGTCATTGCCAGAGTTGTTTTCAAGAGATGTCGTCCTTGAAGAGCTGGGAATTTTACCAGAGGAAATACAAGGTACGTGTGATAAATTCAAACGGATAAAATGATTGATCAACATGTCAACTGACAAGTGGAAATCCCTCTAAACAGATTCCCACTTCTCCATAAATCATCACCTAGTGCCTTTTAGAACGTTTAGTAAATATGGTTACTTGAAAACGGGCACGGCAGAGGCACGGCACGCGGCAGTCTACAGTCGAAGAGTAAAGGGACACTGTCCCACCAAAATAAGGAAACTTTGCTTACTTACTTTTCATGTTATATCGCTAAATGCCACCAAATATACAACTAGATTGGATAAGATGATTCTATGGAGCAAAACAGGAGCATTAGTTTGGAGAAAAAGTGCAGGATTGCAAGAATGGAATGGGATTACAGTTCATCAAATTTGACTTCGTAACGGGCGGTCAAGAAATCAAAATTGCCGTTCTTGTGGAATTTTGACTTTTTTAGCCGCTAGCAAGCTCCTAGCCGTAATCACAAAAATGCGCTATTTCAGCCGGGACGCTCACTGTTCCTTTAACAAAATGTTGTTACTGATAACGTGGTATAATTATTTTTTCTTAGATTATGTTATGAAGAGGAGCCAGAGCGAAACTAAACTTGTGGTTTGTCTACATAATAACTAAGAATCAGCTTATTCAAGCCTTCATACTTGAAATTAACTTTAGACTTTAGTTCTACAAGCCGACATGGAGATCAGACAGAAGGCCATTCTAATCCCCTAACTGTCGTTTTCTTTAAACAGTAACTTAAAGACCATTGTTTTCATTTTCGATTTTTCAAAACGTGTTTTTCCCTGCAAGAAAGAATTTTATCAGTTTTACTTCTTCTTTTCTTGGTTCTCTGTTTTTTTCTTTTTCAGTTACCACTTATTATGTGTCAAAAGTCTTGTGATTTGTTTACGTTTTAGGAAGACGACAAGGTTCAAAAGGTTGAGAACATTAGCGATACGAAGTAAGTTTTAAATAAATTGTCCGACTGCACAGATCAATGTATATTCGCGAATGCGTTAATTTCAGTAGACCACATCGATATCTCGGAACATTCCGAATTTTATAATCGAAAGGTAGATTATTAAAAGAAGAAGATGAAGAAGAAAAGAAAGGAAAAAGAAAAATATATTAAACGTTCCCACCAGGATTTGAACCCGGTTCGTTGGTGCCGGAGGCGGCAACATTTAGACCACTCGACCATATCGAAATAAGTGCTTAGTAAAGGTTAAATTTGAATATTTCAATGTAGATACGCATTAAATCACGTGACCAAGAAAATTTAAAGCCGAGTGATCACGAACCGACCGACCGACCGAAGGAATGACTAATTTGCATATCTGTCCCCGTTTACTTTAACTCGTTCAACGCTTCGCATATTCACAAGATAAAAACAGGACGGCCTTAACTGGAACAAATTTAGCCCTTTTTGTATATTCGCGCTCGAAAAATTTATTTGGCGACAAGTTTAGTCGTGTCCAGTCACTTCCGAGAATAACTTGTTTTTTTTTTTTTAAGAAAACCTTGTCTTTTTCTGTTTGTCCGTCTACTTAAACGCATCCCCTTTTTATACCAGACACATTTAACGTCTGAGGTGTTAAATGCGTCCAGACTACTTGAACGTCTCTGGCAAATAATGCTCCCCTAGATTGCTATTTGAATGAATCACATATCACGTACAGAAATGAATCGTTCGGATAAATGTAGATTTTCCTCAACCAGCATGAAATTGTAATATAAGCAATCTGTTAATTGGAAGTTGCGTTGGTCAAAATGATCACACGACACCCTATTAAATGGTCGTAAAAAAAAAAAATTGGCAACAACTACAACTTGTGACAAAACGTTGAAACACTATGTGTTGGATGGTGTATAAATGGTGGTTCCCTCGCTTCCCACCTTTCAATGTTGTTGCAAAAAAGGAATGAATACGCGCGTTCATTGTGTGATTCAACATTAAAATAGGGGACCGTGGAAGGCTGTTCCAACAACTTATGACACTGGTTATAGTTCTTACTGACCTTTGCCGGGTTTTCTGAAGTTGAAGTTAATCTGAGATTATCGCCAACTTTATGAGTTCACGTAGACCAACACCCTAACAATGTGGATACCTTTTGACAATTTGATTTTGACATCTCTAAAATGATAACCAAAAAATGATTTTAAGCAAGAGAAAGAACTTTGTAAGCATTTCCTCCCGGATTAGCATTTAAAGGCTTTAGAACAACTCGACCGTTGAGACTAAAACAACTTGTTATATTTTTAGGTTAAGTACTGCAGATCACGCCTCTCAAGACCTGATGAAACTTCTGTCCTCTTCAACACCAGCGAAACCTTCGGTAAGAAGCCACGTAATTTATGCAAACTCAACTACCAGTGAATTCAGTAAAAAGTACAAGAAATTTTTAACGAAGAGTCATTTTTTGTTGACATTTTAAGTTGACAAAACAAGTCGTGCTGGTTTGCCGCCTGAAAATTACACCGCCATTCGATAAACAACAACAACAACAACAACAACAATTTTATTTCATTATTAATGAAACAATATTTTAAAACATTGGCAACCCGCAGTTAGCATAGCTAATCGAGGCGGGTTGTCAAAAATAAGAACAAAAATTAACATTAGCTCTTAGTAATATGACTGAAATTAACATTAGCTCCTAATAATATGACTGAAAAGGAAAAAACAACAACAAATTATTATATCGAATTAAACTGAATTAAAAAAGGCTTACAGTTTCTCGAAAGAAACTGCTGCCAAAAAATTGATAAAAGACGTTGCTTTAGAAATTCTAAGCTTTCTCCTATTTTTTTATTCTATTTTTTGCATTTCGTGGTTTCTTAATGAAATAATTACTCAGATTACTTGCCACAAGCGAGTGAAGCCAACCGTACTTGCTTCCTTTTTAGGAAAGACTAAAGGGCGAAGAAGACATTGATGATCTACCGCCAATCCTACAGGTAAGGTCGGTAAGCATCATTTGGCACAATTTCTGAAGTTTTTCACCAGAAACACTGGAATTTTGTTCCTGTAAAAAATGTATGCTACGTTTGACCAGAAATGGAAAAGGATGGGAACCTGAAGAGCTTGGCGCATCGTGATAAAAAATATCTTGTATTTTTCGCCTTTATAACCGCGACAGGGTTAGCTCAGTTGTTAGAGCACTGGTCTGCTGAGCAGAAGGTCGCAGGTTCGATACCCGTCCGGACCAACGCTCGGGGACTTAATTAGTATCTTAATTAGTGTCCTCAGTTAGTACTATCGTGCTAAATACATTGATACTTAAATAAAGTGATTTTTTGTTGGTGCATTTTTTTAGCGAGGACAGTTTTTAATTAGCAAAACAGCAAACTTTCCATTGCAAAGTCGCTTTCATAAAGAAATAAAAAACACGCCCAGTGCATGGTTGAGGTAGATAAGCACGCGGGAATTTTTCAGAACACGAGAGAAGTGCAGAAAAGCACGAGCTGAAAGGCGAGTGCTTCTCGCACTTCTCGCATTTGCTTGAGCATTTTGTAATTAATAATCAATCACGCTGTATTTTTTAAAGGCACTTGCTCGTCATAGCACCACCAATAGAGAACGATATCTGAAAAAACAGAGGCTACTCCATAAAGAAGATGAATGTAAAGAGGAGGACCAGGATGATGTGGCTAGTGTTACGTCCAGCATACGGTCAACAGAGGCATCATCAGTGGCAAGTGATCGTGCTATATTGGATGAAAAGTAAGGTTGTATGCCACGTGATGTAGATCTGTCCATGAAACCCCATAATCTGACCTTTCAAAAGAAATAAAACAGTACTTTTCTGTGATGCTGTTCAGGGTGTGTCGCGGCATTCGGGGCGATGCGAAGTTAATAAAATAATTAGTACAGTTGAAGAACTGTCGGCTTCATAAAATGTGGTGCTGTTTATTAGTGACTATTAACTTTTGTCTGGTGGATGAAATCCTACCGTGTGACCATTCAAATGAAAGCTATTAAGACCTTTTAAGCAGTACTTTCCCGTGGTTATGTTTATTATGCGGTACATGGTGGTTCAAACTTTTGATTATTTACGAAAGTGTTTAAACACAGTAGTCAACATAGAAATGCTCACGGCTTGGACTACCCGGGCACGGCTTTGATCGCTCGGAAAGAGGAAACTGTAGTGCGTATTCAATTTTTACTGTAGGTCATTTAACGCTGTTTCTCTGTTACATTTTCCAGCATCACAGAATTTACCGGTGAAGAGGTGCGTGTTGGTACTGACATTTCGTATGCGT
The DNA here is from genome assembly GCA_024195265.1 of Dendrophyllia cribrosa. Taxonomy (NCBI): domain Eukaryota; kingdom Metazoa; phylum Cnidaria; class Anthozoa; order Scleractinia; family Dendrophylliidae; genus Dendrophyllia; species Dendrophyllia cribrosa. Next base: position 23,668,923 of record JAJLRJ010000003.1, on the reverse strand, counting down.
ACAAAATTAATGTTTCAACAAATTGAAAGTATTTCTTTATCAGATATACAATTGCAGTTGCCCGCTTGTCATAATTATAGACTAATTTCTGATGGATTTTATCCCACTTCTCTTAACTGAATTGATAACCTCCGCATGAAATCAGAAACAAAATCGGTTTCATTTGCTTCCGCTTTAACACATGCTTTGAGCCTGGTAATCACTAACGACATAAGCAAAGGCATAAGCGGAAGCGTAAGAATTAGCGTCAAGTGAAAACGAACATTGACACTAGCAAATATTGATCATTATGTTTATGCTTGCGCTTAGGCTTATGTGGAATCAGTTTTCACCGGACAAAAGGATTGCTATACTACCGTTTATGCCGGTACTTATGCTTATGTTGCAAGTGAAGCCAGACTTTAGTTCTATGAGTTTAAGCAGAAGCTCATAACACGTGATGAGCTTCTGGTTTAAGGCATTAGTCTTTTTCTTTGCATTAGATTTGTTGCTTGAGAAATGTTATAATTCAGCCTTACGTTTGCTTGTGTTTACCTTTACTCCAGCATCCACAGCCAGCAGTGGTATCATTGCGACTTCCTGATAAGGTAATCAATAGAACAGCTGTAGTTAAAGCATTGGTATAAAAGCTAAAAATATGCCTTGCTTATCTAAGACACAAATATGCCCTCGGATAGAAGCCCATCATAGTCAGATTTGACTCTAAAGGAATAATACAATGATTTGTTCTGATTATAGAAGTCCCAGTTGTAAAGCTTGATTCCAAATTCATACGGTTTGATACCGTTACGGTATAGTTTTGACATGCATTTGACGACTGTAAAAATTCTGCAAAATACACTTCATTCAAAGTAATCACTTGAACAGAAAGACTGTAGTGCATCTTGTGTGGTGCGTTTTGACCAGTGTCACATTTAAAGAGCTCAAGTCTTTCTCTCAGTTGACATTAAAGAATGTTTTTTCGCTGTATCCTGCCTGTACCCCTGATTGTTTGAGTTGTCTTTTGTCATGGCTTTCCTTTTGCAGACTGTAGTAAGGACGTCAGATGTTCGTGTGTCTAACAGAGTTAACAAGGCGTCAGTGACACTTAAAAAATATCCAACAGTTTATAACGACCTCACAGGGGAGGTAAGAGTTCATAAGTCACTTTAGTGGTGTTTGTCTGTTTGTCTGTTGTTGTTTTTTGTTTTGTTTGTGTGTGTGTTTGTTGTTTTTCAAGAAAACAGACGCTCATGCAAAATCTATCAGTTTTAATGCTAAGTTGTTTGAAATTTCAAACAGTGTCGATGAGTACCAGACAACACCCAATTGTTTTCTTGTTCTTGATAACGTCTTGATTAATAGATTGCTGCGCCTACAGTTAAGTGGTTGGATAAAAACCTGTTCATAGGCGAGGAAATCAAAGAAGTTTATGAAGAAATAATCAAGACTATAGCGACGGACCATCTGTTGTTTGACCAGGTGGGTTAATAGATAAATCCTGGGTACCCTGTGTGACAGAGGGTAAAAAGTTAGTTTTTGGCTCGTGCGTGTTCTATTTCCCAAATTGTCCCTGGCAAGCGTACGAGATGTATATACCCAGAACCGTTATATCCCTCAGATAATCATGAATGGTTGGGTTTCTAACATGGTGAGTCACTCATATAATATCTGATGGGGGTGGGGGTGGGGGGGATATTTCTCACATTTTTCTTGCTACCACCACCACTACCACTACTACTACTGCTGCTGCTGCTGCTGCTGCTACTACTACTACTACTACTGCTTCTGCTTCTGCTACTGCTACTGCTACTGCTACTGCTACTGCTGCTGGCTACCGCTGCTGCTGCTGGGCATTTGCCATACTCTGTACACAGTTAACCTGTAAAATGACACCCTTTCAGAGCTACCAGGGATAACTTTCCCTTCTCTAAAGGCCCCGCACTCCTCACTCCACAATGCAATATGGCGACCACCGCGACAGATACAGTCGAACTTCCTTAATACGGATCCAAAATGGACTGACCCAAGTGTCCGTATTATAGAGGTAGACGTTATATGAATATAGGTCTGTTTGGAACATGTGGAACTGTGCGTAATAGAGATGTATAAGGAAAGGTTCGACTAGTATACTGTAGACATTCAAGAGTACAAACAAGTTGTCGCTCGCTTTGATTATCAGGAACAAGCGCTATTAGGTCCGCTGTTCACGAGGGATGGCTGGTTCTGCTAAGGAGCTTTCTAGCCATTCTCGCTTTTCCTTCACACACACGCACTCATATATTCCGTACGTGATTCCCACCGCTGTTATCCTAGGACATCAAAACAATCTCTATCTAACTATCTTTGCAGAGGAAAAACGAGCGATTTGTAGTAAGCCTATGTTAGTAACGACATCAATAAATAACGGCAATTGGAGCCACTAATGTCGTTCTTTTCATTTAAGGACACGTACGTGGAAAAGAATGCCAGTAAGGTAGACTTTCGTTTTTGCACATCGTCTTATTCTCTTAACAAACCTCGTGTGGAACGCATCATTAATAAGCACCTGAAGAAAGCTATTCCACCGCCATGGGGAAACGGCACTGCCGACAACTGGAGAAACAGGTGTGAAGACCATCCACATACTTGACAAAATATTGAAATATCACACATAAAAGTTCGCTCAATAGCATTCATCTAAATTGTCACCCCTTAGGATTTTATCCATATTGTAAGAAGCGCTTTGTATAGCATATAAATAAACAGCACTGTTGTGTACATAGTTTGAATTACTGAGTAATACATATCACTCCAGGAAAGTAATGCTCAATGGCTTTCATTTGAATGGTCACAGTTCAGAATTTCATCCACCGACTTTAACGTTAGTATCACCATGTACAGCATAACAAACAATGTCACAGTAGTAGCTGTTTTTTAGTGTCCACACATTACGATTTCCTGCGCGCACTCAGAAAGTAAAGCTATCTTGTACGTTATCACACGAAATTGCAGCTTAACAGGTTTTGAATGTTTGTATGTTCACACTTAGGATTTTATTTCCCGACTCAAAAGTTAAGACATTTATCTGATCACACTGTTTAATTGTTTCATTCCAGTCCAAAGTTTGGTGGTCTTGGAAGAGAAGACATACTGCGGGTGAGTGAGATTAATGATTAATTTCGCGATCATCATCATCATCATCATCATCATCATCATCATCATCGTGATCATAACTTTATTAATGTGTCAATAAAGGACTTAGCATTGCTGCTAATTGGGGACACCGATTGCTTTGGTTTTGCATCGCTGCGCATTGTGATTGGCTAAAAAAACTCGCGCCACCTTCTCTACCAATCAAAAGTAAGACCAAAACGAATAGACCTTATGCATGATGACGTCACCAGCTTCAAATTCACCATCGAGCCTCGTTTGTACGAAATTCCTTCCTTTGACAAGTTCAGGTTGTTTTTGAGTTGGTATTCTTTTGAATTTTGCTTCTTTCAGAATACATTGATGAGATTGTCCCAGGTTTACGCTTCAAAACCGAGGCTTGGGGGGGGGGGGGGGGGGGGGAATTAGCTAGTCTGACGTAATCGTGCATAAGGGCTATTGCGCATTGTTTGCACGTGTTTTCCCGCTCTTGTCGCCGGAAACATGTATTTGCTCTGGGTCCTGATTGGTTCAATGGATTGTCTGCGTCTGTTGTGATTGGTCAGAGCAATTACTTTGGTTTTGGTTTTACGACACTCAATAGGCCATTTCCGAGTTGCCTTTAGCCTCTCTATCAAAGCGAGGCTAGGTGCGAAACCTTTCATATGAAAATGAGTTTTCATTCACATGCAAATAAGTTTTATTTGCATGTGAAGGAAAACTCATTTTCATATGAAAGGTTTCGCACCTAGCCTCGCTTTGATAGAGAGGCTAAAGGCAACTCGGAAACCGCTGTTATTTTTTTTTTATTAAATTTAAATTTAAATCATTTTAGTATAGTTCGCTAGGAAGCAGTTAAATATTGAGATACATTATGATTTTGTGTGGTGGTAAATAAAAAAATAAATTAATAAATAAAAGTTATGGCAATTCACAAATAATAAAATTAACCGGCAATGAATGAATCAGACCTCGAAACAAGCGCGGAAAAAGTCATGTGAATGGTTTTGTTTTACTCCTGATTGGTCGAAAAGGCAACATCTTCGCTCTGATTGGTTAGGCCATGTTGCATTGGTTTTAATAGATCAAATATAGTGCTGCCTAATATGGATAGTTTACTGTTGAAATTATTTAGAGCAGCCCTCGAAAATGATAAAATTTTCAAATTAAATAGTTAGCTGATGTAAATACCTTCCAACTCCAACTGGAATAAACTTTACCTTTACATATTGAAATTACAGCACTTTTTATAAATGTTAACACTTTCTTGGCAGGCGAAGTTGAAGACAGATGATGACAACGGTCATGGAAATAAATCATACAACTCGTGGCTGGCCTGGTGGCGCAGTACCATCACTACAGATGACTTCCTCAAGTTCCTCTCAACGCAGGTAAGTTCACTGTTTGTATATCAAACACGAGGTATAGTTAATAATTAAATATAGAAAAAACGAATAAATAAAATCGCCAAAATCTATGCTATTAAGACCGGGTTTCCAAAACACCGTCACATTTTCTTTGTTCAAACTTTATGAATTGTTAATGAGCTTGAGAAAGACTATCAAAAGAGGATGAATCATGACTCTCATACTACTATTTTGGCATTTTGTTATCGAACAAAATGGAAAAAACATCTTTCAGAAAGTCCAAATGTCAGTAAACACGATCTAACGGCCACTGTTAAATTTTACTGTTTTGTGAGGATTGTCGTATTTTCGATAATACTAATATTGGAAACGCCCGGTTTGTTGCAGGAAAACGACTACATGTCACTGTTGTTTCATTTGTACGACTCTGATAACGAGGCTGATGACGAAGGGGATGGAGACGAGGCTCGTCCAGACACCATTCAAATGGCTGTAATAAGGTAACCGCTAACCACCTCTGACAAGTTGCGGTCACTGGATGCGGCTTAAAAAACTAACCTTAAACTCCAACATATTGTCTTTGTCGACCCGCATGATATGAGAGACAAATAAGTTGAATTGTTTTGTTTTAACCGATATCGTCTATCATTTTAGGGAACGAGAAAGACAGCGAGCGGAACTGAAGTTGTTAAAAACTGAATATAAACCCGGCATGTGGAACGTCAACAGTGTTCTTCTTGGAGGACTTGGAAATGAGCCCGATGTTAACGGTAAATATTCTTCCTTTTTGCAGAGTATAATAGGATAACAACACTTCATTTTCTGATAAGCTATCATGAGAATACTACGAACAGAAAGATCACCCTCGATAATATTCATGTTTTATCACAATATCCGACACAGAGACCGGACTTAAAAACTGCCCGTAGCGAAAGTGTTGTTGTTTCGAAACGACGATGTATATAAATGAGATTGATAAAATAAGTGGATCCAGTTTTAACACGCATCCCTCCTGCGAGGTGACTCCGTGAGTTACATTTGTTAGTTGTTCCAGTCCTTCAAATGTGTACATGTTTTTTTTTTTATTGAAAAAATAGTACCATCCATCAAGTGTGCACACGCTCCACTGTGTAGCAAGAAACTGTTTTTATGTCTTTGAATGCTTTAGAGGAAGAGCTCTTGGCCAATCTTGAGGATGTATATGTTCCTGTTAGCTCATTGTCGCCAAGTAAACAGCCGACTGTAGCGGTCAGCTCGCCATTGGCTCGTTCGGTCAGTAGTGCCCAGTCTTCGGGATCAAACGCGACTCCCAATTCTGACCGGCAGAGACTGGAGAGTATACTCAAGGCGAACGCTGTAGGTGTGACGACACAGCCTTCCTCTGAAGGAGTAGAAAGCGCTAGTAACAGTGAGGTAAGTATCAGTAGTTTATAGGGAATATGCTATAGGGATTTTGCTGGTTGTTCGACTAGCATTTTTAAGGACCAGGAGAAGCTTACGGAAATAGGGATGTGTCTGTCGCTGCAGTGATAGCTGTCGGGTTGGCGTTCATTGCATTAATTTTAATTTACTTCTAATGAAATCCGAGTTGCAGTTGTTCTTATACACCATATACATAAATGGCGGCCGATTTATTATTATTTTATATGTATGTTAGTTTGCCGTATTGTCCTCATTGTAGAGTGAAAGTTCTTTTGAATTTTGCACATGTTAACGAGACGAGGCCAGTGAGGGGTACGGGTGAGGCAAATTAACATAAATAAAAAAGAATAATTAATCGCCGGAAAAGGTTTTCTGGGTATAGTGTTTGTCAGGTGAGTCTCGAACTATTTGTCAAACTCCGTACTGTCTTTGAGAAGCTGGGTTTAAGGAAAGCTAGTCATCGGTGTGAGTCGATTTCAGTCAGTCTGGAAAAGAAATCACAACACTTTCTTCGATCTCCTTATTAAGCATTAGGTCAGAATTGTATCAACCCTCACCCGGCCGGATCATCACGCCAGACATACCACTGAGACTCTTGGGTTCAAACTATTTATTTTACGCATGTAAAGGCCTGGCTAAACGATCCGCCATGTTGGCCAACATTTGTTGGACGCGCGGCAAAATGTCCCAACATTGCTGTTGCTAGCGTTGTTGTGTTGGAAAGTCTACTAAACGTTCAAACATTGTTGTGCCCAACAAAATGTTGGCCAAAATGTTTGATCGAAAACAAAACATTCATCCAACAAAAAATTGTTTGTCAGACATAGTCTAACATGGAGTACTAAACGCTTTAACATTGTTAAACTAACAAATATTGTGCAACAATATTAGACGTTTCGCCGGAGCTTAAGTATAGTTCAGTTGTTGTTTTTCGTTATTAGGCTGGTTCACTGTCGCGCCAAGACCGCTTGGAGAGAGTGTGGACACTCCTATGTATGCCTGATGCACAAAGATTAGACATGGCAATTAAATACAGCGCCGAACCGTACAGTGCAAGTCTAGCGGAGGTAAGAAGTGTGTTGGTCAAACGCATATAATCTTCACGTTTTTAAGAGTTGAAAATGCTTATTTTAATTCGTAAAGTGCAATTTTTTTTCTGAAAAGATCACAGAGACGTAAAAACGTTCTCGAGGAACCTTTGTGATCAATACTGACATGAAGGGACAATGCTGGTTTGAACAATGAGAGAGAGCCAACTTTATATACAGTCCTTTGATTAAACGTTGTCACTGATCGGTTCTACCCCTACGCGACCAGACCGAAAGGGAGAATGGGTGAATTAAAATGCATGATAAATTATTCTCTATCGCGTTACAATGGAGAACAAAACTCACGTTTGTCTTCGCGTGTTACGCAAAGACAACAAGAGTCGCTTCGATACGTATTCCGTTAAGGACGTTCCGTATTTCGATAATGTGCAGCTTTTGAATATGAATCGATTTTTCTCCATAATCCTTTTCGGTCTGGTCACGTAGGGATGAGACCGATAAATGACAACGTTTAATCAAAAGACTGTATACGGGGTAACCCAGTCAGCTCCAAGGCTGGTAGCCATAGGGCCCCTGTTTATCCTAACAGCCCTATTTTCTGCTTCATTTTAAATATTGTTGTGCCAGTGCAGAAAAAAAGCGAGGACAAAAGGGATGAAGCTGAGTTACTTTTGTCCTCTCAAAATCTTCATAAAAAGTACATTCAAAGGGGACAAACTTCAAATAAATGTGGCTACTAAACATATCTGAATTTCGTAACTGTTCATCAGTAGGATGCCTAAAATGTGTGCAATTCCACAATTGGTTTCGGCTTCATTAAATCCTATACCAATTGTAGAACATTTTAGGAGGAGCCACCCACAGTATGAGCACAGTTACTGACAAAACATATTAGTAAGGAAAACAATGCAAAACAAATGTAGTACGTTAAATAACGAACTAAGCACACACGTCAACTAAATAAGCCAAGCACGCGCACAACTTAAGGAAAATTGCGCGCGCGCGCACCTGCATCAAACTGAATGGAAGCAATATAGAAATTAAATAGGGGCGCTTGGATGATATAAAGGATCTAAAATAATAAAGGATACGGCGGTCTCTCTCAATTCTGGATTGCTAGTCCCATCTCCCGTAGTGTAGTGCCATACTTCTCAATGATAGCACCGTGGCGTTTGAAGAATTTAGCGAACGATTTACGAAGGAGCGTAGATTTGAACCCTTGGTGAAGGAGACGTGATGAAAGTCGGCGAAGTCTATGTATAAAATCCAACTTCGATGTGCAAATTCTAGCATATCTCACCAACTGAGATATATAAACACCATAGGCCGGATTGGCGGGAATGTTGCTGTCCATATGAGGAAAATTGACAATCCGAAAGGAGAAGTCATCCCTCTTGTCGTAGACGCTGAGATGGAAAGGTGTGTTGCTGTCACCATTCTTGATTTTCGTGTCCAGATAACACACTTCATTTGATGTTAAGGTAGTGTCCTTTAGTTCCAGGTCCGACGGGTAAATGTCGCTGATGTAGTTTCCAAAATTCTCATTGCTAACGCTCAGTAAATCGTCGATATAACGAAAGGTGTTGCTAAATTGGACGGCTTTGGTCATATCTTGCTTTATTGTTCTGAGCATGAAATCATACTCGAAGGTGTGGAGGAACAGATCAGCCAACAAAGGTGCGCTGTTAGTGCCCATTGGTATGCCAATAATTTGTCGAAAAACTTAGTTTCCGAAGCGGACGTAGATATTATCGATAAGAAAGTCAATAGTGAGGCACAGATCCCTACAGGAGAAGTAAGTGTACTTCGTAGACGTCCTATCATTAGCCCAGAATGTGCAGAATTATTGGTTGCTATGAAACTCTTTCCTCTGGTGTTAAAAACCCTTTCGAGTAGATCATGGAGTTGATGTTTAAGTTTGGCGTGTGGAAGGCTAGTATAAAGAGTGGAAAAGTCCCAAGTACTAACCTGATTAAGTGAAAGTTGTTTGTCCTGCAATGTGCGAATTACATCCAACGAATTGTTGATGATCCACATGCAGTTAACACCTGTTCGTTCCAAAATAGTCTTGCAGTACGAAGTACAGTGACTCTTAACAAGTTTAAGGCACTCAGTAATCAATTTGGAGATCTTAGTAGTGGTGCATGAACTTGAACCTGCAATAAAACGTGCTTTGTACGGAGTCTTGTGAAGTTTTGGTATCCAATATATTTTTGGCAAATTATTGTTCTTCAGGATCTGTTTTCCTTCAAGCATGTATTCAAACATGTATTCACGACCTTTTCTTTTCTGTTGCAGTCCTTAGCTTTCTGGGAGGTCGCAACAGAAGTGATACTTGCGCGGGAGAGTTTAATGGCCAAGCTAGAGGACTTTGAAAGAACTGCGTCAGATCCGAACAGATTTTTCGTCAGAGGTAAATTATCGGTGTGCTGCCCTTTTGGAGGGTATTCCAATTTTTAAACAAGATTTTCAAAGACTATAAATTCACCCTGATTGTAAGCATCACAAAGCTGCCGCATCAATTGTGTCGTACATTACTCTAGATAGAGAGACAGACACCTACAATTAAAAGGAACGCATTGAGATTGCAATTGAGCAATGCTTACATTGGTAAAGATTTTATTATGAATATCATATGAACAGAATTGCTCTGAAATTTTGCACAAATTTTTTTGCAAGACTTACAACGTACACTGGTACGAAAATGCTATCTGTTTTAGTTTGGTTCGCATTTTTTTTAACGGTTTGAATCTGTAGATGTTTAAGTACTGTTCAGCAGTACTTTCCTGTGTGCTTTTTGTTTGTATTTTTTTGTGTTTTGTATTTAGCAGAATGAAATTTAGAAAAAGCTAAATTACTTTCGACACTCAATTGAAACCGCTCTATTATCATAAACAGAGTAAATGTGAGTTGTTGTCACCAGGTACCACCGGATCATCGGCTGCGAGAATCCGAGAGTCCAAGACAAGAGATTCGTTTGACAAGGTAATGATGTACGTCTAAAATGAAATAAACCTTTTAGGGCCACAAGTTCATCAGTAACTTAAGTTACTGTCACGTTTTTACCCTCTATAAATATAGTCACTAACGTTTAAGTAATGATCCGCGTAAGAAGGAAAGCGCCAACGGCCATGCACGATGGAATGTCAACTTTTTTCATTGTTACAACTAGTGATTTCATTGGCCTAGACTCAAAAACCGCTAAAAGGTTAGGGTTCAAGGTGCATCTTGTCTAATTTTTTTTAAGGTTACAAGCAATCTAAGACCCAATCGCACAACATGCAAGTTTTAAGATATTGTATGTGGGGAACTTCATCAAAGAAGCAAAATTATTAGCTATTGTCTTCTGCTATTCTGATTGGTTAAGCACGAACATTTCTTAAAATTTATTTGACGCAAATGGATTTTCTTTATTTTTATAATGAAATATAATTATGAACCACCAGCTCCTCCTCTATTCTTGAAACCAAAGATATTATTCTGTGTGAGAAAGAGCCAATGCGCATGTGTACTCGAAAGGGTACACACCTTGTGTAGGCATACATGTAGGTGGACTATAAAAGACACCACCTATATGATGAGCATAATGGACAAAATGTATTGGCTAAAAATTTGTATTGCTAGTAAAACGGCACAGGGAGATTTGAGTGTCTTTCTTATTATAGCCTTCTATACAATCAACATCAGTCCCCCAACTGAAGCAGAAGTCAGGTGTGCCATCAAAGCTATGAAGAGTGGGAAAGCTCCAGGCATCGACTCCATCCATGCTGAAATGCTGAAAGCTGACCTTGGTACTTCAACCAAGGTTCTCACGGACCTCTTCAGAGACATCTGGGAGACTGACACAATACCGGGCGACTGGACCAAAGGTCTAATTGTCAAGATCCCCAAGAAAGGCAACCTCCGGGATTGCGACAACTGGCGGGGCATCACACTGCTCTCAATTCCATCAAAGGTTTTCTGCAGGATTCTTCTTGCTAGAATTGATGCAGCCATTGACACTGTACTGAGACAGGAACAGGCAGGATTTAGAAGAGGTCGGGGGTGCATAGATCAGATCTTTGCTCTGAGAAACATCATCGAGCAGTGCATCGAGTGGAACACCCCTCTCTACATTAACTTTATAGACTTCAGGAAAGCTTTCGACAGTGTGCACCGCGACACCCTATGGAAGATCTTGAAAACATATGGTGTCCCTCCAAAGATGGTTACACTCATGGGTTTGTTCTACCACCAGTTCGAGTGTAGTGTCATCATAGATAACAACCTGTCAGAATGGTTCTTCGTGGAGTCAGGTGTACGCCAGGGATGTATCATCTCTCCCATCCTCTTCCTGCTTGCCATTGACTGGATCATGCGCAGAACAACGGCTGACAGACCCCGGGGCATTCAGTGGACACTCTTTTCCCAACTTGAAGATCTTGATTTTGCGGATGACCTTGCTGCTCTCTCCACAACACGTTGCCACCTACAGGAGAAAACCGACAGGCTCAGTAAGTTTGCCAAGCAGGCAGGCTTGAACATTAACACCTTTAAGACCAAGGTAATGTGCATCAATGCCACTCCCGATGCACCAATTACAGCAGAGGGTGAACAACTTGACTTTGTCGAGGAATTCACCTACCTAGGTAGTCTCGTCGCCAAGGATAATGCAGCACATAAGGACATTAAGGCAAGACTTGGGAAAGCTCGCGGTGCTTTTGCACGACTCCAGCCTGTCTGGAAATCGAAGCAATACAGCCTTGGAACGAAGCTGAGACTCTACAACAGTATCGTCAAGCCAGTTCTGCTATATGGCGCCGAGTGCTGGAGAGTGATAAAGAGTGACATGAACAAGATCAACGCCTTCCACAACGGATGCCTCAGGAGAATATGTCGCATCTTCTGGCCCAACAAGATCTCAAACAAAGAACTCTATAAGAAGACAAAGAGCCAGAGTGTGATACTTGAGATCAAGCGCCGCCGGATCCGATGGCTCGGGCATGTCCTCAGAATGGACCTAGATCGTATCCCCAAGATCGCCCTTAGATGGACACCACCTGGAAAAAGGAGGCGAGGGCGACCCAAGACAACTTGGAGACGTACTGTGATGGCCGAGCTGAGCGAGATGGGCTTGTCATGGGGCGAGGCACAGCATGCAGCAAAGGACCGGTCCAGATGGAAACAGATCATTGACGCCTTATGTCCCGCACGGGATGAAGAGGACTAACTATACAATCAAGACACCATATTCTGGGGAGGAGGAGTGGGAGAAGGGGGGGGGGGGGGGGGGGGGGGGGGGGGAGTTACATAAAGTGGAACGATCGGACGTGTCCGAGTACAGTAATTTTGACTATTTTCCTAATACTTATTGTTCTTTTATTATTTGTGAACTATTAATGATAGACTGCAAGACCGTCAGTATTTCAATTTGTTTTCGTGTGAGTCCGCCGAAAAGATAAGCAAAAGCGGTCGAAAAGGCAAGGAGCGAGTGTGAATACGGAGAGCGAGACTTTGGGAGCCCTCCTTGCTAGTATCGGCACTTAGGAGGAGGGGGTGGAGCGGGGAACCAACTGTTTTGCAGCCTACATTATTAATTATGATAAAACACTTTTATTATAGAAAACTTTTGTTGACTGTTTTACTCTTGTTATCTCCAAGACCTGTGGTTAAAATTGTTTTTTGATTTGCCCACAGCGCTTGTCTCAGATTGAGATTGAGGTTAGAAAAGCTGTGACAGATGTTCAACGTCAGTTTGGAGATACTGTAACATTCCAGGTATGCCAGTATTAATTTGAACAGATTTTCAGTAAAACGACCCGTGAAAGTAAAATATAAGTTACAAGCGGTAAAGCTTTACAGATACTTTTGGGATTTACGTGGATTTTTACAAACGCTGCGACTTTTCGGGGCCAGGAACAGCTGATAATTTTAGGAGAAAAAAAATGAAAAGAAAAGCAAATTCAGACAACTTGATTTTCATTCAATATTCAAGTAATCAGAACGAAAACGTTAAGTTAAAAAAGTGCTATATTTCGGCTCTTTACAGAATCATCATTAGGCTACAATGACTTGGAAAATAATATGGTGAAGGCCATAATTTTATTTTACTACACAGTTCGTTTTAAACTGTGCATGTCTATTCACCTCGTCATGATTTACGGTATCTCGCTCTCGCTCAAACTGATAAAACTTGGATTGTCTGAGAATCATGCCAGTCTCATCAAATTTAGCCTGCAACCCGAGTTTCAGGCGTGGTGGGAGGGGTGGGGGCACGTTCCGTCTCCTCCTCTTTTCCTGTTCCCTCCCCTAAGGAAGGACTGATATTCCGGTTAGTTAGCCTTGGAAAGTAGACACTTTTTCGCTGCCTCACCGTACGGCTGATAAACAAGGTGGGAGATTTCATGTGGATAATGCAGAGCTACCCTTGCCTGGGAGGTTTCCTTGACTGGTTAAAATTTGAGTAGAAGATAAGAGATAGTGCTACGTTGTCAGTGTGGAATCTTCCGACTTATTGCTCATACGTGTTTTCGACAGCAAACACAGGCTGCTATAAAGAGAATGGGTTTTGTGAGATCGTCATGTTGCTAATAGCGTCGAATCGAACGAAAACAAGTATGTCGGGTGAAAGTGGGCACACCAAAACGGCTCAAAAAACATTTTCTTTAGCGCCACAAACACCTACATAGCTAAAATAAGGGCGTTACCTCTCCCTTACCCAGGTTGTTTGCTCTCTCGTCAGTTAGCAAGGAAATTTGATCAGAGTCAAACTGAATGAGAACGCATGAGAATCCACGAATACGTCAAACGTCTCTTTCATTTATTTAATTTCGGGCGAAACTCATCGGGCACTTACCACTTGTGAGAACTATCGGACGTACTGGCCGGTTCTGACAAATGGTAAGCGCCCATCGTCTTCTTTTCATCCCCATAGGGTCGTCCCTACTTAGAGAAGATGAGCATGGATCGAACCGAGATGTTTTACTGGTTACAACAAGAGCGACGGCAACAGATCATGGACAAAGAACTTGTCAAGATGAGAGAGGTCACCCTAAATACGCCAGACCTTCCCCCGATACCAGCACACGCAATATTGTAAATAAAATGTTCATTCAGAATAATAGAGCGTTTATAATAAAATACTATGCAAGGCAACACAGGGTATTTTGTTTTCAAATGGCCTGATGTTAACATACAAAGACCACTTACCATTTTTCATAACTGGCCGGCCGGACCAGTCAATTCGTAAATAGTGTACCATTATTGTTTCGAACTGGTCATCCAGACCCGTCAATTCGTAGATAGCATGCATCATTTTGATGGACTTGTACGAAAACGGGCATTCTATTTACGAAATGACCGGTGTGACCGGCCAATTCTGGCAAATGACAAGTGCCCGAATTTTCTTTACGGATCTAAATACATCAATTATTTAAACATTTAAGAGATTACATCTGTTCCATTGATCTGCATTAATCAAGCGTGTAAAAGACTCCAGAGAATAGAGCGAAAAGAAAATTAGCAAGTTAGGCCCATTCTATCCCGGTTCTTTCCCTTTCACCAAGCCTTGTTTTTCGGCAAATTCCTCACAAACGTAGCCTGCAAATACAGCCGCCTCTCATCGCTACCGGCCGCTCTCTTCGCAGGCTCTCACAAACGAGCCTGCATACAGGCTACATCAATCGAGCCAGTACCTCACTTTGTATTGATATTTTTTGTTAACTCAAACTGGATGACTATTTAAATTGCCGTTAAACAAACGTAACTTCTTTCCCACCATTAATAACATTTGTTTGTTCGGTTGACCGAGTTCTTGATCGATATATAATCAGTGTTCTTCATACGCAAGCATTGCTTCGGCAAGAAAAACTGCAGAGCACCAGGAGTGAGAGCACTAAAAGAAGTCTATTTTAGTCACGCAAAACAATTTTTTTCACGTTCATGGTTTTCCTAGCCTTCGTACCTTGCATTTTCGGAGTGATCAAAAACACCATTTCAGTTACGAACAGCCCAGATAAAAAGAAGTCCAGCTGAGGTTTCGTTAAATGTAAACTTCCAGGTAATTTAGAAATGTCAATAAAAGATTTCGCCCTTTAAACGTTTTACCACTTTACTTCAATGCCTTGCTAAAAAATCTAAATTGTGTTATTTTCGAGCCGTTTTCAATTGAGCGTGGAATTCCAATACCAAAAGTAATCACTCTGGCAATTCACAAAGACAATCAGATCAACGAACCAATTAGAAATTAAGATAATTGCATGTTAGCAAGTCACCATTGGTTTTGGTTTTATTTCTGATTGGCTGAGAAATGGGCGCGAGTTCTTTTTCAACCAATCACAGAGCGTAATAGGAAAAATCAAAGCGAACACAAGCTACTTTTCGACACTCGAATGAAAACCACTCTAAGGGCCGATTTACACGGTACAACTATTGCATGCGACATGTATACGACATGCTTACGATATGACTTGAGTTGATTTTCACGTAGCCTGTTCCAGGCTCCGAGATAGTGGGGAACGCGCGCGCGAAGTAAAAAAAAAGGGAAAAAGTCGCGGGGGAACTGGGGAGAAGGCGGTCTGCGGAGCCTGTAAACATTTCTTTAAAAAACTCTTTCCGGTATACCAGCTCCTGGTATACCCTCTGATTGGTCCGTTTTGACAGGTAATGTCAACACCTCGCTATGCACATTATTCTTGTCAATCATAACGATGGCATTCGCGATCCTCGCGCGTGATGAAGAGGAATCAAAGTTATGTAATATTTTGGACGAATGTCTACGCCAATTTTCAAATAATGCCTTCCAAAGAAACACACGCTTAGCTTCAAGCGGAGAGGATCGAAATTTCTATTGAAGAATAGAAAACGAGGAAACTCGATCCACACCAAGGGTATAAATACATGTTTGAAAATTATGCCGAGCAGAATGGTTTAACCGTTCTCAAAAAAATATGCGTTGCTACTGAAAGGTAGCAACTAGCCGCTGAAATACAAACCCAGCAACTGATGAGGTTCGAGAGGAGAACCGAAACCATGGTCTTGCCTGAATGAAATAGTGGCATAAACGAAGCAGTCGCTAGACTGTTAAAATTGCCAACGGAGGTTTTAGTATAAACAGCTCCACGCAGCTATAAAGAGTAGTGAATGGAAGCTAAAATTACAACCTTGACTGAGACAAACTTCAACTCTCTACAAGTTGAATAGCGTATTAAGCTACAACTCTCTCTGCTATAAAGCTTGGATCCTGAAAATTAAAATTCTGCAAAGACAAAACTAAAATAGCTGGGCCCAGCGTGACTCTTTATTAATAGCAGGAAAGACATTCACGGCCAACAGATTATTTCAGATCCTGTCATGTCCGGTATTTCAGGGAGAAAAATTAGAAAAATTCAAATCTTTCCTTCATAAAAATCTACATGCCAATATTAATGGCGAAAACAACACAACAACCGCCAGGCAAAAAAGGACGCTAAAATGAGGTCAAAATCTACAAGCGCAACCGACAGACTTGACCTCTAGTCCGCTGCACGCTGCTTTTGAAAGGTTTTAAAACTCAGTCTAAACTAAAATTTTCCTTACAAACGGCTAAGTGTAGAATACCCGTTCAAAACATATAAAAGGAGCAAATGGCATTAAAAACATAAGGTAAGAGTCGTCGTCTTCTTGTCCCAGAAGACGGAGTTCCTTCCCGCGTTCATTTAGCGGAAGGCGAAATTCCAGTAGGTGAGCTGGAAAGTCTCTTCGGTTTAGCTGAAGAAATGCCGTCGTTTGATTTTGCGACAAGTTTAAAAAAAGTAGCGTAAAGCCTTGTTAAAGTTCTCGCACAAGTCAAGCAGCTGACAGTAGAAAGTTCCTCGTGCTTTATGAGCATGTGCCCAAGCGAGGCGACAACATCGGCTAAAACCAAACTCTCGGTTCCAGAAAACGCCAGCAATTCCTTATTTCTCACTACACTGAACAAAGGGAGCGATTGCAGAATACCCGGCCCATTCATTTACATTTGTCGGTTCGTTTTGTAGAACGAGGCAAATAACAATAGGCACTATTCTTATTCAATGAGATGCAAATAAGTGGGCCGGGTATTCTGCAATTTAGCCGAACAAAGGGAGAACAAAGAATCTCTTGGTTCCTCTACATGCTACGTTTTTACTACAAAATCTGCAGCACTTTGAAGGCTGGACTTCGAGATTCGAGGACAGTATTTTCGTCGGCGTACGCATCTTGCAAGACATGCGGATTACCTCGCGTTCTTGTACGTGCTTTTGGGCGAAATACTCGCGCGAGAAATCCGAGAACTGTTTCTGTTAATTGACATTTTGACATTTTGACGACAGAAAATTGGATTATCGCAAAACTTGCCAAAAGAGGGCGGAATAGCGTCGGTAAAGAAATGTTTACAGGCTCCGCCGACCAGTTCCCCCTCGATTTTTCCCTATTTTTTACTTCGCGCGTTCCTCACTATCTCGGAGCCTGGAACAGGCTAATTTTCACGAAGCAATTCGTGTTGTAAGCATGTCGTAAGAATGGCGTAAGCGTGTCGCATGCGACAAAGTTGTACCGTGTAAACCGGCCCTAACAGAAACTGTATACACTTTTTAGTGAATTGCCCAGAAATGATATACAAGACATAGTAACTACTTTCTCGTAGGAATGCCTAGGTAAAAAGTAATAAAAACTCCTCAAATGACAACGATATGGCGCCTCATTGTAACGTTACCGAGATGACAAACTTTATTTTACGTAGATATCGCTTGTCATACACCACACCGCCATTCAGTTCTCCACTCCAGCTGAAGTAAGACATCTGCGAGCTTTGTAGGAGAGAACAAAGCCCTTTTTACTGTTTGCGGAATCTGAACGGAAAACCACTACCGCCACATTGCCCTTGACATCTTTGTGAACGGGTGACGTGATGGAGCCGCAGTACCGCTGACCAACTTGATTGTCCAACATGTCATAGACAGCAATGTAGTCATACCTTTAAAAATCACGTGATCGGTGAGCTACCTTAATACAGAAATTATCACCGAGTTTATCTTTCCGATTTAAACTCCAAGCGATAAAAATAAAAGAGTGGACAAAAAACCAATATATTGCGCAGAGAGAGAGACCGGGATTAACTTGATAACTCGGTTTTAGCTGTAACAAAAAGAGACAGCTTAAAACACGTTATTTAATTTTACTTGAAATTTGTATGTCACTTAAGGTTACAGTGTACCTTCGGGGGTGTCTCCAGTATAACAGCTCTAGCGTCTTAAGATTACATTTAATATACCTAAACCGCCAAGATATCAAATTAAAGCTTATAGAGCTGGCTATCTAAATATGGAAACCATTTGGTAATAAAATGAATTGTCGAATTTTTTACGACGTCTAAATTCGAACGTCCGAATCAGCTTTAAAACGCTGTAACTCAAAGCGATTATTGTATTTTGCTAATTTGATTTCTTCTCGGGTTTTCGGACACGAAGCGCTAAAAAAACGTGTCGGCGATTTCCCATATTCATTTGCAGTGAAAAGTTACAGAATATTTTCAAAAAAGGGAGAAAAAAAATTGGAGTGATCGCACGGAAATGGCTCTTGACGAAAAAATTTTCGGAAATAAGAAATTCGCCGACACATTTTTGTTGATTATATGTTAGCCTAGCTTCTGTCCAAATTTGAGGAAAATCGAACGAATTCCCTTTGAGTTGTAGCTCTTTAAAGTGTCCCCTAAAAGCGAAAAATTAACTTTGAGAAAACAGCGCTTAGAAAAACATATCGCTATATAAACAAACTCCGCCCACAAAAGTTATACTGTCATTTCGCCGTCAATTTTCACTATTTTTCGATAATTTTTTTTGGAATGAAAGTTCATTTTGTAAACTTTATTTTGACGCCAAAAAAAATTCAATAAATTTTC
The DNA here is from genome assembly GCA_024195265.1 of Dendrophyllia cribrosa. NCBI lineage: Eukaryota > Metazoa > Cnidaria > Anthozoa > Scleractinia > Dendrophylliidae > Dendrophyllia > Dendrophyllia cribrosa. Next base: position 23,650,096 of record JAJLRJ010000003.1, on the reverse strand, counting down.
GATCTGAAGGTACACTGTAACCTTAATTTTTACGATACACTATTTTAACGTAATTAGAAAGTCTCGTATGAGCCAACTAGTGAATACGAAACGCTCGGACCCTCCCGTCACCTAGACGTTTTGATTCACCGACCCCCCCACCACCCCCTGCGTCCAACTCCACACCCTCCCCTCCCTCCAACGCCGTCCCCATGGGTAAGGCAGGTGACCACTGCATATCGCGGGCTCATTGTAGCGATCTAGCGATAAAGTGAAATTTGTCTTACTGGTATAACTCATTGAACACTTCGACCATTTACGAGTTAAAATGGGAAAGCGCGTACTTCTTCACCCAAGAAGTGCGCGACAAGCAAATTTGCGTATGAGACTACCTGTTCGAATCCAGGTTCATAACAACAGGGAAATGATTGCCATATAATTCAGTTTGTTAGCATGTTTTTGCCGTTATGCTACTTACACGCAGTTTCGATCCTCCTCAAGGTACACGCGGTGGAACGTAAATCGGATAACATGATAGTCGTTTGGTAAGGCGATCGTCCATCTGCATGTTGTGTTAGAAGGGTACCCTGCCGGGTAACCTGGTGACATCAGCTGGCCATTAGGAGTCACCAACACATCTCCACAGTCACCTACAACAACAAAAATAGATGTGTCCAACAGAGTCAATAATGGACCAACGGATAGGTATTAAAACGAAGTACTGAGCTAGTTTAAGTTTACAAAATTATTTCTAGGTTGTTGCATTTTTGTGAAGCACTATATCAAAGTTTTGTCTATAAGGTGCTTCTATGATCTTCTGATTTTGCAAAGAATTAGAACAGTTTTCTTATGATAATGGTTTCAATCCAGTGAAGATCTTCTGATTTCTCTGTACTGAAGCTTTCTCGGTCTCCCCTTATTTTTGAAGAAAAAAGGTGTTGTTAAAAGCAAAAGCTACTCACTGAGAAATTTTTAAACCTAACTCCCAAAATAAAATAATCGGCTGTAACTCCCACCATAGAGTTATGATTTCGACTACGAAATTCGCTTTGCTTTTCAGATTAGTACTCTAGGTCGTATTTACAAACCTGCGTTATTTTCAGTTGTTGGTGTCCAAGACAGCACAGAAGAAGAATTAAACTGTTTGGAACTCGTGTTTGTGTTCATTGTTGCCCTGGTCGTGGTTGCGTTTCCGATCCTTGTTTCGTTTCTTTGGCGCTTGCTTATTCTTGTGTAACTCTGAGCAGTTGTTGCTGGAGCTTTCCTCTTTGGTGTGGGACTAGTCCCGCTCATTCTTTTCGTCTCGACTGATGGTGATTGTCCAGTCATTACAGATTTAGATTTAGATTCTGACAGTCGCCTGATGGTGGGGCGTGTTGGTTCGGTAAGTTCTTTTTCTTTGCCATCCGTCATTAATTTCTCCTTGGGTATGGATTTGTTCTCACGGACAGTTGGATTTGCAGTTGTTTGGTCGCTAATTTTTGTTGTTTTGGTTTTCACTGGATTCGTTGGGTAGCTCTTTGATTTATCATTGTTTTTTCTCATCGAATTTGTTTCAGTCAGATCCTCTAACTGTACAAACTCCCCTCTTAGCAGTGTCGTTCTCTTTGACGTCACTTTTATGGATCCCAGAAAACATTTCGTGTTATTATTGGCGCGCGGGAACTTTTCACAGCTCAGATGAGAAGGCCAGTGGTCCATCCGGCTTACAGGCGCGCAGTCTTCCTGGACACTCTCACACAGCGACCGGCAGGGTGGAGTGGCGGACTGGGGTAGAACACACGGAGGAAGGTATAACTGACACAGAAATGGAATAAGATGCGGGGAGCAGTTAGCCTGTAACTTCGATAGGAGCACTGTCAATTTGCTGGATGCTAGGTGAGAGGTCTTGTGCTGCAGCCCGTTTGGAACTTGTGTGAGGTTATAGCCAAGATCCTTACAGGCTGTGAGTGTCAGTGGTTCGCACTTTGGCCCAGCTGGGGCTGTTGACGTCGCTATTTTTCTGGCGCTGTAGGTAAATACTGGTGGTTTGGAAGGTCGGACAGTTGTCTCTGGTCAGGTAAAGAAATAGAAATATATACAGTCAACACTCTCAAAGCGGATACCCCTGTAAGGCCGACAGCTGTCTAAGGCGGACATCAGTGGTTAGCTGGTCCCGGCCGACTTTCACTTGCTTGTGGGTAACGAAATTCTTTAAGGTAGACAGCTAAAGCTGGTCCACCCCATGCATAGGCACATTTTGCTTTGAAACTTTATCAGGGAAAAGAGGGACTGGTCAATGATCACTCAATGCGAAAGGAAAGCTAAACGTGACTCCATCTAAGAATGTTAAATAAAACACCATGAGCGTTTTTTAGAATGGAAAATAAAAGGGTAAACATGCACTAAAAGTATTGATTGGATTATCATCGGCACTCTTCATCCCCATTACGCTACCATGTTTTCGCTAATAGCGTAGCTTTTTAGCCCTAAATAAACCACACACAACCGCTTTGACAAAAGCCTAACGCTCGAAACGTCGGCTTTTGAATCTGTTTACGGTGGCGAATTTATTTTATCAACGCGGGATCTCCTTGCTTCCAATTAAGATTGCTACTCACGCCAAAACGTCCTCCGCTCTATGTCTATGTACACAAACAAAAAGAGTCCTACTCACTTTTAACAGCACATCCAGCCGACATACCCAAAACGTGTTCTTGGGTCCTGTTAAAACGAACAATCACAGTCGAACCAGAGATGCATCCCTGAAGACCTCTACCGAGGACAATTTTATCTGGCGATGAAAATGGCACCCCTAAACGCGCCACGTAGTACCTTACATAGGAAGACCTATCCACGTTGTAGAAAACTGCGCCACGGAATAAGGTCAATGTAAAAAGGTGCCTCTTTCCGTCACAGAAGCTCCCTTTGGACCGCATAGCAATATCCAGTTGGCCTTTGCCGCGGAGGGTGTTGAATGAGACACGAATAGGGCCGACTTCGAGAAGCGTGATCCGCAAGAATTGCTTGTTGTCTGTGCTAGTTATTTCCAGAAGTTGTCCTCTACACCGAGCAGCGGTGAACCTCAAGTGGATGTCAAAACCCTTCACTTCTTTGTAAACTGGAAATCTTGCAGTTTTTTGCTTTCCGACATTTTGGAAAATACCTTGCATGCCTTAAAGTAAAAAAGTAAGACATCATGAGAATTTTCTGTAATAAAATAAAATAAAGTAAAGTAAAATAAAATGTGTAACACTATAAATTTAGTTTTATCAACTGAGTTGATAAGGTAACTTAGCCACCGTAAAGTGATTCAAAAGCTGACGTTTCGAGCGCTACCCTGACGAAGGGCCAGCGCTCGAAACGTCAGCTTTTACATCCCTTTACGGTGGCCAAATTACTCTATCAACTCAGTTGAGAAAACCAAATTTTCATATTTCATTCCCCCACCGACGCAGCATCACAGTTTCTAGAAACTAAACCTTTTATTCTTCTAAGATAAGACATTTTAACTTAAAACGAAAACTATTAAAATCGAAGCAGTGAAGAGGAGCAGATTTAGCGCAGTGGTCAAAGTGCTCGCCTAATATCAATATGTTTTTGTCTATTGGTAGGCCTTGTTTTGTAGGTGCACGATTTTTCTGTCAAATAGAAGTTCTAGGCAAAGGTAAAATAAATCCCTTGAAGAGTTATGTTATACTATATACGTTTCCATGATCTCTCTTCTTGTCTAATCCCCCCTTACCTTGCCTACAAAGAGGGTGGGAAGAAGAGAGACATAAAACCTATGTAGTTCCTTCAGTAATACTTTACTCGTATCAGACCTTGAAATACTGGTTACTTTGACACAGGTGTGAAGGATTCCTTTGACAGCTGCTTTGCGAGACACCCTTTTGTTGTACAACAAGGGTATAGTAGCTTTGCAATATTTTAATTCAATTTATCAATTTATTTTTAATTTAAAAAAGAGCTTTTGGCAGAATTTAAGGTATGTTTAATACGACTTTGTTCGATTTCAGGGGGTGTGGGTCACAAGATTAGATGACAATGCTTCATGAGTTTTAACTCATGAATTAAAATTTGTGGAGCGGCCCATTTCAGTTCCCTTTGTCTCGACGGAGTTAACTTTTTCCATGGTTACTGTATTTGGCAGCATTTCAAATCCAGCACCATTTCTTAGGTAAAGTAGTTGGATAGGCCGGAAAGATCAGAGAACTGTTCGTCTTGGAAGACGTGTCAAAATGTCATCTCTTTTAAAAAGATGGCTTTGCGACCTAAAAGACAATCGTGAGTGTCAAAGTCGTTTTTTTTGGAAGGGGGGATTGTTAAAAAGAGCAATGTCCACTTAGATAAAAGATGTTTGACGGCAGATACAAGAACGAACAGAGGTTCCCGAAGGTAAATGGAAAGGAATGTAGCATGGATAAGAGGCATTACGTTACTTACTGCAATCGGTTTCGTCTTGTCCATTTGAACAGTCCCACGTGCCATCGCAAACTTTTCTTCTCGCTATGCACATCCCATCACCACACCCAAACTCACCCACTTGACAATTCTGGTGTTTGGCTGCAAACAAGCATGACAATCACATTAGGCAGTGATACACCTGTCACGGTATGCAAAGGTTTTGACGAAGATCCGACCGAAAGGTAACCTTGCGAATTTGAGATGTTTTATCCCGTTTGTTTTCCCGCCCTTCCATCCGTTTACGTACTCCAGTATTGTTTGCCACTTTTCCACTAAGGATCTATTCGTTCATTGTTTCAAATAACCGGACAATGAACTTGGTTATTTCTCATTCCTTATCAATGATCCGTAGAACAATGAGCAGTTTTGTAAGGGACTACTTTCTTTGTAGCCGGCACTGATTTGCGGTCTACATGTACTTGTATAATTGTGCGAGACGCCTTTTAGTTTTTGTTTTTATTGTTTTTAAGCTAAAAAATAAGACGATTCGCACGGCCTTCGGTTTCATTTTTGTCACTTGGTTACATGTTTTTTTGGTACTTTTTCGGGATAATAGTTAGCTTGAGCTACGCCCTAAATAAAAAATTCTGGCCCCTTTAGAGGTTTTTCAAAATTTCCTACGAGTATTGTATAAAAATTGATATATAAGAGATCCCCTTGCTAACCAGCAGGAGACCATAAGTGCATGGTCTAGAGGGTCTAGATGGGGTGTAACTAAGAATTGGCAAAAAGTTTAACAGTCAACTGACAAATGCCGCGCTTTTTACTGACTGCTAAGCTTGAAATTAACTGACAGCCGAGAAAAGGCGGAAACGTTAACTGATAACTGAGATTCCAGCACTCCAATCTAGACCCTTTATACAATGACCATATGTTTATTAAACACTTGCCTGGAGAGCTATTGACACTGTAAGAGATACATATCAGCATAAGCCACACAACTGTTGTTACTACAGCAGACCCTGCAAAATAACAAGCCAGTCAGTTCTGTTAAACACCGAGAAGGATTAGCCGGTTCCCCGGCCTGTTTGAGTTTGTGGATAAAATCCTACAGTGTGACCATTCAAATGAAAGCTACTGAGCAATACTCTCCTGTGCTACTGCTTATTATGCTGTAAAAGATGGTTCCAACTTTTGACTCTGTGAATGAAATCCTACAGTGTGACCATTCAAATGAAAGCTATTGAGCAGTTCTTTCACGTGGTACTGTTTATTGTATTGTATTTTTGAGTTTGCGGCCGGACAAAATCCTACAGTGCGGTCATTCAAATAAAAGCTACGTGCACTCGGTTTCAGTAAAATGTAGTGAAGATAATATTCACAGTACATGGTTTTATTGAAATCCTTGACTGACAGTTATTGTCGTCAATTAGACCAAAGTGTTTTTAAAATACGTCTGGGTATTCTAACGAGTTATTTCAAGTTTTTGTTTTCAAGCCTTTAGGTGTACGACAGTCATTGACAGTGTTTCGCCCAAACGCAAGGTCAGGAAAGTGTCATATCGTCTCGTATTTGTACTGGTTTAGATGAGTATTTACATTCTTAAATGGTTCGTCGTAAAACAGTAATGAGCAATTAATTATAGCTGATTATATTCCTGAGCTCATCTCAGTCAATTTTGATAATGAAATAAAAAGGATCCCAGCTAATGAGAAAAGAGATACCGTATGGCATGGAATTTTCCATGTTTAATTCTGTGGCTTAGCGATTTAGGAGCTTCTGCTTCTGCAGGTATCAAATCTTCGAGTAAGGCGAATCTGTGTATGTGACTTACGAGCCGCCGAGAGGAATGCAACGATGGTAAATCGGGGGAAATCAAGAGAAAAATAACAAGAATCCCCCCCCCCCCCCCACTTCTCCCTAAAAAAAAAGATTCATGCCACACAGGAGAAAGTACGGCTATCTCTTTCCCGGACTCAAACTCAGTTATCCTTTTTCTTGTTGTCACAAGTCGTTGTGATGAGGCTAAGCGAACTTTTGCAACCAATGTGTGCCGAATTGTGAAAATAAATTGAGTTTGATATATTTGAAGTCCCTCGGGTAAAAATTATGAAAACTGATTATGAAATTATGAAAAATATTGCGTTTTTGTCGGTTTTCTTGTTTGGTTTTAATTTCCGTAGAGGTTACAGGTCTTACAGCTGTAGAAACCCAAAATATCTCTCTTTCGCGAAGCTTCTTTTTTTGGGGCCGCAAATGAGCACGGCTCCCTTTTCCTTCTACCTTCTTATTAGGTTTTAGCTGCTCCACGCGCGCTACCTCCTTATCACCCATAGCCATACGTCACTACACGTATCGCACCATGCTGATAAGCTGATTATATATTATATTATTTAAAAAGCTCACACCGGACGCGTTCCTGACGTATTTTCACAGCATGAAGTGCGCAATCAAGTACCGTATTTGTTTCCATTCTTGCGCATAATGCGAACAGTCTCTTTTTTTTCCTGTTTTTTTTTTGGCGCGAGAAGTCTGTGATGAAGACGAACAACTCCATTGTCGGTTTTTATCGTTAATTTGTATAATTATAAATCAGCTGTTGCTCTCATTTATATGGGAAAAAACGTTGGCTGCCTGCAGCCTAAATTCGCGTGTTTGCATAATCAGATAAACGTTTTTTTATGAGAACTTCTAAAACTTTAATTACGAAAACAACAGCTTTATTTGAAAAATGTTGTTTACCACGTACGACTAAGAGAAACCGTCAATAAGTACTCTGTTGAAATCAAGAGGTCGAATACTTATTGTTTTAACAGCTCTCACTTTTCAATCAAAATAGAATTTGAACCCATAAGCTCGGATTTCAGTATGTGCTAAGTACGAGAATTTTTTTCTAAGGATACTAAGCCATTCTAGCAAATATTTACAATCCTATAAAAAGTAACAGAATGCAAAATGTCATTCACTTGGGTAAAATATGTAAAGTGATCAAAACTGTCCTGTGATAACTCGATTCTTTCTTTTTACCGCGTGTTTTTCCGTTTTATAAAACGGATTATAAATAAGTTGAAACAGTTGCAAGAATGCATTGTCTTGAAACATTGTTGAAACGCTTGTATTCTGTCGATGATTCTCGGTTCTATAGCGTACTACTAGCACTAAAGAACTCAGTGTTAAAGTGAGTATGAGCGAGGCCAATGTTTTCCTATGTATGTCCTGCAGGTAACTGGATCGGCCCATTACAAAACATTTAGATTTTATTGCAATACCTCCACCACACTACAACCAAATACATTGTTATTTGGTAATTGTTTTCAGTCATCAATGAGCCTAATCCCAAACACTAACTTCGTTCAGTTAGACTATGAAAAAGGTTACAAACTGCCTCACTTACTCACCCATATCTCTGAATCAATGATTTGTGCGTTTCCTGCTTTAGCCGCACTTGGCGCTTTTCCTTGTCGAGGTCAGTCGTCGATGTAAAAGAGTCTGCCGTGAAAAAAAAATACCAAGCTGACGACAGATCTGGCGACAAAGGAAAATAGAACTTTTAAAATATTATTACTTCTGATTTAGCTGTCACATCGGTAATGTAACGCTCTGCAGATGCTGCTGGTGGAATTCTCAGTACAACTTGTTTATTCAGGCTCATTCTTTGTAACAATTAAGATATAGATATTACAGTATTAAAGGGTTTTACGAGCGGATAACGTGTTCAGTTCTTTTGCAGTTTGGTTTTCAGGTGAACGTAGAAAGGCACAAAACCAATTACGACAATTAATCGACTTCCCGTTTCACTTTCAAGATCCACTTTAGGGCTCGCGCGCACTGAGGCGCTTTCGCGGCCGGGTACGAGGAGGAGTCAGTAGTGGCATCAGAGGGCATGAAAAAGAATGTTCCTTTACCAAATGCTATACCAAAGATGTACTGTGGATAAAACCTTTGACATTTTTTTTTCAATTCAAGAGAACGAGTAGAAATACATGTAAGCAGCTCGCATCTCTGAACCACTCGCTTACCTACCAATTTACACGTGGGCGCTGGCGTCATCCAAATAACGGCTTACTTGCCAAACTGTTTGTTGCTTCTTTTGTTGGAGAAGTTTACAAATAGAATGGTAAAAGGCTAGATATCGTAAAAACAGTATTGAACGAAAATATCAGTCCTGAATAATTACTACCCATATTAGTATTACCAATAAGGAAAGGAAACCTATTGTCTTTTAGCCTTATTAGTACATTTTTATATAAAGAATACTAATAAGGGGTGTTTTATCAAAAAAGAGTATACACGCGATTCATTATCATTAATTTGATTGGGTGTGGGTTCATGAATTAATAATCAGTTTTTGAATGTTAGCAATAGCTTGCGAGCAAACTCTCGTGAAGTGAGAGCTTTGCTTGCAGGCTATTTGTTTTAGGTACAACTTCATTAACCTTGCCATTAAGTGCCGGTCAATCCCGATTGTCTATACCAACAGTAAACACTTAATGACTGGTCCCGATGTTTCCCGAGACTTCGCTTCAGGAAACATCGAGATTCGAGGGAAACAAAATTCACTCAGTGTTTCCCGAGGGCTCAGTCATTAATTATACATCGCTGGAGTTTTTTTTTGGTCTGATCACGTCCGCTAGCGTGCAACAACGACTATTCCTACTGACGTAAAAATGTTTCCCGTTTTCGCAAATGTTGCCCGTTCATGGACGTTTGGCGGGAAACAGTTTGTTCGTTAGATATATGTGACCACGAATCAACCAATGAACGCGCTCGTTGTATTGAGAAAAACTCCAGCTATATAACTATTTTTATTATTCTTATAAAGATAAGCTTCTTAACTTCTCATGGCAAAATAAGAAGGATAAGATTTAACAAAAAGGATTGTATTAATGCATGGAGGACATTTATTTAACCTCAAAGACCTTAACTTGACATCAATGATTCTTTAATGATGTTTAGTATTTTGATCCGTATATGGGCCATTCTGTTGATGAACCATTCACGGTTAATTTTTTTAACTGAATACAAACCAGTTTGTATAAAAAAAGTGGCTTTCACTGAAAAAAGTTTTTCTCTATCAGGGGTCTTGTAAAAGTGAATATATTTATAGCGGAGCCTAGCCGGGCCGAAGGCCCGGCTGCGGAGCCCCATACTCATAGAACCTATGCCCTCATTTTTCATGGTCATGGCTAGCGGAATGTTTCGCGGGCGCTGTCTGCAACAAAAACATGTGTGTCGGAGATGTGTGTCGCGCAAGGTTAGCGCGCATGCGCGTATGACGCCACACAACATCCGGGATCTTAGCGGAGGACTAGCTCGCGGGCGCGTATGACGTCGCAAAATATGCGCGTACGACGTCATGTTGAAACCAAAGCGAGGCTTTTTTTTCGCGCGGTTACACGGCCGAATGTCACGTCAGCTGGGAAAACACTTTGATGTTTTGCTGTGTTTACTGAGCGGAGAAAACGGTTTAAATTAAAGTCGTTATTTTCCTGCATTTTTTCGTGGTTTGTTACTCAAGGCAGGGATGCTTATTAAGGGATACTCAGAAGCCGCTTTAGTGGAAAAAGAAGAGCTTTCAGGGATAAAATCTTGCTTCGGGGAACTATATACGTTTTTAGCAATGCAAGAGATGGGTTCGTTTTACGGATTTCAGCACCAAAGCGGAGATTTAAAGAATTTCCAAGCACAGTAGTCGCCGGAGGGACTTAAAGGTAAAACAAATTACATTTTTCGATGGAAATTTATCTAGATATCAATCTGTGATTGACTTTTTGTTAATGTGTTCTCGTTAGTTTTGGAGAATTGTTTTTAAACGTGTAGCTTAAATTCAGTTGTATTAATTTCTTGAATTTCATCGAAGACACGGCTCGGCCTCGATGCGCGTTTTCCGTTTTGCTTTTCAACATAAACTAATAGAGATTTGAATAAAATTTATCGAAAGAAGATTGTGTTGTCCATTTTTATGTGTTTGTTCATTCATTACATAGGTTGAAAAGCGATTTTATGTAAACAAAACAAGACTTGAATTTTATTTAGTTCTAACTTCACTCGCGTGGCCGTATGCAAATATGTTTGTATTTTTGGCAATTTTGATTTCCAAATCAGTTTCTCATGCATTTTTTGACAAGCTACAACTGTATTTTTTAACAGTAGTCGTAATAGTTATTCTAGACGGAGAAAAAGTTGTTTTTGTGAACTTTTGTACGGTCTAAATGTACTGTGCAGACGGTCGGGTAATACTGTTTTTGAGAATTGCTAAAATTGAAAAATAGCCCGGTCGTCAATATTAATCTTAATTCTTGTGCTTCCGACCTTTCACCTATTAGTTAAGTTTCATCTTAGTTAAGCTTGTTCAGAGGGTCTTCAGAGGGCGCCGCTGTTAGGCTAAGCCTAACTATATATATTATAATTGTAAAGGCTTAGCCTTCCCTCTCCCCAGTCCGCGCTTTTAACCTAACCCAATTCCCCAAAAAGAAGCCTGTTCACAGGCTATAAAGGCTGAGTCATTCCTTTTTCAGAGTTTCAAGCGAAATGTTAAATACATATCCAAAGTACTTACTACCCATTAACATCCAAACCTACACTCAAACACAAAAAGGTTGTTAACTTTATAACTGGACTTGTTGGCTGAGATCCAAACATTGAAATAGGGGAGTGTAGGGGCGACTCAGAAGATCAACAAATGATCATTCCGGAAAGCGGGGCAAAGCCCATGCTTTCCATTTCTTGAAGTAAGAGAGGTATCCCTCCCTTCGCAGTTTACGACGCTCTGCTACCGGCAAGGAATGAAAGTATCTGTCTTGCTAAGGACCGCCGGGCTAAAAAGATCTCTGAAATGATTCGTTAAAAAATGATGGAATTTTTTTCCCTAAGTAGAAATATTGTAAACTGCTACCCAGATTTTACACGGTACAGTACAAGCACGAGAGAGATCTGGGTACGAGATTAGAAATATGGTTAAAAGAAAATCAATTAACGAAAAATGCGCGGTAAGCATCCGGCTACTAGCATATATATCAACCATCGCCAATTGGCGGTAATACAATTGTGTTCTAACCAAATGACATCGCCTTTGACGAAATTTAAAGGGGCTATGTCGCGAGGGTGGCGGGTGAGTACTGGGTACTAACAACTTGAAAAACGTCCGGTGGCTTTTTATCAAGTTGGCGGCCATTACTGTCGAATTCGCTGCAATCCGTTCCATCCCGTCGTATTGCGTGGAAGATAGATCTCAAGTTTACAAATTAGTTAGAGTATTTACTTGGCTAGATTTTTGGTAAATTATTTCTGCGATTTGTAAGTCGTACCTTCGAAAAATTCGATGTCTTCCAGTAGTGGTAGAAGTTGGGAAGGAATTTAAAAGCGAAATCGATCGTGTGTTTGTTTACCTCTCGTGGTTCGACACGAGTGCAAGCGCGATAAAACTTGCCGCAATCCGGGAGGGTACAATAGAAATCTGACATGTGTGATGTCAGGTGACGTCACATGACAGGAACTTATTGCGCAGACTCACCTTGCGACATAGCCCCTTTAATCACAATAGCGTGCAACATCGATCCAGCAAAGTTCGATGGAAGTGTTGTGAACCTGAGCGCAAAACTGAAAAATTTGCAATGCGAAATCATGCATGAAGACGAAGAGACATGCTGCCCTTGTGGGAGATATGAGCTGCGTTCTTGTTGTCCGTGTAAACCTTGACAATTTTGCCTTGAATAAATGATCTAAACGACTTCCGCCCGTAAAGGATGCCCTACTATTTCTGTCTTGCTTCTTCTGAATAGAGGAAAAGGCCTAAACAAAACCTCTGGAATTTTTGAGAATTTACGCACAATGTCTGACCTCCGCATGCAAAATCACTGGCATCGTAATGCATAATCACAACAGGTGGAGAATACTGAATAAGAACCTTGCCATTTAATCTGGGGCAGTTACGTTACCAAAAGTCGATTTCAATCAAACACTGTGGGTAAAATTGATAGAAACTTAGGTCGATCGGCGCGTCCCAAGAATCCCAAAAATCTAATTACGGATTGTGAAAACCTAGACTTGGTTAAACATGAGTAAACTAACATAACCCACCCCTGGCTTAAGCGAAACGATTCTTCCCACGATGGAGGCGAGAAAACGCGGAGCAACGTGAGGCAAGCGATTCTTTAATGATTCAATGGATCAAGAAGCTTTTGAAGCCTGGCCTGTGGGATGGCCTGGAATCCCTCTCGAAGATTCCATATTAAACGCAATCATTCCGTAACTTGAGTCGACACCCAGATAGATTTGCTGCTTAAGCGACAAATGAGAACGATCGAATAATATATGCAGCGAAGAGAGCAAAAGGCAAGTCTCACTCACAATCCGCTCCGTCGTCCAAATACAAAACGAAATAAAAACTTGGGAGTGGACGGAATAATTTGGTGAAAAGATAAGGCGCAGATGACAAACCGAACGAAAGAGCGTTCTAACAGAAAGATCTGTCGGTTGATGAATTGAGAGGCCACGAAAACCCCAGGAATTGCTGATGCGGATAAGCAATGTCTTTATGATGGTATCCTGACTTCATATCGAATTTAAACAAAACCCGTCTGGGACAATGTTCTGCATGGAAACTCCGCTCCAGTCCTCCATACGTAACCTAGTCTCGGAACATATTTATTAACGTGACGCAAATCGAGAATAAGCCTTCCCTTACCCTCCGAATTGAAAGAAACGGTACGCGGATTGACGACAGACGGGAGGAAACATTTCTGTGATCAAACTTTATTCAAGGAGCTGAGATCGGAAACAGCTTGTGACACCAAATCAGGACGACTTTTTGTGGACCTGTTATTACCTAAATAAATGCTAGGAGGTGTTGCCTTAAAAGGAGTGAAATAATAATGCTTAATGACACTCAAAGCCCATTCGGGTGCTCAAATATCTATCCTAAAACACCCTTTAACAATAGGCGTCGCAACACCATGTTCATAGTCATGCAAGTAGTTGCCTGCAATTGTCCGCATTCACTGTGGCAAGAGTCATTTATATAACGAACCCGGTGTGAAATGTTTTTTCTTTGCAAGTAATAATCTAACCTCTTTTTTGTTTCCTCAGGAAAAAAGCCACCTGAAGTTATGAGGTAACTAATTATCGTTGGAAAATCTGAAATTGACAAAAAAAATAGCATTAATACAAAAAGTCCAATTCAATCTACTTAGCAGGTGCGAATTTCTTGCACATTTTTAAAGAAATGATCAAACCGAGCCAATAGATTATTCAAGAGTAGTTTTTCACGTGAAAATAACTTTTCATCCTAAAGAGAAAATGCATAGTGTAGTGTATATACGTAGGAGTGAAAATAGAAGAATCCGTGAGACAAATAATACATGATAGTGATTGCTAATTTAAATTTCCATTTGCACCGTCTTCAATTTCTAGAAAAGGCGGGCAAACTAATGTTTTAAGTTAATGTTAATGCAAAAGTATAAAAAAGTATTATATTATCAGAACAATAAAAACCCATGTTCCTTGATGTTCATAACCAATAAAAACAGCTAAATAGTGTTTAATTATTTAAAAATGCATCTGTTTGAATGATATATATGCTAATTCAGTTTATCAGAAACGCAGTACTCACGGATTCAGAACTGAAACACTTTAGTCTCTGACCGTCATTACTGTTAAACATGCTCGGATAATCTTAATGCTCGGTAAGTCATACTTGAACGCACTTTTTTAAACAAATTTCGTGCGTTCTTTCATAATCAACATTCAACTGATTTCGTAGTGACTGAGTTCATTCTGTATCTTCTTTGTCTTGGGTCTTTGAACGGCTAAAAAAACACTACTTGTTATGTCTCTAAATGATCATTTTCTGTTTGTTTCTGTCGTTCAGTTTTAGATCTATTTGTTGCTGATGTTTTTTATACAGACAAGAAGTGTGATTCTGCAATTGTAAACTTTTCACACCTGCCGTCATGTCTTGTGAGGTGAACTGTACCGAGTATGGGCCAAGTCCTTCAAATGACACGAGCACTGAAGAAACCAACATCAACCCAGAATTGTCTCCAGAATCAGTTGTGATTATCACGGTCATCTGTGCTTTGGCGAGTATTTCTGGCAGCATAGGAAACTCTTTGGTTCTGCTGGCCGTCTACAAATCTGAAAGCCTTCGCAGCATCCCTGACTTCATCATATCAAGTTTGGCATTTTCAGATTTCACAGTCTGTTCTATCTATTTACCATTTTTGATGCGCGAGGTCATAAAACAGAACTCGGCTTTTGACATTGCAAGGAAATTTTTTGGACACTGTTCTTTGACTGCTTCGGTTACCAACATGTTTGTGGTGACAGTTGACCGTGTGATTGCCATACGGTTCCCGCTCAAATACCCGGCCATTATGAAAGTCAAAACAGTAACGTCTGTCATTTCGTTAGTTTGGCTCATTTCTCTCATTTTCGGGGCGGTTTACGCCACAGAAATGGGCATTTCCCGATTCATTCTACATTTTTACTGCATCATTCTAATGTTAGGTACAATGAGTATGTACGCCTACATCTTTTATGCCGCTAAACGACAAGAAAAAAAAGTTCAAACACTGAATTTGTCCGCACAGCCACATCTGTCTGCCGAGCAACACAACTGGCAACAGAAATGGGAGAAGAAAGCAGCCAAAACCATTTTTACCGTTATTGGAATTTATGCCTTGTGTTGGTTGCCATTGCTTCTTCTTCCGATCTTTGTAAATCCTTCCAGAAATCCAGTGTTGTTTAAAAGACGTTTGTATTGGGCGCAGACAGTGTTGTCGTGTAATTCTGCATTAAATCCGTTTGTTTACTGCATAAGAAGTGATAAATACCGCAAACAGTTCGCAAAGGTCTTGCAAATAAGTTAGTTAATTAATTTAAGTAAAGCCACTTTTCTGACTTGCGTGTATATTATTTTTAATTAATAAATGATGGTCACCCAAATAGTTTAGCTTTTTAGTTATTTTGGGTAACCGGCTACTGCATGTATTTTAAATTTATATATGATATACACAGCTCTTGTATAAATTTACAATACAAATAAACATTGTTGTTGTTGTTGTTGTTAAATCAGAAGCGCTCTGAGAGACATTTCGTATTTCGTAATATAAACTTAGATTTGAATGCCCTTAACTTGTAAAGATATTGTTATCCAAGGATAAATTTTAATAAGTTCTGTGTTCATTGTGATCCATAAAATGGTACATTGGTTGAACAAAGTAAAATTTTCCCGAAATATCGAATCCGGGGTACGAAATACGCCACCATAACTAAAAAGCTGTAATAAGTTACAAGGAACTTTTTCTTTCAATAGAAAAACAGGTCAATAAAGGAACGCTTTGTAAAGAAATTGCGTCTTGCGGATGGGAGCGATGCGAGACGGCTGTTTCTCACGCAGGCTAAAGATCCTGAAGAAAAGCTTGTTTGCATGACATTTTGACCTTTTTAAAGCGTTCAAAACAATGGCTCAAAAAATGACCGTTCAAAATGTTCAGTTTGGTTTTAAATTAAAATGTAGATATTTTGTCTGATGAAATCAATGTTATTGGTCTGTTTACGAAAACTTTCGCCATCCTTTGTTCTCGATTTACGTTGTACTGAATTGGTCAGTTTTCTTGCAGGTGGCCTGGTTCGAGTAGTCGCACTGTAAACGATTTCATTAATCACTTTTAAAAAAATAGCCGAACAATATTAAAGAAACAATTTTCCTCAGTTAGTGAGAGAATCAAAAAAGCTAAATAAACCCTGAATTAAAATTTGAAAAACTGGGATGCCGTTGTGACCCGTTTTACATTCCCAACATGGCTTCTGTGTATTGTCAAACGGAAAGGAGTTACTAACTTAAACGAGAAAGTTGATTTATGCCCAAGTTGAAACTGAAATAGTGGATTCAACGCTCAATTTAATCAACCAGTGGTGTTGTTCTTATTGCTTTTAAAAATTATCAAACTGGGCTAATAATGTTGCTTATAACAATATTCTTGCAAAATGAAATTTGGCCGCAAAATAATAAAATTGTGACTGCTTTTTCACATTCACCCTTATACATGGGAAATCGAGTTGTAAAACATATGTTTTCAGTATAGATAATAAAAAAATACTTACATTGTATTTTCACAAAATAAAATCCAATATTCATAAACAATAAAAAAATCAAATATTGACAAAAGAGTCTTATGATTTCGGATGTACATTACATAATGCAATGCAACTGCTAATGTGATTCATTCTAATAGTATTACTGTTTAAACGGTTGCAGCTGTAATTTTTAATGAGGTGTGCACGGACCAACGCTGAATAATAAATGACCATTTGTAATATTGTAAAGTAAGTCGTGTCAGAATATTGCATTGTAAACACATTCTTCTGTTCTCTTTAAGAATTAATTTATAGCTGTTTTCATAATTGGTTAATTCTAGCGTTTCTTTTCGTTTCTTTCTCTGAACAAAATGGTTTCGTTTCGGTGTGTAAATTATGCCGTTTGTCTCACCATTTTGCTCAGTATTTTTTTTTTGCAACCAAAACGTATATTGTTATGCCTGACAGCAAATAACTACATCCACCCGTCATGTCATGTGTGGTGAACTGTACCGAGTATGGACCAAGTCCTTCAAATGACACGAGCATTGAAGAATCCAACATCAATCCAGAATTGTCTCCAGAATCAGTTGTGATTCTCTCCATCATCATTGCTTTGGCGAGTATTTCTGGCAGCATAGAAAATTCCTGGCTTATTTATTGCTTTTTAATAATCCAACTGAAAATTCTAAAGTTAGAAAAGAATTTTGGCTCAGTTGAAAAAGATAAAACTGTAAGTTAGAGCATTTTCAATTTACCTTAAGTTTTCTTTTTCACTTCAACTAAAAGATCAGTGACATATTCTAAAACATATGGTTTTCCTCAATCAAAAGGTACTTACATTGTATTTTGAGTACAATGACATACAATATTCATAATCAATAAAAAACATTCAAAAGGATATGCACTTTATTTGGCAATACAAATACTAATGCCTGGTTTTATTCAACATAGTGATTGTTAAAACGGTCAAAGCTTTTAGTTTTAGTGAGGTGTGGCATGAAACTTTAATGGTCGAAGAAGCCGAATTTTTCGGTAAGCCGTTCTCCAACATTGTAGTTTGAATAATTTTCTTTAAGAGACAGTCCTTAACTTCATCATTCTAATGTTGGGTATAATGCGTATGTACGCCTTATATCTTTTATGCCGCTAAAAGACAAGAAAACAAAGTTCAAACGCTAAATTCATTTACCTAGCAACATATGTCTACATGGCAACACAAAGCCGAGAAGAATTCACCGTTGTAAGCATTTATGCTTTGAGCTTAGTTGGTTGCCATTGGTTGTTCTCCCGATCATTTTAAATCCTTCCAACCATCCAACTTTATTCAAAACATGTTTATTTTGGGTAAAGGCAACGTTGACGTGTAATTCTGCGCTAAATCCATATGTTTATTGCATAAGAAGTGAGAGATACCACAAACAGTTTGCAAAGCTCTTGGGAATAAAGTAAAGTGCTCAAAGAACATTCCGTGTTATATTTATAATATAATATTCCTAAATTTGCGTAGCCCTCTGAATAAACAAAAACTGAGTATTCCTCATTTCAAGGCACTCTCTGTGGTAAAACAAGGGAAAGTGTGACGAAATGAATTTTTTGTAAGTGAGCAATATTTAAATTAATTCTTTTATTTACTCCATATTATCAATTGTAAAATATTTAATATTAATTAAAGCTAGCGTATATTTGATATTGACCAGGAAGTATCACAAGCCTTACTAACGATGAGACTCCCTGTAAACTACATCAATATACTATTATATGATGGTAGGAAAGATATTGACTAATTACATGATACAATTATATCCATCACTATTCATCTACTTTGATTGCAATGTATATTTATTTAACAGTTTGTGAGAATTGACTTCTTTTGCGAAGCTTAATAAGTAAAAGCAAATACCGGTATAATCCATCTATTGTGTCACCTGTCAGCCACTCCAGGTGCTGTTCTTTTACCTAATAATAATAAATAATAAATACATTTATATAGCGCTAAAAAATATTAATGGGAACCATTCACAGGGCACATATCCACAGCCATTCGAGACTGAAGGAGCCTACAATGTGTCACCAGAAACCCATAAGTGGGTTGACAACCTACTTATGGGTTTCTGGTGTCACTTGTCAAACCATTATAAATGTCAACACCTTTACCAGCCATAGTATATTTTCTTGTATCTGTATTGCTTTGCAAAGGAAAACACCATCGAAACTGTATCTCACTGTTTAAATGAAGTTTTGTTAGTCATTGTTGCGAATATGTTGTTTGTAAATAAATTGTTCAGTCTCAGAAAGGAAAATCGAGGCAAGACGGGTCGCATACGAAATCGGCTTTACCACTCAATATGGCAAAAACAGGAGAGTATGCCATCTTGAGACCCTTTACCGGAAGGCCAATGAAATAAAATGGGCCCAGTTGAAGTGAGTCGCTATTGAAAGAACGAAAACTACACCCATTTATTTATCATGGTTTATTGCCGTCGCAGGGTTTCGACGGAGATGAAATTCGCAACTTTGATACAACTGATTTTCTTCATTACTTTCACTAACAAAGCCATCTTATTACAGGGGGATTACAGTTGAATTTTAATAAAATAGTAAGTGTTTTAAAAAGGAGATGAAAGGCAGAAACACCAAAAAAAACAAACGTTGACATCCATACAAGATTACCCCAAGTTTATAACCACCCACTAAACATAAAAAGTCAAAAATCAGCGACGGAAAACTAGAAGCCTGAATTTTACATGACGTGAAAATTAATTCTATACCGCTGCCGAGTTAATTCACGAACTTTAATTCCATGAGAGCTCGAAGATCCTTATTGAGTAAACGAGGATTTCTATAAGATTAAATGCCCAATAAAAGGTTGAATGCTTGTTTAAAAACGCTTTTTTGCATGGTTAAAATGAGATAACACTACGTCAGGGTAAAAGGCCAAGATTTCATTTCACAAAAACATTGTCAGCTCTTTATTAGGAGCAAACCATAAAACGAGACTTTTTCCTGTTCAAATGCACTGATTTCAGCTGTATTTTGATTAAACCATAGCTTCGTCCGGGGGCTTTGTAGATGTCGAGCTCAAAAAAAGCATCACCCAATGCCTGTTTTGGTGATATAATCAGTAAAAACTTTGAAAAACATTGGTAAGAAAGGCATTATAAGGTGGACATTGCGCAATGCAAATATGCAAAGTCAAGTTTTTTAAATTAAAACTGAGTAAAAATGAGAGTTTTGCGACGTGTGCGATAAGCAAATATGTTTTATCGTCACAAAGGTCGCCTAGAGTTATGGCAAAATTAATCGATATAGCTAAGATCAAGTCTACGTCAACGCGTTGGTGCACAAATGCTCAAGCTGGGCTAATTTGCTAGTTAAAAACGTTAGGATAGAGACAAACTGATAAGTTGTTTTAATTTTTCAAAATAATACTGAAACCAATAGTATAAAAATGGACAATTGAATCAATTATACAATCTGATGTCAAGAAATACATAACATCGGATAAAGATGAATTGCCTTGCAGGCAATCTGATAAATTTATTAAAACAATTGCAGCTGTACCTTGTGTGCTATGGGAAGCATATGACGGCTCCCTGTGTTTCTGTTGACGTAAATTGTCCACAGAAACGTGGAAGAAATTATATGAGAAGGGATGACTAAGTCGAATGTCCATTCGTTCTGGGAGTCTTTAAAGCTCTACTGCTGCGGTAAGGGCCTGAGGACAAGGGAACTCATGACTCATATATACTACTCCTATACAGCTATTACATTAATACCCACATGTTTATTTTAGCATTTATACAATAGCTAAGCAACTGTGAGCGTTCGTTGTGCCCTGTATTGAGTTTGATTAAATCATACCTTTAATTAATTATACAATGCCAAGCAAAACGTTATAGGGTGGGCATCGGTCAGTTGTATACGAACCAAATAAACAAAATCGAGTTTTCTTAATTAAAAATGAGTGCTTAAGAGTTTGCAACGTCTGCGGTAATAAGCAAAAAAAATATGTTGTATCATTAAGGAAGGTCACCTGGTGTTTTATGAAAACTAATCGATGTAGATAAGACTCTAATCCAAGTCGGCTTGTGCGAAGAAATGTTTTGCTTTCAAATGATCAAGTCGAGGTAATACTTATTCAAGTTTTATACAAAATCTACTTTTTCCCATAAAAATATACTTTTAAAAAACTGAAAGACACAGATATTTGAAATTTTGTTAGGAGACAAAATTACGTTATAAAATAATGACACTTTTAATTTCCTTGCTAACCATTAGGGTGTTTTTGTTTAAATTTTTAAAACAATAAAACAACATATACATAAAATAAATGAAAAATTCAATTTAGACAGTTTAAAATTAAAATGTAAATGGCGTCGCGTAAAAATTAATTGATTTTTTGGCCAATTTGGTGAATTTTTTTAGACAATTGAAGCTGTAATTACCTTAAGGTGTGGTATGATAGGAAAAAACGACATCCATTACAAACTGCACACTTGAATGATTCGAATGTTTAGTAAGTTGAACTGGATTATTTTTTATTTTAACTTATTTAATCTGTTTGTTTAGCTGTAAAGGGTCAATGTATCACTTGTTTGATCCTTTTCGTTTTTGCCTGATCTTTGACTATCTCCAAAATAACCAAACATTCATTTCGTACGACTGATTTCTACCTTTTTTTCCATTGCAAGCAATCTTCAGCTATCTTTAATATCTTCAATTCTTTTATTTCTTTACTTGTGGTGTTAGTTTAACAAGTTCTCTATTTTAGGAAGATCACCTAAAGTAGTAGTAGTAGTAGTAGTAGTAGTAGTAGTAGTAGCAGTAAAGGTGGTGGCGGCCGCGGCGGCTGTAGTAGTAGTAGCAGCAGTGGTGGTGGTGGTGGCGGCGGCGGCAGTGGTAGTAGTAGTAGTAGTAGTAGTAGTAGTAGTAGTAGTAGATCCTTTATTTAAACACAAATCGTTCACGTTTTTGTAATCTATATCCTGTTCACAGAAAATAAAACGTTTGGTAACAACAGTCAAGAAAATAAAAACCACTCGCCATGTCCTGTGTGGTGAACTGTACCGAGTATGGGCCAAATCCTTCAAATGACACGAGCACTGAAGAAACCAACATCAGTCCAAAATTACTGCCTCCAGAATCAGTTGTGATTCTCTCCATCATCTCTGCTTTGGCGAGTATCTCTGGCAGCTTAGGAAACTCCTTGGTTATGCTGGCCGTCTTCAAATCAGAAAGCCTTCGCAGTATCCCAGATTTCATCATATCAAGTTTGGCATTTTCAGATTTTACAGTCTGTTTTATTTATCTGCCATTGTCGATTTATACATACAACCACCTTGCAAGCCAGGTTACAAAACTGAACTCGGCATTTTATATTACAAAGAGATTTTTTGGAATCTGTTCCTTCACTGCTTCGGTTACCAACATGTTTGTAATGACACTTGATCGTTTAATCGCCATACGAATTCCACTCAAATACCCGGCCCTCCTGACAGACAAAAGAGCCTTGTCCGCCATTGCACTTGTTTGGCTCATTTCACTCACATCTGGGGTGGTAACCATACTAAAAACATCAGCGTCAATTTTGGTACGTTATTACTGCTTCATTCTAATGTTGGGTACAATAGGTATGTACGCCTATATCTTTTTCGTTGCTAAGCGACAAGAAAACAAAGTTCAAACCCTGAATTTCACCGCACAGCCATATATGTCTGCCGAGCAACAGAAGGTCGAGAGGAAAGCAGTCAAGACCATCTTCACCATCGTTGGAATTTATGCCTTGTGTTGGTTTCCATTAGTACTTCTCCCGATCATTGTAAACCCTTCCAAAAATCCGGATTTGTTCAACACAATTTCACTCTGGTTTCACACTGTATTATCGTGTAATTCTGCTTTGAATCCATATATTTACTGCATGAGAAGTGCGAAATACCGCAGACAATTCGCAAAACTCTTGCGGATGAAATGCTCTGAGGATATTCCGTGAATTTAAGTTTTTATCGAATGCTCGTTACTTGTAAACTGTTGTAAATAAAGGGAAGTCGACAAATACGATTGAGCACCAATATTTCTGCTGACATTAGTTTCAAGATCAAGTCGATCAAAACAATTTTCTCGACTGATACGCAGAAATCGCGTATAAAACAACTATTGCATAATTGTATAAAACAAATAATTATATTCTTTTGCTGAAATGTTACATAATGAGCTCTGCTCAAGTGTTAGCTGGAAAAAGTTGCAAATTTTATACTAGTGTATACATGTAATTTAGTACTAAACATTTGATCGATGCTTTTTATTTTTCTGTGTTTTGAGGATCATTATTGATAGTTAAAGTCTTATGACTACCATGAGCTATGCTTGTTTAACAGTCCATGGCCAGGTTCAGACTTTGTCCTAGAATAGTGCTGGCCCATGCGCACTAATGTAAGCGTAACGTTTTGTCGGTGACCATACAATAAGTTTAGCTTAGGCGCTAGATCCAAGGGTAATACTCCGTCACTGTTCCAGATCAAAGGAACTGGTCTGCACTTAATTTTCTGGGTGGCTATTTTGTTACAAATGTACTTGACAGGATTTACATTAATGCACCAAAATGGACAACTAAAGAATTGGTTTCCCGTCTGGGATACTTAAATAAGAACAATTTCTAAACAACGTTTTCGTTTGGAGTCCAGACAGCGTCCAGACAGCGTGCTCCATCACAGGCACCAAGTCTAAATTAGAACCAAATTGCTCGCTAGAATCTGAACCATAACTGCCTCCTGAAACTCGTACAATG
The DNA here is from genome assembly GCA_024195265.1 of Dendrophyllia cribrosa. Taxonomy (NCBI): domain Eukaryota; kingdom Metazoa; phylum Cnidaria; class Anthozoa; order Scleractinia; family Dendrophylliidae; genus Dendrophyllia; species Dendrophyllia cribrosa. Next base: position 23,626,866 of record JAJLRJ010000003.1, on the reverse strand, counting down.
GCGTCAACCAATGGGATCTAACATGCTGATTTTCTCAACCAATAAGAAATAACACTTTGCTTTGTCTTACCGGCCCGTGCTTTCCCGCCCTTTACATCGTGCAGCTTATGTCGCTTCGCTTGATTTCTATAAAACAGTAAAAATGCAAGCAATGAAACGTCACACTTATTTATCAATTCTATGTTTACAAATTATTAAGGAAAACTTGTTCTTAGTGTTAAAAATAATATGCAATAAGACTTAAATAATCATGGGACATTTAAAAATATTGTTGACTCGCTTTTTACTTGTACTCTTGTCAGTATTTTTCGTAGTGATCAAATGATGTTTTCTCCTGGTATGATTTCGGTATAGAACAAATGTTTTGTGATAATTAACACTCGGTATTTTGAAAAAGGAAATTAGTCCTGTGGGCAAATAGTTGCTTATCCCAAGGTCGATTAGGTTGTTTCTGTTGGATTTTCACTTCCGATCGACATTTTGTGGCAAGGCCTTTCCTGGAAACGCCCATTCTTGTATTTTATCCATTTCTGGTGCAAGAAAACTATGTTTCTTTTCGAGATCATACCAGTCGATATTTCGTAGAAATTCTAGCTTAAACCTGTATTTCACTAAGCAACCTTGCGATCATTGCAAATATTTAAACGCCTTGTTTGACCTATTGGACTTACGCCGATGGGTGTCGAGTCGGGATCTATTGTCAATGAAGGTCGCTCAGGGTCTCTCAGTGCAATACAGGTTTACTCGAAGAAGTTTGTCACCTTCAGTTTTTCTACATCATGTAACAAATTTCAAATGTAATTTTCACTTCTATCTTCTCCACAAATATGTAAACCTTACGATAAATATTTGCCTTGTAATGTTTATATTTCTCTTGTAGTTTTTTTTTTGGCTGAGTAGTTCCGAAATGATAGTGAAAATGTCAAGAGAAGTCAGCTTCGACTCTGAGGAAAATATCGAAGGAATATATGTTAATGATTTGTCCTGACCAATCACGGTGAGGCTTAAGTTAGCTTACATTACCTTTTGATCTGTTTTTGACGTTGTTTGACAGCTAATTCTCAGCCCAGATAAAAGCTATGTGAGAAACATTCTAAGCAGATCTTGTGAAGTAACTGAACTGTAAAGAACTGTGGAAGTCTAATCAAGAGTAAAAGCCAGAGCCAACTACTGAAGTCTGCTTTACTGAGTCCCGAACGATTGAGTGTAGAATAAGTTGCTAGTCCCCGACTACGCTTATTCTACACTAAGTTAGTTGAGTGCGTTGTGTATGTTTGTTTGTGACTGATCCCGGTTTGGTTTAAGGATTGCCATTCCCACTCCAGTCAGTTATGTTTCCTTATGTTTTATTTTTTTTTAAGGAGCCGAAGAGTTCTAGAATAATCAATAATAATTCATTTTTACGTAGAGCCGTTCCAATACTGTCCAATAGGACTTCACAAAATAGCTACATTTAAAATTGCACAATGAAGTTCACTGTACCAATCCAGGCACGAATTCACATTCAGTACTCGCGAGCTTTGGAGGAAATATTACCGGTAATTGTACTAAACAATAATCGTAATTGCAATGATGATGAATGTATAACACTTCATTCATCAATCCATGTATGGTTTGTTATTCTGCGAGCAAGCTCTCGGGCTCAGGGTTTGGGGGAGAGGGTAGGGGCGCCCGCGAGCTTGCTCGTAGGCTATGATTTATGAAAAAAATCAAAGTATAAAGCAAGGCTGATACTACGTAGAACGTTTAACGCGACAACGACATGATAGAGCCCAAACTGAAAGCCAAAAAGCAACCGAGGACAGCTGTTTCGACCTGGTTGGGTCTCGTCAGCACGATGTAGCAGCAAATCGCACATGGTGATGACCACAGATGAGCTCAAATTAAAAAAATTGCCAATTGACCCAAGTCACAGCGGCGCGTGACCATGAGTAACAGGCAAAGATTTTGAAATATCATATCGTTGTCGCGATAAGGATAGACAGAAACCATCCCTCAGCGAATACATGGCCACTGTTTTATTTTTTTGTATGATATTGGCCATGTATTCGCTGAGGCATGGTTTCTGTCTAACCTCATTTTCTTTAGCGCGACAAAGTCATGATATTTCAAATTCTTTGCCTATTACTCGTGGTAACCCTAACCCTAAACTAACCCTAACCCTTAGTGGCCATTAGCGAGGTTTCACTGCATTTGAAAGTTTTATATTTTTGCCAAGTCTAAAACTGCGTCGCTTAATTCCTGCAGAGTTATGACTGCATATGTTCTGGGTTTGCCGATAGTTTTCTAAGGCTTTCTTCTACTTTACTAGAAGGTGAATATGTTACCTAGACCTACAATCGTCGACAAAAGTCTTTGGGACACTTCAATAAAAGCGCACTCTTGAATATTTCTTCAAGAATTATAAAACATTTCGGCCACCGGGTTAATAGAAATGATCCCGTCCCCCCTCCCTCCTCGGACAATGTTGTTTAAACTAGTTTAAAACGCCGAAATCAACCTTGTGATTGGGGGGCGAGGGGGGGGGGGGGGGGGGGGGGGGGGGGGGGGGGGAGGAGGAGGGGGTATTTAGCAAGAATTTCTCTTGACGGTTAAGAAAAGGTATTTAAAAGAGCGTCCCAAAAATATTGTCGAAGATTGTAGGTCCACTCTGATCTATTTGTTATTTTCATTTTATTTATTTTTTTCTCCAATTCCCCAGGATAATATTAAGTTAAGTAAAGGTTTTTTTATTCTTTTCAGAATTGTATCTATGAATTGTAATTAACTAGTTAGTCTTGTTATTTAATATACTGTAAATGTAATTTATATATTTTGAATCGAGAGCCACATCAAGTTTGTTGGTGTTTTTTACTATTGAGTGTCACCCTCTTTAAATAAAGTCTACTACCAATACTACATAGAGACTATACAAAGTTTATATATATATATATATTTTTTCCTTTGATCAACGAAGTTTTTATCTCTTATGACCTTTTGACTTCGAATTTAGAAATAGAACGATTTCGTCATCAACCATAATAATGTTATCGAAAGAGCGTTTAATATTAATCAGATCATAATTTGAAGCTAATGGTACAAATCGGCCTCTCCTACTTGTGTTTACCATAACAACGTGCTTACAAAGACAATGTGCAAGAAATTGTGTAAAATCCATAACTTTTTGAAGGTATTTGTTTTGAAAATGGGTTGTCCTTGTAAATTGAGGGCATCCGAGGAAATTCCATCAAAGATGGATGTTGTGAAATAACAACGAAAACACTCTAAGCTAGCAAAAAACAAGCTATATTACAAGAGAACAATATGAACATAAAATGTACAGGACGCTCAGTCTCTTTACAGTACCTTTACAAGAAGTACAGTCTGCTAATATTACTACATAGCTTATTCCTAATTTTAGTACATCCCAAACCAGTGGGTTATTTTTTTTGCGCACTTGCGAGTGTTTTTTTCCCATTTGCCAGAAATAAATTTACTATCAATTGTTAATTTTTCACAGGCTCGCTCGCTCAAATAAGCGGCAAACATAAACAATAAAGGGAACTTTCTCTTAGTTTTCTTGCAAACACAAGACGTTGTTTGGCGTTATGATCCTCTTCGTAACTTAAACTTGAAACTGCGCATTCCGGGATTACCAGAATATGAACTGTTTGATGCAAGCATAGTTAGCACGCTAAATAAACTTTCCCGAACCTTTGCCCATTTCTCAACTTATTATTCTCGACGTCACTACCGTTTACAGTGTTTAGTTAAACTCCCAAGGCCTTATATTCGGGAGGGCCTATGATCGAAATGTTTTTTTTTTCAAAAGCTTATTTTCGTTGGGTTAGTTTACATTATCTAGTATACCCTAGTGACGGGTATAGTTGTTTGATGCCGAGATGGAATTAATATTTTCGGTGGGCTTTAATCGCAAGAGTTTTGCAAACTGTCTGCGGTATTTGTGGCTTCTTAAACAATACACGTACGGATTCAGCGCAGAGTTACACGACAACACTGTCTGTACCCAAGGAAAACATCTCATAAACAACGCTTCTTTTTTGGAAGGATTTACAATGATCGGGAGAAGTAGCAATGGCAACCAACACAAGGCATAAATTCCAACAATGGTGAAGATGGTCTTGGCTGCCTTCTTCTCGGCTTTCTGTTGCTGAATGGATACTTGTGGCTGCGTGGATGAATTCAGGGATTGAACTTTGTTTTCTTGTTGTTTAGCGGCATAAAAGATGTAGGCGTACATACTCATGGTTCCCAACATTAGAATGATGCAGTAAGAAAGTAAAATGAATCGCGAAATGCCGATTTCTCGGGCGTAGACCGCCCCAAATGTCAGAGAAATGAGCCAAACTAACGCAATGACGGACAAAGCTGTTTTGACTGTAACTATGGCCGGGTATTTAAGTGGGATTCGTATGGCAATTACACGATCAATCGTCACTACAAACATGTTGGTAACCGAGGCAATGTAAGAACAGTGTCCAAAAAAGCTCTTTATAATATAAAATGCCGAGTTCAGTTGCGTCACCTGGCTTGAAGGGTGGTTTAATTCATAGATCGTCAATGGTAGGAAGATAAAGCAGACCGTAAAATCTGAAAATGCCAAACTTGATATGATGAAATCAGGGATACTGCGAAGGCTTTCAGATTTGAAGACAGCCAGCATAACCAAGGAGTTTCCTAAGCTGCCAGAGATACTCGCCAACGCAGAGATGATGGAGAGAATCACAACTGATTCTGGAGGCAAAAATTTTGGATTGATGTTGGTTTCTTCAGTGCTCGTGTCATTTGAAGGATTTGGCCCATACTCGGTACAGTTCACCAAACAGGACATGATGGCAGGTGTTATTTGCTGACAGTTCTACAAAAATACAGTTTTCTGCGGAAAAAGATACGATGTGAGAAATTAATCGTCTTCTCGAAACGAAGAGAAATTTGTGGAATAAGACATAACTGCAGTTATGTAAAACTCATAACTGAGAAGAACAACCGGCAAAACAGGACAGTATACAGGCCCCGGTTGTTTAAAAGGTGGATAGCGCTATCCACCGGATAAATCACTGACCAGTGGCTAAGCATTAACAAAATCCATTGTGTTATCCACTGGATAGTGATTTATCCGGTGGATAGCGCTATCGTATCCACCTTTTGAACAACCGGGGCCAGATCTATAGCGCGTACAGCATCTAAGTATCTAAGTCAGTATTATTTTTTATTTGATCTTGCTAGACATACTACGGATAAAAGAAGACAAAAAAAGGGAGAGTTAACCAACGATAACACCGAGGCTGTATTAAACAGGTGGAAAGAATAAATGAGGGAAGTTAAAATGCAATGCTCTCATGCGACTTACCAAGCATTCAACGCAGTCGACCATGTAAAGTTTGAATGTCGCCTGGAGAAGTGTTTTCCACACAATAATTACAGCTGCAACGCTTTTAATAATCAGGGCCCGTTGAATAGATTGACGAAAGGTGGCGGAAAGATATTAGCAAAGGAAGGATCTATTTTTAAACACCGCAAAGTTAATTCGACACAGCTGAAACTGCAGTTAAAGATTTATAAAAAATACAGTGGTTCGACTTGTAACATTATGTTTTACTGAAGTTCTAGTGTCGATCAGTGAAGTGCCTTGCAGAGGTTAACATAAATACAGCTGTAAATGTTTCAACATTAATCAACCTGCTGATAAAAACAAAATTGTACAAAGATAATTAAACCGTACCCATTGGTCCATAGAAGAAGCTGCATGTGCTTACACGTTTAATTAGATTTTTTGTTATTTGTAGACTGGTTATGTGCAAGGTACATAGATAAACATGCCCAAGTAAGCAGCTCTTATTGGTTTGAAAATTAGAATACTATAATTTCACTTGAGATAAACAATAGGAAAATTATTTTTTCGGTTCTTGTTTCGTGTTCACAGTTTTACCATTTTGTGGCGGAATTAAGTCGCCGCATGTAGTTTCTTAGAGCAATATTTTTTAACTTAATTATTCTTGTATCGAAGCTTCATCGAAAACGATAGATTTTCCCGCGAAACAATCATAAAAAGCTCTTTGTTCAGTTCGACTATTCCCACTGTAGATGCCTCATTTGGACGTTTTGCTTAAATGAAGTACTATTCAAAGCAATGATCTGACTTCGCTAATTCCCGGCCTCAGTTAATCAACTCATTTGATACCAAAATTTTTACGTTTCTTTCCTCCACCGACGCAGCACCACAGTTTCTTTAGAAACTTATTTTATTGAAAAACTGTAGCTTGTCTCATAGAACTGTGTTACAGAACCACCGCGCAGCACAGGTAAAAAAAATAACGGATGACTCGTGTTTTTCATGGTGTTCAATGTAATTTGTTTCTACGTCTTTAGACCAATTACGAAAAGGGCACGGCAAACAAAATACAAAATACACTTATCCATTATGGAAAACTCGGTTTCAAAATTTAAATAACCGGAAACTTATAATTAGACCATAAATATAACCAATGATATAGTCACTTCAGATACGGAATAATAGGAAACATGCAGTCCGTCGGAAATTCCGAACATTTACGAAAGCGAACGAAGTTGACCACGCAAAACGACATCATGTTTGGGCGTATGAAGAAGGACAATGTTGGATGAGTAGAAGGAAACTGGCATAGTGCCTGTGATCAGGCACTATTTTCGTTTCGCTTGATAAACCATTTCCCGCGCGTTTGTTTATTTTGAAAACAAGTAACTGTAATTTGCAACGGACCACCGTAACGAAATAGAAGCACCGGATCCTGTGGTAAAGGATCTAATCAGCTATAAAATAATGAAACGATTTAATAAAAAAGCAAGGCTGATAAACGGTACGGAAACGACTGTATTTGTAAAATATCCAATATTTCGAAAGGCACAGCCTTTCTTCTTCAGGGTCTTACAGATAATGACTCGTAAGGCAAAAAAACGTTACAATTTGAAATTTGAAGGGAGGCGGGTGATAAAATTTGATACTACATGCACAGGCAGACCACACTCTGTTTGGGTTTTGAACTTGAAACTTCACGCGACACGATCGGTTGAAATTTTAGTGGAGATATTAAAGTCGCCTTTTACCTTTATGTTGAAATAAAATTTTAAGGAAATGTTGATTGGGTCACGCGTGGTGTTTTTTTTTGCCACTCCGAGCCGTAGAAACCCTTCTCTGGCGAGAATTTCCCCATCCCCCTATTCCCTAAAGAGAGTAAACTCGCCAGAGAAGGGTTTCTACGGCTCGGAGTGGCAAAAAAAAAAACACGCGTGACCCAATCAACATTTCCTTGAAATTTTATTTCAACATAAAGGTAAAAGGCGACTTTAATATCTCCACTAAAATTTCAACCGATCGTGTCGCGTGAAGTCTCAAGTTCAAAACCCAAACAGAGTGTGGTCTGCCTGTGCTACATGTATAACAACATAAACTATAATGACAAAGTAAATGTTAATAACCGTTTAAAATAACAATTGAAAGCAATAGAAATAAGAAAAACGGTTATTAACATTTACTTTGTCACTATAGTTGATGTTGTTATACATGTAGTATCATATTTTATCATCCGCCCCCTTTCAAATTTAAAATTATAACGTTTTTTTGCCTTACGAGTTATTGGCCGTATTTATACTAGAGACGACCTTAGCGAGTAGACGACCTAAGCGCACCAAAGCGGCTAAGGTCGTCTAGTATAAATTCGAGAAAAAGGGAAGACGGCTAAGCCGTCTGACGGCTTAGCCATCTGAAATTAAGGGCGTCTGATCGATGACCTTAACGCGTAAGGACGTCGTAAGGTCGTCCCGAATTTACACTAGACGACCTTAACTAAAAGTGTTAAGGTCGTCTGGATGACTTAGCCGTCTTCTAGTATAAATACGGCCATTATCTGTAAGACCCTGAAGAAGAAAGGCTGTGCCTTTCGAAATATTGGATATTTTACAAATATAGTCGTTTCCGTACCGTTTATCAGCCTTGCTTTTTTTATCAAATCGTTTATTTTGATGACGGTAACTAAAACATTTATTGCGCGCATTCCACACGGTAAACTTTTATAAAAATTGACAGGATTTTCTTGGTTCTCGATCACAAAAAAATACAACAATTTTTGTACATACACAAACCCAATAAACGTAAAAAACGAAAAGTGAGTAAATTGCCGACAATTATGTACCAATTTGTTTGTGGCTTTGTTAAATTAGACTTACTGAATGTTTCTTCTGTTTCACCAAAAATCGTGAATATTTACCGCGTAAAAACCGAGAAAATCCGTTGTGAGGTTTGCTAGCCTTGAACAACAAGCCCAACAATTCAATCACTGGTTGCCATGGTAACGAGAAAAGACTGCCCAATTAGACTTCTCCGTAAACGAGAAAGCCTAAGCTACGTGTATGTGTATATTATGCCTAGTATCACGAAATAAAACTCTCGAAAGACAGCAATAAGATCGCGTATATTTTATTTGGAAGACTGGCCAATAACTATATGGAGCCACCTTTTGAAAGAGGACATAAGAGCGCTGCTGAAATTAGGTCTGGATAGGCGTGAAAAGGCCAATTGCATTAACTGACGCTTGGGAAACTCTGTTTGATCAAACTTAATCGAGTATTTTAATTCTAGTGCTAGTAGTTATTGAGTTGACAGCGTGATAATTGTCTCTTCTGATAGTGACAAAAAGGGATTTAAAATTGCATCTCTGAACATTACAAACCTACCGGCTCACATTAATGAGTTGCGACTTTTCCCGATGGACCAATCTATAGATGTTTTGGCAATCAATGAATCTAGGCTAAGCGATTCACTCGATAATACCTGTGTTCACATCCCAGGGTATGACATAATCGCTCTACAATAAATTTCAAAACAACGGTTGTTGATATAATTAAACTAAATTCTCAAACTTTTTCTATTGTTGCAATTTACAGGCCCCCGGGAACCGAAGACTAATTCTTGTGTTTTCTCGAAGATGTCGTATAAAAAACGCTTGACTTTGAGAACAAAGAGATTATTGTTTTCGGGGATTAAAACTGCAATTACCTATCTGAAAATCGGAATTCTGAACTGAGTCAATTAGTATTCTATTCTCACCGGTCTCACCTGTCCTATTTGAGTTATGGGCAATCTGCCTACGCCGAGAATCAATGCAAACAGCCACATGAACAGACCAAAAGGCACGCACACCAAGAAAAAATACCCAACACTCAAACATAAAAGGAGGAAAACCCCAACACCAAAGCCAAGAACCGGCCCAAAAAATATGTGTATTCTGAGGCGCCATCCCTCGATCCGCGGATAAAGGCGCACCGTCGGAGTGAACCCAGCGGGTAGAAGTCCGTGGTAGAGGATAATTAAGCGAAAGTTTAGCACGCTAGTAGGGGGCTGAAAAAGAGAAAGAGAGAAAAGGGCAAACATGAGAAAAGGTGCGATAAGAAAAAAAAAAAAAAAAAAGGCGGCTCAAGGGATGGCAGTTTTAAGCCTCAGTAATCCGAGAGGGAATTAGACTCCCTTTTAAAACTGCCAACCCAGAGCGGGAAAGAAAGGGGAACAAAAACTGGGTTGGGAGAAAGAGAAAAAAGAAAGCGCGCGCGCAAAGCTAAAACAGCAAAAATTAAACGAAGAAAGAAAATACAAGGGAAAAAAGCTTTTATAATTCTGAACATGGGCTACAAAATATTTAAGGTATATGTAACATCAAAAGGCAACTTGTAACACAGCAAAAAAGCGAAGCAGAAAAACTATTGGGAGCTAGCATTGTCCCTGGTGCGAGGGGAACGCTGGTAGGGGAGGAACCTTCCCCTGGAGGGCCTCTGTCGCCTCTTAAAACAGAACGGGGAGGTGTGGCAGGGGGCTCCACAAAAATTACAAACGAGACGAGAGCTCTTGTCATTGGAACGTGACGCTGGGGTGGTTGATGGGCCAGCAGCACGAAGAGACTTATCCACCTTAGCGATTGAATCTAAGACTTTAGAGTAATCTTTGTCTGAAAATAGCGCCATGAAGTAAGCCTGAAATTGCTCCCGGGACTTGTCGAGACGGTCTCTCAACGCCCTGGTGGCGGCGGAGAGGAAGTTTGCTTTTTCATGCTTTGCATTCTGGACTGCCGCTACCAAATCTTCCGCCAAGGCCAAAGCGTGGTATTTATCGAAGTCATGTTTACGGCGCAGGCCGTAAGCAGCGAGGTTAGACAAACCACTTTCTACATCAGATTGTTGACGACTCTCAAGGGCTTGGATACGTCTCAGTAGATTGGCAACCTGATAAAACGAGGGGAAGATAACAAAAACGCGCAAAGAAACGCGAAAAACAAGCTCCCATGTGAAAAGTAAACATAATCAAAACAAATACAAAACCGGCAGATGAACAAAAGCCGGAAAATAAAAAGCGTAAAACAAAATAAAAGGGGCGACGCCACAAAACAAACACCATGAGGCAAAATAAGGCCAATTAGCTCATGGGAGAGCAATACCTTTTGGGTTCTGCTCAGATGCACAAAAAAGGCGTACGCCACAAAAACAAACACCATGAGACAAAATACAGCCAATTAGCTCATGGGGGAGCATGAAACCTTTTGGGTTTTGCTCAAACAAACAAAAGGGCGTACGCCAAAAAACAAACACCATGAGACAAAATATAGCCAATTAGCTCATGGGAGAGCAATAAGCCTTTTGGGTTTGCTCAAATACACAAAAAAGGCGTATGCCACAAAACAAACACCATGAGACAAATAAAGCCAATTAGCTCATGGGAGAGCATGAAACCTTTTGGGTTTTGCTCGAACAAACAAAAGGGCGTACGCCAAAAACAAACACCATGAGACAAAATACAGCCAATTAGCTCATGGGGGAGCATAAAACCTTTTGGGTTTTGCTCAAACAAACAAAAGGGCGTACGCCAAAAAACAAACACCATGAGACAAAATGTAGCCAATTAGCCCATGGGAGAGCAATAAGCCTTTTGGGTTTGCTCAAATACACAAAAAAGGCGTATGCCACAAAACAAACACCATGAGACAAATAAAGCCAATTAGCTCATGGGAGAGCATGAAACCTTTTGGGTTTTGCTCGAACAAACAAAAGGGCGTACGCCAAAAACAAACACCATGAGACAAAATAAGGCCAATTAGCTCATGGGAGAGCATGAAAACCTTTTGGGTTTTGCTAAAACAAACAAAAATGTACGCAAACAAAACACCATGAGACGAAATATAGCCAATTAGCTCATGGGAGAGCATAAAACCTTAGGGTTTGCTAAAACGAACAAAAGGGGCGTACGCAACAAAGAACAAACCATAAGATAAAATAAAAAGAGATACGCTCATGGCGAGAGCAAAAATGTTATGGATTTTGCTAACACGAAATAAATGGGCGGGCTGAAGCAGACACACACAAACCTAGAGATAAAATAAAGCCCGTAAAAAACTGATAAAGGGAGCGAAAAATGTGAGGGATTCGCTGCCAACAAACTAACAAACAACATGAAAACTTAAAACGCCACGAGGCAAAAAAGGAAAATAATATACGAAACGCGCAAATGGCAAGCAAAAGCAGAAAACACTAATGTGGCTAGCTTAAAATGTACCGGAGAGAAAGTACAAAAAGGGCGCAACGTGGAAACTAGCGAAGGGAAACGAACGGGAAGCGAAGCGATAACGAGACAAAACGTGAAACTAGGGTACCAAGAAGGGATGAAGCAACGAGGAAAGCAATAAAAGTACCTCGAGATTATCCGCATTAACTGCATTCTCCGCCACAGGGGGAGGAGCCACTGGAGGTTCAGCAACTGGATTCTGTGGAATTATCGCGTCAGCGACAGGGTTTTCCGGAGCATGTGGAACCTATTCAGGAACTTGAGCCATGAGTCGGAGCAGAAAAACGGCGAAGAGAACTCTAGACAATTTTTGTCAAACTGGCAACATGCTAATTTACTCACTCTCTTTTATAGGCGCTTGGGTGAGACCGCTGAGAATAGAGAAATCTATAAACTCACTCAAATTTTAAACAAACCAACCAGAATAACGTGGTCTTTTGAGACACTTATTGATTTAATTTTTACCAATGAAGAATCAAGAGTCACGACTCGGGGCGTTATTAATAATGCATGCTGTGATAAGAAAGGAGAATTTGTGTTTTGATATTGCGGATTAAATAGTTGATATATATAGATAGGCTGAGCTTAACAGCGTAGCTCTCTGAACAGAAAGCCGATGATAAACTTAACTGAGGTGAAAGGTCGGAAGCACAAGAATTAAGATTGACGACCGGGCTATTTTTCAATTTTAGCAATTCTCAAAAACAGTATTACCCGACCGTCTGTACAGTACATTTGGACCGTACAAAAGTTCACAAAAACAACTTTTTCTCGGTCTAGAATAACTAGTACAACTAATTTCCGAATAAAATACACTTGTTGCTTTTCAAAAATTGCTCGAGAAACTGATTTGGAAATCAAAATTGCAAAAATTACAAACATATTTGCACAAAGCATTTGCACACATGTCACGGACGCGCGCCCGCGAAACATTCCGCTAGCCATGACCATGAAAAATGAAGGGCATAGATTCTATGAGTATGGGGCTCCGCAGCGGACCTTCGGCCCGCTAATATAGCTTTTAGAGTCTTTGGTCTGACCTTTCAAATTATAGCTACTGAGCGGTTCTTTCCTGTGGTACAGTAAAAACCCGCAAGTAAGAACCTGCATTTTCCCAAGTTAGCCAAAACAGGTTCTTACACAAAAAGTAGTTAGCACAAATTTAGGCTATTTAGGTTCTTAAATAGGTTCTTATTTTCTGAAGAAGAAAAGTTACGTTGTAGCTAATAGAATTTAGTGGTATTCAGCCTATTCCTCATAGAGTGATTTTCGTAAGACCGTGAAACAGTTACTAAGTTAGTAGGCACTAGTAGACACTATTAGACACTAATTCCATTGTTTTCGTTTGTTTAGTTTTAGCTAATTTTGATTAATTGCTAGATACTGTTTCACGGTCTTACGAAAATCACTCTATAAAATCTGCATACCAAGTATTTGTGTAAAATGACAAAATGAGAAAATTAAAGCACTGATCACAGAACGTAACATTATATACATGTACTCTTATTTGCCAAAGTGTATATAGATTTTAGAAAATAAGAACCTGTTTCAAATTTTAGGCTAAACAGGTTCTTGTATAGAGGGGATTCTAACGGGCAAACGTTAGCCTAACAGGTTCTTAAAAATCTGACTTGCGGGTTTTTACTGTACTGTTTGTTATGCGGTACAAGGTGGTTATAACATTAAGTTTGATGATGAAATCCTGAAATGTGACAATTTGAATGACAGCATAAAGGCTTTTTTTTAGTGTTTTGGTATCCTTGACGTATCGTATGTAGGCCAGCAACTGACACAAACTACTCTTCAAAGAACATTTTATTCATAAAAATAATTCACTACCACAAGAACACTACTACCATATTGTCTTGTTAGCAATAAAATAATATAATAAAAAAAAAAACACGAGAACAATTTTTAAAGACGTTTCGGCAGATGGCATAAGTTATGCCGAAATATGTCCTTGAAAAGTATTCTCGTCTTTTTCAAGTTTGCTGTAACACTACTGGTAATACTACATGAATTATACATGGCAGAACCTTCTGTTCAGCGAGGAACAATTGTCCATAATACCACAAGTTGAAGGGTTGAGAGGGGGAGAGGGTCCCCTAGATCCTCCACTGTAGATTACACGATAGTACTATCCACCTTTTGAACAACCCAGAACAGATTGGTTCATGAAAGTTGATAACAATATATACTGATAAAAAAGAGAATTTGTTTTTCTATATAGCGCTATAGTTTGTCACATATAACACGGACGTTTCGGCATTACTGCCTTCTTCAGGGTACGACAAAGTCAGCCTGAGTTTCACGCGTGGTATAGGTCGCAAATCCGTAGGGGTTTGTGTTATTGGCTAGGTTTTTCGTAATCTGAAGAAGGCAGAAATGCTATAGCGCCAAATTTACCACAGATTGGTTCATTACGTTTCTTCTAATTGGCAACACGTGATTACTTTGGCTTCAGTTTACTTTGATATGCTATTTTATTAAAAAGTTCCTTTAAAACCAAACCCGCGATATAAAAGGGGGCTGGACTGTCCAACTCATGCAAATGAGAAAAATTTATTGTTCTTGCTCATTTGCATTAGATTCGGCGTGGGGCTTTGCCCTTTTATACTGCAGGTTCGCCTTTAAAGGGGATAGCAAACAATCAGCAACCGCGTTTTAGTTTATAAAAAGAATTAAAATTTGTTGTCCACTAAAATGCCAGTTGGAAATTCGAGGCCCAATTTTTAAAAATGTTTTGTCGTGGCAAGCGGGATTTTGGTCTGGTTTTTAAAACTTTAACAACAGATCGAATTTTGTGGTTGCATTTAAGCAAACGAGGAAATAACACCGTTTTCAGAAACAATTTGCTTACACATAAATAAAATAACAGTGGCTAAAACATGTTTACAACTGAAACACGCCACATTTATCATAAAACCTGACTGTGCCTTTTACAAGCAGTTGATCTAAGAATTCAATGTTTTTTGTAATTAAGTGAGACTTGATATACACGATTAATTTTGTTTTTGTGTTTATCAAATACCAAAATTTCTTGTTTCGTCCTTTAGCTTCCATTCAGTGCCGTAACTAACACCCTATTCACACTAACGATTTAAGAGATTTTAGGCGTCTCTAAACGATTGCACAATACCGGAACTTAACTTTAATTTCAACCTTAAATTTAAAACTTGATACTTGTTCATTAACCATATGCCGACAATAGTTTTAGTAAATTCGAAGCCCGATTCAACGAGCTTATCAATCCAGTATAAGAACGATTGTCCCACATTTTTGGCTTTAACTTTATATGCCAAAGCGTATGTAAAAATTACCAATAAAAAATTATCTAAACACGACTAATACTGAAAAACCTCAGTTCACTGTTAATCCTGAATTTAGCGTGAATGGGCTTCCAAACGACCGGGCCTAGGTGCCTTGTTGTTGGTATGAATAGGGTATAGGGTTTTACGTCCTTGGAAACAGACTTTGCCTAATGGGGAAACGATTTATTATTGACAGTAGAATTACACTTCATTATTGTCGCTTTATACCCCATCGCTGTCCGAGTCACTGTAAAAGTCCTGTAGCGTGACTCTGTTGAACTTGTATTTCTGCCTGTCACAGCAATTCATATATGACCACCATCCCCGTGTCCTCCCCACTGAAAAATCTTTTCTGTTATCATGTAAACCGTTCATTTGGCGATGTTTGTCCCGGCGGTATGCACGCAGGCGCAGTGTGATGCTAATGAGGAGCAGGAACACAATAGGCACAGCGAGGACTGAAAGGATGACCAGCGCGGGAATAACACCAGCTGTTATGTTATCACTGTCTTCATTGTCCAAAGTATCGCTTTGTGGGCCGCTTTTAGAGCTATTTTTTCTGGATGCTTTTGGTTCTGGATTAAGGGAGTTTTCATTCACATCTACCATCAGAAATGGGTTCTCAGTTACAGGCTTCGACGAGTTGCTTTCCAAGGGAACTTTTATTTCCCCTTTGCTTTCTTGTTTGGTGGAACCTTGATGATCTGATGGGTTCATATGACCACTGTCTCCATCTCCAAGAGAATTGAGCTCTTCACTATCTGTTGAGTTTTGATGATCTTGTGGGTTCACACTGGACTTTTCTGTATCTCCATCCCGTTCAGGGCTTTCGTCTTCTGTTGAGTCTTGATGATCCGCTGGGATCACACGGGCCTTTTCTTCAACTAGATCTACAACACGTGAACCGTGACTTGACGGTTTTGTACGCATCTTATGTCCATCGCCGGCTGGTTTAGGACTGAATCCGCTACCTTCTTCAGAAATCCACTGCTTGTTTGTAATAACGGGAACAGTATATATCGGTGTAGTTCCAACAGGTTGTTGTTTTGATGATAGTTTCCACACTCTGTTTGGACCAATCTCAACTACATACACCTCAGTTCCATCAACGGATGACACCACGTCATGAGGCTGGGAAAACCCCTGCAGCACAAAAACCAGTTTAAAACACTCCTACTAATACAGTGGTTTGCCACGAGGCATCTTTGTATGCCGTTGCGGAGATGAAAACAACCCATATTTCTCTGTTTTTTTCTTCGCGTTTCCAAAAGATCAAAATTGAAAAACTTCGCTTCCACAGTAAAACAAAACAGAAATTGGCGAATTACATTTATATACATAATTCATGAACAGAAACAAAGGAAATCATTACTATGAAGGAGGATTGGATAGGTGATACTAATTACCATAAAATTTGGTGAACTTTTGCTTTGAATTTCTCCAAGAATTATTAATGATTTGAGAACCTACATCAAACACTCGAAAGAGTGTTTCATCAGGTTATCCAAACACCTCTCGGTGTTTGCATATCCCGATGAAACACTCTTCCTCGTGTTTGATACATTACAAGCAAAACAGGTTGTTTATTATTTGCACGGGAAAACCGGTTTTTACACAGTCTTTGGCTTTGGTTTTGTTTTGGTTTTTCGACACTCACTGAAAACCACTCTAATAGAGCATACACAGAAAACGGTTATCAACGAAATGGAAAATTCTTTTTTGATAGAAGTCTTTGTTGCGCAAAATAAAGAATAGACATAAAGGATAATCTTTGTACCTGTCCTTTTTCTGAAGGCCACGTTTGTAAGAGGGTTTTATCAGAAGTTCGGATTGTGAACCCCTGTACCGGCCCCAGCTTTCTGTCTTGATCTTGATTGCGTCCATTGACAACATGCAAGACTCCACCCTCTGCGAAGAGATAAAAATAAGAAAAACAGTGTTCGAAATAAAATCCGCTTGACCTGTACATGTCCACCAAAAAATTCCATTGCACAACGTAAGAGCAAGTTAAAAGGCCGCACACGAGGCTCGTCTGTTTTGATCTTTTTATATATTTTTCATTTTAATCCGGGCTAATCCTAAATTTTATCACTGCTATTTATTCGGTAAGATTACATAACTCCCTCTTTTCCAGGCCTTGAAAGCCTTTACACGACTTTTGAATGTCTGTGTGAATCGCGATAAACCACCTGTATTCACAAATCAAATAATTTCTAGTAATTTTCTATGACTGTAAAACCGGACGAAGCAACTCACGTTCGCTATCACTGTAATCCACAGCGTAAACGAGCCCTCCAAACTCTGTTAGCTTGATTTCGTCAATAAAGGTACCAGTGATAGAACTAAACAGTTGAATACGCCCATTCTCCCTATCAGCAACATACAGTGTGCGTCTCTTGCTGTCCAGAGAGAGACTGTGTGGAATAAAGAACGAACCAGGAGCAGGAACACCTGAAAAAAGAAATACAAAACCGCTCATCTTTCCATGGATGGGCAAAATAAAAATTTGCAAGAAACGCCAAATTCCATGTCCTAAAATGTGGAACGAACAGCCCCATAAGACAGTACCGCTGAAGAGCTTTCATTTGAATGGTTACACTGGAGGATTTCATCCACAGACTCAAAAGTTAGAAACACCTCGTGCAGCATAATAAACAATTAGACTGCTAGAGTTCATCATACCTTGATTAGCGTAAGACTGTTGTCCCCATTTACTCAACAGCTTCCCAGAAGCGGAAAACTTCAGAATGCGAGAATTGCAATAACTGTTGAGCAAAAGGATATTGGAACATTATTGGTTTAATTATCGAAGGTTTCGTTGTGTGCTTTGCGACATTTTCTGTAATACACTGGCAGATATTGCTAAACTCGCGAGTGTCTTTGTTCATCCGATTCTATCTTTGCAATCTTTAAGGCTGGCTGTATACGCTATCTATTTAAAGTTGTTTAAGTTTTCATAATTTATTTTTTTTGTCCATTTTGGTTGTGAAATTTTAACTAAAGAAGGAAAAACAATAATAGACGCGCGCAAAGGACAGTGGTTGAAGGAGTCCCTTTAACACGTTACAAAGTAGAGGACAATCATCATTTTAACGGTTAGCTGTTTTTCAAAAGAATCGGTAGGAGCATTTTGGAAATATTTCGCTTTTTGCAAATTATTTGCTTTATTAGTGTTTGGAGTTTTCTTTGCTTTAAGATATTGAAAAAAAAATACGGGAGTTATCAATATGGTCCAATATCATGCCGTATAAAATAATTTCTGATTTACTCGCTTGAAAACCGTATTACTATTTTTCTGAAAACTTCGTCTACAGCTAGTGATGCGTGAGTACTAAAAAATCTGATAGTTTCGTTATTAAGTGTCTGACTAGATTTGAGAAAAACGACATTGTTTAGAACAATACGCTGGTGTTGCTTTGAAACCAGTAAAAAGGAAAAGTTTAATCACATTTCATGGTGGAGTATGAAAGCAATCTAAGCATATCTTCTCTCAAAACATACACCCAACGGCAAAAAAAAACTGTTGCGAGCTTCCTTAAAGACCCTGGTTGTTGGTCTGGGATTTGAAGCCGTGACCTCCAGCTGTGCAGTCCGAGCTGACCAGACGGCCGTTAGGGGTATAAAAGACGGTGTATTTATTTTATGGAGTGATATTTTTCTCCAACATGAACCGACATGTGTTTCATTTAAAAAAAAATGTCCTAGCTCTTCTTAAAAAAAAACAAGAAAACAACTTCAAATCAGTACATACCCATCTGCAACAAAGAATTCTCCATTCTTGTCTACGGCAACTGATGTTGGTTTACAGAATCGAGAATCACCCGACCCTGGAACAAGCTTGTCTCCTAACGCAAGCAGACGCTGTGTTCGATCACTCAATGGTGAGAACTTGAAAACCTACAATGACAAAACGACCTTTCAGGTTTGGCTCACACTGGTACATTTGTTTCTAGATAACTTAGCTTGACATCTTGATTGCTGGGTGTTAAATTTGTAGTGTTAGTCGCTATTGTGGTTCCCCAGTCACTAGGTCGCTGCTTTTTTTACTCAGCTCAAATGATCCACGGTTTTAACTCAGCACACGTTTGCCCCACAAATATGCCTAACTTGGGCTACTAGAACAACCACTCTTGTTTGAGCAAAAGAGGAAAGGGAAAATATTCCCTTCTCTATCTTGAAAAACTGTTTTATTTATGAAGACTTTTCCTTTGCATAGAAAGACAACCAACATGAGACACAATGTACACTTTAACTGCTAGATATATCTTGATTTATTCCTCGGAAATTAAAGTTAACCACTCTTTAAATTTCCAAAGCCAGATTTCGAGAGAACTACTGTTTGCACTGTGTTTATTCTTGTACCATCTGTAACTTCTGTCTGCATCTACCACTTTTACTCCTGACTAGCGTCAAGTTTTGAGTCATGTGACTGTTGACTCTCTGACTAAAAACCTACAGTGTTACCACTTTAATAACAGTTATTCTGCATTACTTTGCTATACATCTTTTTCACAAATGGCGACCGATTTATTATTCTTTTATATGTATGTTGATTAGCTCTACTGGCCTCATTTTAGAGTAAAAATTATTTTGAATTTTACAAGTGCTAAAGAGGCAAGTCAGGCTGATTTAAGCATGAATATAAAAGAATAATCAATCGGCCCGATTAATGAAAAAGGTCTGTGAAACTATTTTATTTTTCAGTACTTCACAGAACTAAACTATGCAATTTGAAAACACTGAGGAGAAAATGAAATGCTAAAACTTAACAAACCTGATGACTGCCAACATCAGTAATCCAAAGATTATCTTCATGATCAATGGTCAGACCATGGGGTAAATAAAACCTACACAAACAAATAAACATCTGATATGTACCACACACAGCTGTTTTCATACAATTGTCAAAAAACCAAAACCAAAGCAAGTTGACGCAAATGCCTGTAGTCGGTACCTAATGCATACAAACAACTGGCATTTGGTTTTGCATGGTTTCACTTCTGATTGGTTGAGAAAGTGGCATGAGATTTTTTAGCCAATCACAAAGCATATAGCAATGCAAAACCAATGTAATCGCATAGTTGATGCCAAACTGAAAGCCGCTCTAATACAAAGAAGGTAATCCTTAAAGAGAATCTAAAGCATTTTAGAGAGGAGCCATACTTACATGTTCTTGCCCCAAAATCCTTTCACCTTTCCTGATGCAGAATCTATTATCCACACGGTGTGTTCTGATATGGTGCCAACAATGTCAGCATTTTGGAAAAAATTTGTTGAATCAAATGTGCTGTGAAAGAAAAAAATGTTTTAAGTTTAGTACCATACCAAGATACATGTACCATATTATGTGAAGTATAATATGAACAGTAGTTACAAGAATATAAGTTTCGGAGTAGTAATGTGGATAAGGACGGAAGAAGGGTCTGATACAACATTAACTATCTCCATTTCAATGGATAACTTTTTTGTATTTTTTTCTTAAACTTAGTAAGTAATGGTTGTCAGGTATGGTGGCTAATATCCATCCCATTGTTAAAAGAAAGCACATTTAAATGTGGTAAAATGACCAAGTCATTAACGTCGTATCCAATACCAAAAATTGACACTATTTTTGTTCGAAATGTTTGGAAATTTGCATCATTGTATGCTGGTGAACTAATGCTTGTGCTTGTGTCTGGCATGGAAAATCAAGTTGAACATAATGATCCACTCATTGTCATTTCTTGCAAAATTAAACCCTGCATACATGTATAGAGTATGTACTTGTTGACACACCTGTCATCCCATATCCTGCTGCCACGATGAAACACTACTACCTGTCCCTTCGAGTCTATTGAAACTCCTGTAACCTGTCCTAGTTTGGACTTTTCCAGTGTTGTTAAACTTGGCCAGTCAGACACCACATGAAGCTGTGAGGAGTGACTCTGAGAAACAGGTAGTGCTGAGTTGAATGCTTCACTCATACTATTCACAACAGAAGTGGCAGGGTGGCTTTTTAATGAATCAGTAACCTTATCCTTGTACGATCTTGTAGTAGGAGAAACCTTCATGTGAGAAACTCCCTGAGAAATTGCTTTAGTAGCAATGGAACTCTCAACAGCGACAGCTTGTTGTTCACGGCTGGATGAGGAACTTGACAAAGAATTTAACTCTTCTCTATCATCCTTTGACTTGGCCGAACTCTCAACAGCGACAGCTTGTTGTTCACGGCTGGATGAGGAACTTGACAAAGAATTTAACTCTTCTCTATCATCCTTTGACTTGGCTGAACTCTCAACAGCAACAGCTTGTTGTTCACGGCTTGATGAGGAGCTTGACAAAGAATTTAATTCTTCTCTGTCATCCCTTGACTTAGCCGAACTCTCAGCAGCAACAGCATTTTGTTCATCATGGTTGGACGAGGAGCTTGGCAAAGAAATCTTTTTTCTATCATCCTTTGACTTAAGATCAGAAGACACCACAGAGGTACTCTGCGTAAGTACAGTTGGACTGCTAGTAGTGGGGCTCACTATGTGTTTTGATGTCACTTTGAGCTGGGGTGAATGTGCCAGAGGTGTGTCAGACCCAATCGGGAAATCTCTGAAGATTTCTGGGTGGTCCTGTTCCCCACAGTCCCCACCTGAGTATTCAAGACGTTCTGCGTCACTATAGTACATGATGTAAAAATTGCACATTTCATCATCGCCAGTTGCCCTGAAATTTTAATAGTAACAAATAATACTTAATTAATTAAAGACTTTATTAATGTGTCAATGTATTTAGGACACAAAAATTAAAATTATTTACAAATAAGAAATAATAATAATAATGTATAATACAATTAAAATATGTAACATGTACAAATTATATAATAAAGCAATAGGTATATAAGAGGTAGTCTCTAAGAATTGCAAAGGTTACAGCAGCTATCATTATTTTAGTACCAAACAATGCTTGCAAGTACAGCAGGTTGATGACTATTATTTATATTCTTGTTACCTATCTGGCAGACAATGTATTTAATTCATTTGAAGGGGAAACTATGTAGAAAAGTTCTATCAAGAAGCTTTGCTACCAGTGAATAGAATGCTGGGAGCAGGGAAGCATTCTATCCCAGAGGGTGAAGTAACACTCCCATTTGTGTCATGCAGTGGGTCACTACGCTCTTGGAAACTTAATCACATATCATGTACCATGAACAAGAACAAAATTCATTTTTTGATTCATGCCAAATTGAAGAGAATTAATGGAAAAGAAATCTGGAAAATCACATCAGCCAGGCTAAACAAGATGGCATAGTGTCCGCATATTTACCCACAAAAAGACAGGAAGGTAATGTGTTGCTTGAATGATGATACTAAATCTAGGGACAATAACTGCCGGAGTACAAACAAGTTAAGGCTAACTTACCCCATATGAACAACACCATGTAGATCATGTCCTCTTGAATCATACGTGCAACGGGAAGCCTGGAATTAAGGTAATTAACAGAAGTCAGTAATTTAATGAAAAATATAATTATCAGTTCAAAGGAATCCCAACTGAGATCACTGATGCTTGCTTGGTTATGTACTGTAAAGTCTCTATTACGCCCCCCAGGGGGGCTTATTTATTTTCCACACATTTGAGGGGGAGGGGGGACTTATTATAATTTAGCGAAATGTTAGCAGTTCATCACTCATTTTTTGTCATTCATTAATTCATGATTAATGTAATTATGATTATTTCTTATTACAAGTACCGGTAATATTTCTCCCAAAGCTTGCGAATACTGTATATGAATTGGTGTCCGGATTGGTAAGGTAAAAATGTACCAGTAATACATTTGGTTGTTTATTGTCTTGGTTGTTAAGGAAGGGGGGGGGGGGGGGGGGGAGGGGCGGCAGATTCATCATCATCATCATCAATCTTTATTTATACACGAAATCGTATCATATTTACATGGTCTTCCTAGGAGTCGTGATTAACAATTTTCTTGCTACAGAAAGGGGGAGAGAGGGAGGGAGCTTAATAGAGGATTTACAGTACTTATGCTTTATCTTTCTTCGTCTCAGATTATGGTAATTAAACCACAACATGTGTGTTTAATGATGTAACAGTAAACATACAGCTCAAAGCATCATGGCAGGCTGTGATAACAATCATGAAGACACAGGGCTTCAAGTTATTTAATTACATTCAGGTGTACCATCAATGTATTAATGAGCCCGTTTATGAATGGTGAAATTAAAGCCTTCTTTTCACTGAAAAACATTAGGTGAGATACTAATGAAGCAGGCAAATAATTCTGAATTTGTCAATTATTGAAATGTTAAAGAACTTGTTCAGATGAAAATGGACAGGTTTTCCAAACTTCTGCAGACCAAACATATTTCTGAGGGGCCAATGGCTTGTTGATGACTGTTAGCATTCAGAGCCCATAATAGACAAGTTTAAACACCCTGCTTTATTAACAAATTGAAATGAATTAACTAAAATTAATGCTGTGTTAGTGTTGAGCCCTAAATAGTTTGTAAACAGTACTATATTTGCAAAGCATAATTTACAGCTGTCACAGAGGCTCATTCATGCATTTATGTTACAGGTCAAATTTGATTTCAGGTTAATTTTGAGTTTCCTTTGTTTGATATTCATTATCATCTATTAGCATAGAAAAGAACAATGGAAAATCAAAATTAACCTGAATTCAAATTTGACCTATAACACATAAATTATATATACTAGTGTATCCAAAAGATAGTAATTACTGCGGTAAATTTGTTGTAATAATGCTGTTTTATTGTCTCGCTAGTATTACATAATTTTCTCTTTTGTTTTTTGAGGGGAAGCAAAGCAAATGTAACCGGGATGAATCGATGAAAACTCCAGCTGATAAGACTAATTTTGTTTTGTAATTCACACATCAAGTTCTTGCAATGTCTGTAGAATATGGTTGAGCAAAGGATGCGTTCACCGCGAGGAAGGTGTGAAAATTTAGGCTTATTATTGATAATGAGTATGTTGTATTACTAGCTAGCCATATCGTGTTCGCGTCTCCACGTGCTCAGCTCAGGTTTCGCGTCCCCACACACTCAGCTCAGTTCAGTCTCATCGACCGCTGTCGGAGTGATTTCAAAATAAATTTGTCTTTTATTCCGTACAATCTTCAAAAATCTTTGCTATTCAACAGTCCTATCACCATGACTCACGGTCCTCGCTCAACTCGCGGTAGTCTTCGACACTTCAGTTCAGATTTCGACTGGGACATGTTGGACCAAAATATTACAAATCTTGCAGCCAACAGCTTGAAGCAGCAAGCGAGGCTATTGTTCATGGCGCAGTGCATTCTGGCCCAAAATGTGTTTGTGGCGCAGTGAATTCTGGTAAAAAGCGATCAATTCGAGATTTTTCCTAGCTTATATTTTTTTCTCATATATTTAACTTAAATCCTGATTATGTTGCTGCTCACTCGCTGCGCTTGTTCCGCAGCAATTAAAGGAATAAGTAAAGAGTTACATGTAAAATCACAACAAAGTCATGATTTTAAAACTGGTCTTCAGCCTCACCAAGATATCTCCTTTCTTTATCTCAAATGTGCTTTCCATTGGATAAAATGCCTGAAAGAGAAATCAGTGCAATTAATTATTTTAAAGATAATTAAGAGCTAATTAGCCATGCCAACAATGCAATATATTTTTCTTTTTATTCACATAGCTCTCTGAAACAGCATGCAAATGAAAAGAACACCATGTCTAAATAAATACACCTTATTTAATGGTTGACAGATTTATGTGCAGAAATTTTAAGAGTTGCGTAGTATTTTTCTGAGCCCCGCACAGTTGACGAAAAATCCGAGCAATGAGTAAAATATCTGTACATAATATTATCTGTCAAACCACCAAAGAAGGGATTTATTGGTCGACAGATTAATTTTCCAATTACATGTAACTTCTCATCTTCTCAATATAACCTGTCAAACCGTGATACTACAGTATAATACTCTCGCATATTTGCACTTTCTCTTGCCCTTATATGGTTAAATGATGTCATAGTCAATAATCAGCCCTGTTGGAATGTTTTGTAGTGGTAGGCAGGGAAACAGAAGTAGTAGGTAATAAAGGTTAGTGACGTATTTTGTTATTAGTCATGCTATGTAAACTCCAGTATGAAGTAGACAGGCAATAATTGACTGTAGGCGGCAAAATTGCTGGCTGCTGGCACATTTTGACAGGACAGAATAATAAAACTCGATAATAAAGATGTTACATTATTATTGAGATCTAGGTTCTAATGAAGTTGCAGAGCACATGTGTAGCTTCAGATGTTCCATGTAAGTAGCTGAATTGAGAGGGAGGGTGTATATACTTTTCAAAACTTCAGGCAGTGGTTTGCTGCCTGCAAGGTTCTTAAAACCCTTACCCTGATGTGCTATCAACAGAAAAAATTTGTTCACTAAAATGAACAAGATGCTACAGATAAAACTGGGGCAAGAACTGCATTACACTGTGCTGGTACTTTGGTAAAGACAGAATGAACAGTTTGCAAAGGAAACAGAACAAATAATTAATGCAGATAAACAAGAAAAGAATGCCAAAGTTGTACCTGTGGAGCTCGTGGGTCTCCTTTGCCCAGCAAAGTCCAAACACCATCACGAATTCTATAACCAGTGATCACCTTTGCTGCAAAGATAAAAAGAAAGAAAAATTAATGTTCAACTAAAAGAAAAATAACTTTTCATGTTCTTCATAAATACCATTAAATTATAAATGGAATAAACTAACAAGTTTTTAGCAACTTACCAAGTGTGTGAGCATGAGTACGGAATGCAAAAGCAAACATTGGTTCTGATCTTTGATACTTGCAGGCCACGTCGACATGTACATCTGAAACAAGAATAAGTACATGTATTTCTAGTATGTACCATACAGGGCGGCTGCAAATAATTCTCTACTCGTAACAGGACACCATCCTTCCATGCCTTAATTTTTAGATAGGAAATCCATTTTATACTTTTAACACGAGACACAATCCAACAGCATACATGACATAACAACAGATATTTGTGACACATACAGGGTGTCCCAAAAGTTCGTTCCTCTACTTTGTAAGTCTGTAGTGTAACTTACGATTGTACTCGTGAAACAAATCAGTTATGCAAAAGTTGTTTATTTCAGTCTGATAAAGTATCATATATTTTTTGCGCCATCTTTTTATTGGAATATTCAATTTTTGCATTTTCCCGCCAAAGGTGTGCACGCGCGTTTATATTTTCCCGCCAAATATTTGTCGTATTTTGTACATGTGTCCTGAATTGCTCGCAATCTTTCCTCGGTTTTGTGAATATCATGAAAGATGCACCCTGTTAATGCTAAAAAGCTCAGCTACTTGAGAGCCCAAGCGTCTATACTTAGATCTACTGGCTTGTCAGTTAAAGAAATTTCCAAAAAGCTGAAAAAATCTGAACGTTGGGTAGTGAAATGGTCATCAAGAAATGATGGGTTTGAAGACAAGAAAAGAACGGGAAGACCGAAAATCGTTAATGAGGCAGCTAAAAGAATTCTGAACAAAGCTAAGTACAAAAGGGGAAACTCGACCAGACAGCTTTCACAACAATAATTTAGCAAGCAAAGGCCATGTTGGGGGAAAAAACACCATCTGGAGGTTTATGAAAAGCGAAGGTTGGAGACCGCTGAGAAGGCAAAAGAAACCTCTGCTCACAGGCAAGCAGCATGCAGCTCGACTAAAATTTGCTAAGCAGTACAAAAACCTCACTGCGGAAGAATGGGATGATTTTCTTTTTTCGGACGAATGTCCCAAATATTTGTTTCAGCTGCCCAATCCAAAAAATAGGTCCGCAGAGCGTACATGAGTGAGCTTACGATGAAAATTTGCACGGAAATATCTAGAGACGGAAGTTGTGATGTCGAAAATGTTACTGTCAAAGATATTAAGCTAAATGAGAAATACACCATAGGCTGTCTGCCTCTGATTTTTCATAAAAACTATTTAACGATATAATGTGGTACTGTCACAGGTATGGAAGCACAACTTAAAAAATGGTTCATTGACTGTATAACTGGTGCAAGTGTTCCAAGTCCAAGAGATTTGATAAAAACACGTCCACCAAGCACCATTGTGGCTTGCAACTTAACGTCTCAAGAGCTTCTGTATTGGAAAAGTAACTTGGTTTGTCGAGGATGATTTTTTGTTTTGTTGGACTGGAAGATCGTTCGTTAATTTGGTATCGTTTTTGTCACGCTATGTAATGTCACTACAAGGACCGAGTTATCATCATTGTCATCATCAAAGTTATCATATTAGCAAATTTCTGAAAAAAAATGTAAATCATATACAGCAGTCCCTCTGTTAAGGCGAAACCCTCAGGACCTTGAGAACCATTTCCAGTAAAGGACTGGTGAATACATATTTTGGGTTTTTGAGAAATAACCACTTAATAGAGGAAGTACTGTAACTGTGAACATGAACAAAATTCTAGATCTACCACACATGAATTTACACAAGGATGGGTGCCTATTTGAAATAGGTGTTTATTTGAAACAGTGTCTGACAAACAAACGTGGTTGGGTTTCACATGTAAGGAGTGGTAAAACCCCATACTGACAGTAAAGATTGACACCATTTTACTCAAGGCAGGCAATGGGCCTTTATCACGCGGCGGCCATGTTGATTCCCAGGAGAATAAAATGCTTTGTTTTCCCCTGCTTAACCTCGTTCTCAACTTTTTCACTGCGAGGCTTGGGGGGTAAATCTTTTGTTTTTATACAAAATGGCCGGGCGTGATAAAAGCCCATGTTATCTTTTAATCAAAATATATAAATTTAAAGATCAATTTAATAAAACTTTTACGCTTGTAGCTATTGTTTCAGAGGTCTGAAACAATAGCTACACTTGTAAATTACAGCTGTAAAAGTTTTATGAAATTGAGCCCTGGTTGGTGCTTATAGCATGTAGCTGTTTGCATACAGTATCAGCATTGCCAACAATAACAGTAAAACGTTAACATTTATTCTCAAGTTGTTTTGGAATGTAGGTAGCTGTAACAAGTATAGTTAACTTACATTTTAAACTTAGTAACATCAACGTTTTCAAACAATAACTTTTCAACGTCAGTTTAGTGTAACTGCACTTAACCCAGATTTGTGTCTCTAAAGACATTATTTGTTCTCCGAAGAGAATTCATCGTTTCCCGAAGAAAATATTTTGTTCCCAGAAGGGAATTATATGACCCTGAGACAGGGTTATGGATTGCCAGATGTTGTACATGGAGCAATTCGCAATGCTGGACTGCACAAGTCACTCGGCGGCCATCACAGCTGTCTTTAAAACTACATCTCGGTGATTTAGGGAACCTTTTGTTGGCGAAGATTTTGTCTACACCTTCAAAACATCTGAAAAACTCTTTACGTGAAAACAATAGACACATTGCTTGAATGCTGTGCCTGATTACTGGTGCAATATAACACGAAAACATCGTAAAGTTCGAGTCTCTTACCTCTCTTTCTCCAACGGCGAAAAAACGTGGTTGCTTCCACGTTCCGTGTTTTTGATATCGAAAATACGTCGTTCGTTATCCGGGATGATCCGGGATCAGTTCGCAGCACTTCGTGTTCAACCTCGCTCATATTCGCGTGTTCGTGCTCTCATCGTTCGTACGGAAATAAACAATATCTGTTCGAGACCAGGCGCCGTGATACCGAAGACAACCCGAAGATTGGACTACCACGGACTTACGGACACTTCCCATGACATAGAGTGAGATTACACTTCATGTAAGCTCACTCAAAAATGATATTGTTTGGGGTTCTCAGGAGAGCCAAGTTCCTCCAGCATATCAGGTTAAGAAAAGTTCAAAATGGATCATATGGGGCGGAATGACAGGCCGCGGTCTCACTGGGATACATTAAATTTTTTTACCCCAAGGACAGACTTTGACTGCCGATTACTACATCAACAACATATTAGAGAAAGAAGTGAAGCCTGTCCTTCACCGTAAAAATGTGAATGAAGCAACAGACAAGCGAAAATTGTTCAGTTCCAATCGCCACATGACGTTCGTCCAAGACGGGGCACCAGCACACGCAGCCAAGGCCACCCGGGCATGGTGCAAAAAAAAACCTGCCAAATTTGATAGAGAAAACATGCTGGCCCCCAAATTCCCCAGATATCAACCCTGTGGAGAATCTTTGGAGCATAATGGATGAAGTTGTCTATAAAGACCCAACTCCTAAAACCATGAAGGATCTGAAAAGACGACTCAAACAAGCCTGGAAGAAAATCCCGCTCTCCATGCTACATGACTTATCCCACTCCATGCCGCAACGGCTTCGGAACGTGATAACAAACAAAGGAGGGCATGCCGGATATTGACTTTCCGAATATATGTACTCAGTAAAGCAATAAACGTCTTTAAGAAATTTCATGCAGAAGTGGAGTTTCGATCAAAAGTTATGTCGCATGTCATAAGAGGAACGAACTTTTGGGACACCTGTATAAAGTGTAATTAAGCCAAAGTTTACAAGAACTAATGCAAAGTTTAAAGGCTGGTTTTCACTAGTGATGGGGAAGGAGTCAGAGTCATAATCAGAAACGTATCTTGTGAAAATTAAACAACAGAGTCCTTAGCAGAGTTTTTGATTGCACTTATGATTTTATTGCTTAAGATCTAATGAAAACTAGATTGTTGGAGTTGTAAGATGAAAACTGTACTCAAAGGGCCTGGGAATGGACATTGTCTTCTGCTTATGACTTATGGCTCTGACAATCTAGTAAGCAATGGCATTATGTAAGTACAATGGAAACCTTCTGATTCTTGTGACCCTGATTCCATTGAGCTTGGTGCCTTTACAACTCTGATTAAGACTCCGACTCCATCGCTTAAGTGAAAACCACTTGCCTTAAAATATTATAGTTTTATTTTATTATTAATCCTTATTTTAAAAGAAGTCAAATACGAGAAAAACTGATTTGAAAAGTCAAAAAAGCTGGTTTAAATGCATCCCTAGAGCCATGCGATAAACACCAATAGAAGGTTTTAAATACAAACCAGATGTTTCTGGTGGGATGGAGGCACTGTATGCCCAAAGCAAATATATTCCTCCTCCAAATGGAAGGCTGAAACAGATCATTAAAACAAAGTTGGCAATAACAGTCTTTTATCTAATTTATTAGCCTTTGAACAGGTCTTTTGGTTGGGGATAGGATGAAAAGAAAGGCTGCATGTTAAAAGAAAAGAAAGATTGCAAGCAAGTGAGCTGAGAAAAAACTGGGGAGAAAAAAAGGGGAGCGGGAAAGCCTGTGGAGAAAGTATTGAAGCTGTTAATAGCATAAGGTGGAATGCAAAAACATGTAGCATGCATGTGAGTGTGGAAATTTGTGGAACAAATTGCGCTTCAAGTGCTTTTCTCAGCTTTCAGGTAATGGAGTGGAGGCTCTTTTGTCAGTTCTGCAAGAAGTTTCTAAAAGAGTCAACTCAGTACCCATGTTTAGTGTTTAAAAAATAAGGATCTACTAGCATCCCATGACGGTGCGTGTCAACCCTGTCAACAGACAGCAATCTGACCAATCTGAGACTGCACCAGTCAAATGGCGGCATCAAAGCTTTCTCTACAGGCTTTCACACCTTTCCATCCCCTTAGTTTCCCCTTGGCTCGCCCTATCCCTAACCAGAAGGCCTGTTTGCAGCCTACTAATTATTTATATCTTAAACTTTTTTTAGATGGACTGGAATGTACAGAATGGGCTAACTGTCCAGATCTAAACATATTTACATGTGTGTGTATTTATTACAAAAATTTGTCAACTTAGTTAAATTTGCCACCGTAAAGAGATTCAAAAGCTGACATTTCAAACGCTTGACCTTCGTCTCGACACATTAGTTTTTGACTTCCTTTACCTTATCAACTCAGATAATAAAACCAAATTTTCATGTTTCACTCCCCCACCCACGCAGCACCACAGTTTCTTTAGAAACTAACCCCTCTATTTATTTGTTGTGTATTTATTAGTTTGGAGGTTGACCTCAATTACCCATTACCTTTCAAAAGGGGAATGAATGTACTATATATTTAGTTTTTTTCCATGCCAGACAGTAGGGTACAAAAAAAAGAAAAGAAAGAAGACAAAAAAAAAACAATCAAGTTTCAGCTTGTTCTTTGGGCGATTAAGTAATGGTCCAAGTAAGAACTACATGTAGGCAACCCAACAGCAAGGAATGCAGAAAGGTGTTAATTGTGTTATTGTTGAAACGGTCCACCTCATTGGCTAAAACATGAAAATCTGCTATTACTTCATCAGGTAGCACATTTATTTCTCTCTAGTTTACTTATTGGTTCCCTTTTAGTGAAAACTATTCTGAGTTTTAATGCAGCAAAATTTCTATGTGGGAAACATGGAAAATTAGAAGCCTTTCTTGGCCATTGTTTTGGAGTCTCATGATTGGATAAAATCTTGTAACACAAAAGAAATATCGCTTTAAAATAAAGTTTCAGTACATTTTATTTCAAAAACGTGTTGTCCATAGGTTGATGCATTCTCAGTAAGAAAATCTAAACAATCGTATGTGGGGAAAGCGAAATGCCACAGAACAATAGAAGATTGCCTAGTTCTTTCACGCATTGTTACTTAATGTCAGGTAGTTAATTTTGTTAACTTGCAATATGATAAACTTGTATTTTGTGAGGCTTTATTTTGCTTTGACCACCGCCAGGTACCATTTGTGACGTCATAACGTTTTACGACAAAATATGCCTTTGATAACCAACTAATGCAAGAGGAAGACATCTTTCAAATGTGCCCAAATGAAAGAGATACTGGGAATTGGACCAGAGACACAGGCATTTAAATTTGACTGGAAACATTGAAGGTCTAAATACCCCCAGAAATAAGTGTAGTCAAGGTTTTGACTTTGAATGGCTGCAAAGCAATGAAATCAGTGGTAACTATAATTCATAAACAGTATAGATGAATAATGGGACATAATATCACTCTAGTCCATTATTGCACACATCACATCACTACTTGTACACACCTGTGCTTTCTAGTATGAAGAATAAATCCAGAATAGTCTTTAGCTCCATCTAAACAGCAAAGGAGAATGCAGACATTAAATTATTGCTAGACATGCAGTACTAAGATAGTTTGAACATAGTAGGAGTCTCAATATTCTGTCTAGTATGATAATAAGCTAGGAGACTGGACTGAATGAATAATAAATTATTATTCATTCAGTCCTCTCCTAGATTATTATCATACATATGTACTAGACAGAATATTGAGACTCCAATACTATAGACTACCAAAAATTAGACAGTACATCAAACAATAAACCTTATTAAAACTAAAACTGACGTTAATTTCTAGCATTCAGAGAAATTAACACCACAACTTAAAGGGACGCCTATTTTTAGTATCACTTTGAAAAGCCAAAGAACATATTTGTTTCAATGGAAACCTTAAAATAACGGTCCAGTTTTGTTAACAAATACTCTACCAGTGCACAGAAACTAGTATTAGTTATCTTTGGCTGCGGATGGCCAGGATGGAAATGGATTGCATCTTGAAAAAATTGGCCATTTTTTCAAGTTCCTCCCCCTAGACTCGTGGAAAAATCGCAGAAAAACTTATTGTGGTTTGTTCTTCCTTGAAGAAATCACTTGATATTACACTGTATCTTCTTGGTGTTCTAAAAGCAATTTTATGTCTGAGCAAAGGTACTGTCATATATTTAGTGTATTTTGACCAAAACACAGCAAAATCTGCGTGACAATGCCCCTTTAACCAACAATCAGATCACTATCTGACCAGTGACTTCTACAAAACACCACCATCAACAGACAATGCACAAATTACTTGACTCTGAACATGACTTATGCTGAGTTTGGCAAATGGTCAGCTGCCAATACAACTTGGTTAATGGTTACTCCTATTCTAAAAATTAGACTAGATCAACAAGTATGTGTAATATAACACTTTAATGTACAGTGTACACTGAAGATACACAAGAAAATTAAACTGAAGAAAGAGAATCACCCAAATGTCAGCTGACAGTCCTGCCTTCTACATATCAGGGCTATTTGATATTATGCAAAGGTGCAATTTTCAACATTTGGCTACAAATCAGTTATGACTGTATAAGTTTACCAAACAGCACATACATGTATAATTTTCCACAAAAATCGCAATTGTAGAAAAATCGTACAATCTGCCGCATGATAATTTTATTTCGCTGCACAATCTGCACTAAAGATGTCGCATGACTTTCCATTTTTTTCCGCACCCTATCAGAAGGCCTGAGTCATGAATGTACATGTATTTACACTTCTTCACACCATGTGGTGCACAATGCATGACATGTATGTGTTAACATTTTTCAACAGGTAATTTTTTTCTAACTAGGTAATTTTTTTCCTATTAAAAAAAACAAGATAAAGGTACCACTCCTTAATTCTCATATCACCCCCCTGATGCATACTTAGTCTACTACTCTCTATCTACATGTATCCCTGGAATATCTGCAGTGAAATTATACAGGACAGGGTTGACAAATGGCTTAAACTTCTTTGTATTATTGCTTATTATTGGCCCCAGACTCCCCTCAGCCAACATTTAATCTATGCAAAACTAAAACTAGTTTTCTAAGAAAGCCCATTTATTTGTTCATTACTCTCTAACTGTAATTCTCTTTGTTGACCCTATAAACAATTCCCAACACATTAACACAAAGCCAACCCTAACTCAAAGCTACAGTAACTCATAACCCTAAGCTAACTCTTACACTAAGCTAACCATAACTTTTAACACAAAACTAACCGTAACCCAAACACAGAGCTATAACCATTGCAGATAACCTAGGTTTTATGTCAAATAAAGAAACAGGAAAACTAGGTAAAAATAACTAGTAATTAAAAAATATTTCACTAGAACTTCAAAAATTAGAAAAAAAATTACCTAGTGAAAAAAAATTAACCTAGTGAAAAATTAAATTTACCTGAAAAAAAAAATTACCTGCAACATATGCACTAGAGATAGCACAGTTCTTACCTTGAAAAGTATCCACAGATGCATAATGTATTTGCAAGACAAGATATCTTATATCAGAATCTCCTCCAATTGCAAAACCAACATCTGTTACAACAACAACAAGAATAATTAATTAGAAACAAAATTGATATCTGGTCCCAGTAGTTTAAGAGAGGATAAGTTTCTATTTTATATGAGAAACAAAAAAGAAATAAATCTTTGTACTTCTTTACTCCCCCCATGAATCTAAAAAAGCTTGATCATTTGCTATGAAAATTTTCTGTTTCCTAGTACAGTCAAACTGCACCATTGGGACCAGACAAATTGTACATTTTAATGGTGTCTGTGTTGTAGTTTAAAATGATCTCAAACTAGTTTGATTTGTATTTTTCTTTGTCTTAGGATTACATCAATTCATCTGGAACAAAAGAAAATTTAAACTAAACTATAGTTTGAAATCATTTTGACCTAAGATTCATTTTGAACTACAACATCCACATTAAGCGGGCAATTAAGTTTAGACGACATTTATGGGCCTTATTTCCTTAGGGGTCCAAAAAAACTGCTGTTGGTGGTGTTTATTAATTATAAAGCAGGTTTGACAGTACTTCTCAAATCGCCAATAATAGAAATGTACTTGAAAGCATGCACTTTCCATGATTTAACCCCTATACATACTAGTATATCCAGCAGATAATATAATTTTACACTTGACATACAGTATATACATACATACATACTGATGTAACAAGGATTTATCCAATCTTTGAAAAACTCAGGAATTGTTTTAAGTTATAAAAATGTATCATTCTGTACTTTACATGACTACATGATAAATTACATCACAGTCAATTATCAGTGCTTTGCCAAGAAGATCCCTCTCCCTCCATTATGTTATTGTTGAAGTGCGTGCAAGGTATAAAAGTTTTTTATTTTGCTGTTGAACACCAGGAAATGTGTAGCCAGCTGGGAGCTCTTTGATCCTGCACTGATCTCTAACTTACAAGGCATGAACGTTCTGGAATCATAATAGATATGAACTGTGTAGTGCCAATTGTATGAAATAAATATGTTAAAAAAATGTTATTAAAACGCTTTTGAAACTAAAAGTTCAGACGTTTCGGAACATCCGTCCTTTCCTATGGCTATTCACTGAGGAAGGGACAGAAGTCCCAAAATGTTTGAACTTTAAGTTTCAAAAGTGCTTTAAAAACATGAAGGTTCTGGGACTGCCATACTGCCCCTTGCATGAACACAACATTATATGTACATTTTATTTGTTGAGGTTCAAATTTTTCTTTGGTTTAAAATAAAAATTAAACTGCTTTGAAAATGTTTGAACAAAGAAAAATGTGAACCACAACATAGTATACATGTACATGTAAATGAAGTCCATTGCTGGATTACACTCTAGCAGCCAGCACCCACTTACATAGCCTGTTCCAGGCGTTCAGTTTGTGGGGCGCGAAAGAAAAATCGGGCGCAGGAGAAAAAAAGGAGGGGAGGCTGGGTGAGAGGGCGAAAGAACGCCTGTGAAATTATTTTTAAAAAGCTCGTGTCGGTATACCAGAGTCTGGTATACCCTCTGATTGGCCAAATTTGACACATGTTGTCAACACTGCAGCATTGTTGACGCAGACACGAAATGCGATATGTCGTGCGAAGGTCATCCTCCATCGAGTCACGCACAGTTTGAATCTGTGTTACAGCAAGCGCTTAAAGATTTCCCGCATGTGGATAGTTTACGTAAAGAGCAAAAAGATTGTATTCAAAACCTGTTTCTGGGAAAAGATGTCTTCGCCATTCTTCCAACAGGATTTGGAAAGAGCTTGATCTTTCAACTTTTTCCAAGGTTAATCAACGCATCGCAACGAAACGCTGTTTCTACGATAATTGTGGTTACTCCGCTCGTCCGTCGCGATCATGAAAGACCAAGTAGAACAGCTTCGAAGCATTGGAATTAGAGCGGCGGCTATCGGAGTAGACGAAGAAGAAGGCAAAGAATAAGCAGCCAAAAATGGAGCGTGTGAGATTGTTTATGGAAGCCCTGAAAGTCTGCTGTTGGATGCCAAATCAAACGCTATTAGAAAACAACGGAGGTTTATCTTAGCTCCACTAAAACACACTACTCAACTACAGAACTACACTAAGGAGCTAAAAATTATTGCAAGAATTCGTTATTCCATTCCAGTGGAATTGTAGACTACGGCTTTTTGAGACTTGGATCTAAGATGCCTTAGATGTCCGTGATGGGAATCACTTTCTCACAAGTCTTGCACACCGCAGACTTTAGACACTAAATCACGGCCTGAGAAATTTAACGATCCTTGCATTTTCAAAGCGATAACAAACTTTAGCCGATTAGTATTTATCTTGCAACAAAGGTGAACCAAAGAAACCGCTATGTATGCCAATAAAGCTAGCACCAAACAAAGGCATAAAGAACTATAATAATTTTAACGGCTCTGGACAGCATGAAATCCGGCCTCCTATCAATTTGAGAGATAATCCGCCGAGATAAAAAAAACTATATCAACGAAGAGTACAAATTCATAACAGATCTAAATTCTCTCTTAAGTCTTACTGGGAAAGCTTTATGCTTTTTAAGTACTTTTTAGCGACAAGCGGTATGGTAGTAGTGTCTAGCCTGTCTATTTTTACAGGCTAAAACAACAGGAGTCTTGTAGGTCTGTCAACTCCATTTATAACCATACGCGCGATGGAATCACATTAATTTCCCCGGAAATCTACAACGATTTTGATTGACAGCAGAAAACCACAACTAGAAAAAAATGGATTCATGTTTCTTTGCCGCTGTCGGCCGTCTAAAGTGGGCGGCATGAGCTTTTAAAAATTAATTTCACAGGCGTTTCTTCGCCTCTCTCCCAGTCTTCCCTCGCGCCGACCCTAGCGCGGCGCGCCGCTTGTCGCTGCTCCCCACCATCTAAACGCCTGGAAGAGGCTACCACCTACATGTCCACCTATGTAAACTGTGTCTTAATTTGAAGGGTAGAAAGAGTTCACACAGCTCATACACCGTAGTTATAATGTTCTCACCTTTGGGTAAATATTTTGGTGGAGCATTCTTGGCCCATGCATAGAGAATTTTTTGAGCACCCTGGCATTCTGTATATGGTCCACCTTTACAATCCCTAGTGAGAAATAAATTCCATAACAATAACATTATAATCTAGGTATTACAATAAAAGCAATAACACTGATCTCTAGTAACTTAAAGGTAAAGTTGCCCACAAGCCACAGGTGACCCACCTAGACAGAACTTAACCTGGGTTCCGTGGCATGAAGCAACTACTGTAGAAGTAGTCCATCATAACATTACTCCCAGCACATTGTCACTGGTGCCTATTTATACACCTGGGTCAGTAGAGAGACAATGTGTTGTAAAGTTTCTTGTCTAAGGAAACAACACAATGGCCGAGACCAGACCTCACACCACCGACCTTCGGATCTGAAGTCCAACATGCTAGTCCACTCTGACTGACTATTTTTACCATTACTTTTGCATGCTACCATTTGTTTTTCAATATTCTACAAAATGAAATTTGGAAATAGTCAGTCTTTAACCCTAATTGACTCCCTGAGTTAATTATTGAGGCATGTACAGTAGAGTGGTTCTAACTTTTAAACTTGTCGACGAAATCCTATGATGTTACAATTCAAATAAAACCTTTTTAGAAGTACTTTTGCTTTTCATTATTATTTTTACAAAAGGAGCTATTTAGGGTTCATGAAACTTTACATGTCAACAAACATGTGTTAAGCAATTTAGAAAGCAGGCAAATTAAATGCAATCAATAGAATGAATTATGAGAATGAAGGTGAAGTCTTTGTTTAGGGAAATTTACAAATCATTTCTAGTTGTTCTTACAGATATAAAGCTGCACGCCCAACATTCTGAAAAGAAAGGTACAATGACACTGTCTACTGGTTTTTATGGTAAACGCTAAATTTCTTACCAGCTAGGGATAGTAGCACCTGGTGCGTGACATCCAAACAGCAACATGTGATGTGCTGTGTCTTGTGAAGCACTTGGTTCAAATTGAACTGAAAGGTACATGTCAGAGGACTAGCATTAGAGGAAAACTACAAATAAAAATACAGCTGTGGCATCTACCATAGCCAAACCTATATTAAGCAGGGAAATGTTTGGGAGTTGTTAGTTCAGTTATGACGTTCCATGACCCATATGAACCCTGAAGTAATAAATTTATTACTATAAAATTCATTAATAATTCATAAGGAAAGTATAAAAGAAATGAAAATTTAATAAAGGTTTGCATATTTTATCCATTACTTATTATTTACCTTAGATGCAAGATCTCTATGGATACATTTATCTTATTAACCAAGTGTGAGGGCTGTACTGGGAGAATATCTAGCCCAGGGCTTAACAGTAGGGACTGAGTACTGTGAGGTCCATACAAAAAAGACCGAGGGCTAATATACTTAGTACAGTACTGAGCAAGCTTGGTTAATAAAAAACGATTTACTACAAGACTGAAAAATGATAGGGAAGAAAATTACTTGGTCTGATACTTGGAAAATGTCAGAAAACTTGTCCCCATGGCTTCCTCTTCATTCAAAATGACAGGCTGGGTGAAGAAACCCTTGGACACAAGCTGCCAAAATACTTCATGAATTGTGGAGTATTTTGTCATGTGAAGCACGGCAAAATGGCATTTTTGGAGGTTCTTTAAAGTGATTAGCAGCCATGTTCATTTTCTGGCAATCTGAAACCATTGTTCAAATTTAATGAAAACATTTCATCATGTATTAATATGTGAAAAAAAGAGAAGAAGAAGAGAAGGCCCAAGGGTGCAGAAAGGTGTTACAGCTGTATTTTGTAGATGTGTGCAATGTAGGGCTGGTTTATGGCAGTTATATGTACACTGTTATTGGAAACACTGTACTGTACAAGTATATGTAAACCCTTTGGCAGGTTGCAAGCTCCATTATATTGACAGCAAAGTTCTCTCTTTTATGTGTTGACAATTTCTCCTAAGTGACCAGCTCTAACTACATAAAAATTATACTTTAAATGACCACTTTTTTTGAAATTCCGAGGTGGTCGGTTTTGAGGGCTTCATCTGTAGTTAATTTAATGGAATGAATGGCATTCCAAATACCACTAATATTATTACATTCAATTTCTAAATACATCATACTGTAATACCAAATTCAAATAAATGCTGGAGGCGTTTACAACTGTATTTAAAACTCAACCTTATCAACCTGGTGTTATTTGAACCTGGCATTTATTTGGGGCCTGGTAATAATTGAGAAAATTATGTTGTGGTTCAAATTTTTTCTTTGGTTTGAAAATTTTCAAACCAGTTTAATTTATATTTAATTTTTTTCTTTGTTTCAGATTTATTATCATATTCATATTCATATATCATAAACATCAAACTGGTTTAAAAATTTTCAAAGCAAAGAAAAATTTGAACCACATCATGTACACAATGTACAGTATGTATATTGTCTTTTCTGCTCCAAGTTGACATGCACTTACCTATGTATTGTTTTTGAGATGAAA
Organism: Dendrophyllia cribrosa; assembly: GCA_024195265.1. Classification (NCBI taxonomy): domain Eukaryota; kingdom Metazoa; phylum Cnidaria; class Anthozoa; order Scleractinia; family Dendrophylliidae; genus Dendrophyllia; species Dendrophyllia cribrosa. Next base: position 23,587,421 of record JAJLRJ010000003.1, on the reverse strand, counting down.
GCTGTACAGCTGTACAAAGATATGTGTCCTTCTATAAAATAAAAATATCTGATGAGTTATAAATATTCAATTTTATGCCAATTAAAATGGAGCATCCTGTGTCTGAATCCATGTAAATTTGTGTACTGCTCACTTCTATCAAAATCTGGCCACCTTAAAATAATATCCCAGTTGAAGGTCCATATGTATAATTATTGTAAGGTCCAATACTGCAGATCTACAGTATTCAAATTGACCAACACCTCTGAATAAAGAATGAAGACACATTTCACAGTCTGAAGTGAAATATTTACAAATGCCAGCATGGAGATCAGCTGTTCACAACTCTATGCATTATTTCATTTATTTTTGTCAGTATTTGTGAATATTTTACTTCAGACTTAGCAAGGCCTTGTGCTTATCAATACATCTTTAAGTTTACTGTTCGTCATTAGCAGTAATTTTAAACAGGAAAAAGGATACAGGACAGGAGGTAGATTCAGTAACAACAGTGGTGAAGGTTAAGTTGTACACTAGCCACAGGCATCCCACTCAGCCGAGCTGAACACTGTTTCTGTAGCATGAAGCAACTAAGGGTATTGCTTCATTTACATCTTCCCCGAATGGGATGCTAGTCCATGTCTATTACTATTTACAGGGTTACACCATCACCGTGTTACACCATAGATAGTAAAGCGCATCGGTTATGAAACCTGAGAAATTACTTTGTTCAATATTTTTGTTTGCATTTTTTGGCTTAATTGACCATGCACAACTTTAACTTTGTTTGAGCAACTAACTAATAGAACTTTTTCCTTCAGGTTAATCACTCATAGCGTGATCAAAAAATGAAAGATGTGCGCAGTTGTATGACTTTCAACATAATCTGTAGCTTCTTTGTTATCATCATTGATGTCTGCAAGGTTTTGTAACCAGTTTCTCAACTAACTATGGCTACACCCAGCATTATGTTGCCAGTATTCATTTATCCATCTGTGTGGAGAGAGACAATGTGGAGTGGTCTGAAGTGTCTGACACCTTCTCGCCCTACCCCTTGTGGGCGTCGAAGGGTAGGGCGAGAAAGCATCCAACACTTCAGACTAAATGTAGAGCAAAGTTCCTTGTCTAAGGAAACAACAGTCAGTAGAGATCAGGCCTACAACCATTGACCTTCATATCTAAAGTCAAACACACTAACCACTACACTCAGTCGCCTTCACTAGTAAAAAGAAAATGTGTTTATGGCAAAAATAGAAAGAGCAACAAAGCCTGTAATTAGAGCAGTTTTCAATTGAGTGTCGAAAGTAATTACACAATTGCTTTGGTTTTGCATTGCTATGCATTGTGATTGGCTAAAAAATCTCGCGCCACTTTCTCGACCAATCAGAAGTAAAACCAAAACCAATCGTGACTTGCTCGCACGCGTTTTTCCGCGCTTGGCGTCGCCGACATGTAATTGCTTCGAGCTCTGATTGGTTCATTGAATTGTTTACGACTGCTGTGATTGGTCAGAGTAATTACTTTGGTTTTGGTTTTACGACACTCAATTGAAAACTGCTCTATGCACACTGATTACTTATTCATTTGATTTGGTTCTGAAATTACAGGTAAAAGGGGGAGGGTCATATTTACTTCACTTTTGGTTGCTGAGTACTGATAAGTACTTGTCACTTTAACAAGATGAAAACATTTATCCCTGATAATGTCTCCACATTGTTTTGGACCAACTTTTTGCGATCACCTGCATCTCCAACAACATAAAAGTTGGGTACAAAAAAGCTTCAAGCTACATGTAATATTGCGGAGTAAGCTTCCGACTGACTCATATTTTTAATCCACCTTTGTAAATTGTAGAAGACTAAATTGAATATCATATGTAGCAAAAATAAGACATTCAAATCAACAGCAAAGACGAGAAATGGTTCACTGGTTTACAAATTATTGAAGGTTATTAGATGGCATTTAAGCTTACACTTTTTGCCCAAAAATCTTGCAGGGATACTCTCAGTTACATGCAATGAACACATACATTAATTATCGTGACTTTCAATCTATAAGTCTTTTATCAATATAAACTTAAGTCTTAAGCTTATATAGTGTGATAGAGATTCACACGGCAGTAATTAATGAATTAACGCCTGAACACAGGGATATTTATGGAAACACAACAACAAGTCGGAACCGAGTTAATGATTCCTTTACTCGAATATGAACTGTACCTACCTTCAGTGGACGGGTTCCCGGCATCTTGATGGAGATCGTTTTTTCAGAGAAACTGTCAGAAGGTTCTTCGTACTTGGGCCAAGAATTCATGGCATCGCAGACGACAACTTCGCTACACATCAAGGAACAGAGCAACGCCGCGAACAAACTTTTGAAGTAGCAGCGAAACGAACCCATGGTGACTCGCTAGTGTTAGCGAAATACGCTATCTGACAACAACCCAAAGGGGAAACCGGACTATCTTGAACAGCTAGCCAAACTTTTCTGAGAAATGACGATGTATATGTCAGTCACACATTTCCTAAAATTGACATGCAGAAGTTTTCGTGTAAAAGTGAAGCTCACTTTGAGGTTAAAATATGCTAATGTATGCAGAGTGATTTCCCAGCATTCCCGAAGGCAGCGATCGAAACAATTTTCTTTCGAATTTGAACAACTCATCGTTCAGAATTTATTCCCGGGAGTACTTATAGATCTCTGGAGTATTGATAAATCAGAAGAATGGAAAACGCCGATGAATTCGAGGAGCTCAACTATGATGAGAGTTTGCACTCGACTGGTCATTCTCGTAAGGGAAAAACGAAGAAGGAGGCAGGACAAAATAAGAGCACGGGAGAGCATGGACAGGGTCACGCAGGCAGAAAGGTGGTGGAGAATATTCAACACGGGGAAGACAAAAGAAAGAAAGAAACTGAAAAGAAATCAGACAAATAACGACCTTATTGCCTTGGAATGAACAGTTTGAGCTAAAAATGAAAATATTTGATGGTGTGCCGCGTGTTGCGAGAAAACAAACAGTTGCGCGTGCACTTCCCCTCCTGGAAATGAGTAGGATTTGAGAAGAAAGACGGCAAGAAATTACGAGGAAGAACACATTCAATGTACAGAAACTGAAGAAATATTCAAAGACAATATATGGACAGTACGGAACGAAAACTGTAAAAGAATTATCAAGCGGACAGTATTTTCTTAAACTGGCTACTGAGAATCTGAGGGGGGTGGGGAGTGAGGGTACGGGTAGGTTTGAAAGGAATTTGCTCTCTCATAAAGGTGCTTACAGTCAAAACTAGTCGAGTGTTTCTGTCAAGAGTGAATTCTGGAATTCCTTTTTGCAAATTTAGTTTTGTTACTCAATTTAATAATGTGCAAAGAGAGAAGCCTGGAGACAACTTGGATTTTGATTGTGTTCTTGTACAGTTTGCTTGGCTTGCATGAGAATTTGACCAGTTTGTTGGGTATATACTCCATGGAGGTTTTTAATTATATGCACACAAAACTATCCGGCACTTATTTAGGGTTAAAAACTCATTTTAAAATGTCTGTTAGGAGATGGATTATGCAAAATGAGAAACCAGCGGCTGTCAAATTCTCATGTGTTAAGTACAGTGTGAACCAATCAAAATGTGATTTTTGAATCAAGGTTTATTTTGAATTTTGCATTCTTTATTGGTAGAGGGGATAATTAAACAAGCAATGAGATCAAATTTGTGATTAATGAATTCACTGTTGGCAGGAATGCTTTCCTGTTAGAAAATTTCTTCAACTTTTATTTCCCATTTTCTTTCATCTGAATATCAATATTATTGGTTATTTTGGTTTACATTCATTGCATGTTGTTCACCATTTAATATTTTCATTTTTGGAACAAACTATTTCAACTTGGTTAAAATGTCTTTAATAATTATATTGTTAAAATTCACATTAAAAGCTTTCCCCAATAAATATTTTGGCTATTGTTTACTGACAAATTACAAACTCTCTATCAATCTAATGGGATTTATCTTGCCTTGAATCATACCACATAACTCTTTTCCAATCCTGCCCTTTTTGGTCTTTCCTGAGGAATGCAGTCCCAGGGTGCATTTTGTTCACCCATGGATCACTGTCCTTTGGAATCCTTTTAAGATCTTGGCATAAATTATTTTCTACATGGACTTCACATGGAATGAAGCCTGTATAACATGCACTTTTGTGGTGCGCGAGCATGGAATGCCAACCTCTTCTTCCTGTCCTCTGGAGCGTGAGAGACCTCTTGCTCCAGAGGGCAGGAAGAAGAGAGACCCAGGGAATGACATCACCAAATGGTCCATTACCCAGGCTACTTGCAGATGTACCTTTATCCTAAAGAAAAGGTTGCTGTTAGTGTCCAGCCGTTCTTAATTGGCAAGCAATTACAGTGAATTACTGAGAATTAAATTGTATATACAGCAGTTGGGAGTAGTGGTTAGCAGGTTGACAGTTCAAGGCCTGATCTTAGCTGTCAAAACTTTTCCCCTCATTGTTTCTCTCCATCCAGGTGTATAAATGGGTACAGGCATCAAATAGTCTGTGTAGCAGCCCCTGGTGCACTCATCCTCAAAATGTTGTGCCACAAATACTGCTAGACAAGCCAGGTGACAAATTGCTGGGGGCAATGCTGCGATGGACTAGCATCCCATTGGGGGAGGGGGGGAGTAGCAACACTCCCAGTTGCTTCATGCTATGGGTTAAGCTCCAGCCAGTGCAACTTTAACTTACCTTTACCTCTTTGACATGTAACCTGTCATTACAGTGCAACCTCCATGTGGGACCACTTCTTGCAAGTCACTATTGTAGCTGAGTACACCCCCCCCCCCCGTCATGGGTCCTATTCTCTTATAGCATATGCAGGCTAGATGAACCGGAGTCCAAGTATGATTTTTGTTTTGATCATAATATTTATCCATTAAACAGTTGCATAATAACTTGAAATACACCAAAGAATCAAAGATCAAAGACATTTAATGTTTTTTTAAAATAGTTTATTTAGCCTTTAAATAATCCATGTCTTGATTGAAAGTTCCCATAAAATTTCAAGCAACTAGTTGTAGATAGATGTAAATCAATAGCCTGTGAGCAAGCTCTCAGCCTCAGGAGTGGGGATGGGAGAAGGATCCCCTTCCCCACCCCCTGAGCCTGAAAGCTTGCTCACAGACAAATAAATCAACCGAGAAAAAAAGTTTACAGCTGATGGAGGGAGCGAGTGAGTGAATTTTACGACTGTCTGCGATAACCCTTTCATTACACTTTGCGTATTCATGGGTTAAAAATGATATTACAGCAGTTACCAATAACATGTGACCGATCACACTTCATTCCACAGGCCACGACAAAAGTGCTGTCTGATAGCCCAGGGCTAGTGGAGAGACCTGTCCGGCGAGTGTATTTTTATTACAGTTTGTCCGACGGGCAAGCAACATTTGTTGCCGTTTTCTCATCATTGAGTTAAGAAAGAAGTGTGTGTAGCAGACAGTTCCCAAATGAAAGTTAATGTTAGGAACTTTTTAAAAATGTAAGAAAAAGTCAAAGGTAAACAATGGAAATTGAATGACTATCACTTTCATGATTTGTTTTACTGGGAAAGCAACAACAATACTTTAAAAAGTCGCCTTTAAATTTTGGGTTGCCAATACTCAATTAGTGACACTGGTGACCAGTTGGTTGCTATTGGGTACCCTGAATAAATTATTATTTACCTTTGTGCTAGCTCCTCAGAGCTCTGGGCTGGTAGTTAAAAAGGGACATCAATCAAAACCAAGCTGTTAAATAACATTCTTTTACTGAATTCTGAGTGATAGAACTAAATAATAAACAATTTTACAATCAAAGAAAAAGCAGTGGATCACTGAATTTGTAAATTATCACATGCAGTAAAATTTAAACATATGATTTTAACACACAGTATAAATTTCTAAATGAAAAAATTTCTTTCATTAATTTTAGACTGGCTTGGAAATCAAATTAGATGTTTTACATGTTTTGATTTTTTGACTACATTAGTGTACCTTGGAATTGTGTCAGAATTCAAAATAATATTAACGGCTTTTCTTTGAATGACATCCACCAAAGTCAACTTTCTCCACCTTGAATGAAGTACATGTACAATGGGTTGCATGTGATTTGTTACCACTGAAACACACATGAATCTAACTCTACTTAAAATCAGGTACCTGACAAACTATTCGGGTATATTTTGGTTCAATAAACAAGGTACTGGTAATTCTATGGCTAATATCTAAGCATGTGTTTATATCAATTAATTAACTTTTGAGTAAAATCAGGAGAATATACAGTAGGTGGCTTCTTGACTTCAAATAGATACATGTCAAAGCTCTTTCAACTCTGAAACCTGAACCCAAAAGGAAATTACAGTCAACTCTCTCTTAAAGGGGCGAAACTTGAAAACGTTCAGCCCATGTTTTCAAGTTTGATTTGGCAAATTCAAAAAGGCCGTCAAGAAGTGGAGGTATTTGTTGAATCAAAAAATCCGTTTTGATAGCCGGAAGAAAAAAAAAATCATTTTGAACAGTGATATGTCCAAAATTCCGGTGCAAGAACAATGAACAGTGCCGTGTGTGGAATCTCGTGATACTGCCCCTTTAAGCAGCCACCCATGGTGTAGATGTAATTTTAATTAGTTTTTACCCTTTTAACAATAGATGTAAAGCGCTTAGAACCAATATGGATAAACGCTTTATAAGCGTTATTATTATTATTATTATTATTATTATTATGGTGCAGGAAAAAGTGGTCACTTGAGAGAAAAATCAGTTTGAAACAGTATTTGCCTGAGAAACAAAACAGTTATTTACAAAGTGATCGCTTAGAAGAGTGGTCGTTAAGAGAGAGATGACTGTATCCTGAATTTTACTGTTTTGAGGTAAAGTAAGAAACTCATTTGGGGAATGAAATGTTAATCACCATGTCACTGGGGAAACAAAATAATGGTTATATATTTTGCAAATCAATCACTTTACCATGCCCATATTATGTTATGTTATATAAATATTAACTAAAAGGCCTTTTATCTTCATAAATTATGAGAGATTTGTCTACTGCATACTTTAAATTGCCATCTCATCTGAGGAACAAGTACTATGATGCATACCATTATAACCTGCAATCAGCAACTTCTGTCATTTTGTTGATAAACCACTCCCTTTACACATGTGTAAGAGTACATTGTAAGATAGTTAATAAGAAGTTAAAATTGATGCTAATAAAAATTAGGCCTGATTGCAGGTTATTGTATAAAATTGTAGTAAGTATGCCTGTCACACTTCAAGACCTACAGTTCTGTATTTAAAATCTCAATATAAAACTATTTTTTAATTATTAATTACTAAAAATTGGAAAATTGCTTCAAAAGAGAATGGAGATCTATCAGGAAATGACACATCCCTGCCACGTGACAGCTCCACAACACTGACATTTATCATCTACTGGCCGTGGGGGTATAAGATCTAAGTCCTCTTCATCAGATATTTCATCTAGTCTATAATTTAAACCACACCATTTCATCAGTTAAGACCAAAACATTACTAAGAAAGTCAACAACATATTGGTTACCAAGAAAACAAAATGTACACCAATTAACTGGGCTAAGCTTTAGTGCAATTAAACCAAACCACTGATTGTGAATTGTGAAATACACAAATGTACAGTCAAACCTCCTTAATATGGACACCACCAGGTGGACCCAAGTGCCCGCATTAGAGGTAGGAATTGTATGAAATCAGAAACCCATCAGTGGGTTGAAATGTGTAACGCGCATTCACAGCTTCCGAATATTCATTTTTTGCTTAGTACCATATTTGGAAACCCCTCGGTCCCTCGAGATTGGAAGCAAGTTGTTCAGTTCTAGCGAATTGATTGGTTAATATTTTTATCTTGATTTTCCAAATATGGCTGTAACAACTTTTTAGCAAATTGAATAATCGGAAGCTTGTTTTAAAGAGTACAAGAGACAGTTGCTTTTGTTTTAACCCACTTATGGGTTTCTGATGAAATTAAATGAGAAAGTCCACTGTTCATAATAGAGGTGTCCATATTATAGAGGTGTTCACAAGGAGAGGTTCAACTGCATTTGGTCTCAGGAAATATCTAAACCAAAAACCCACTACCACCCCCACCCCCCATACCTCCACCACCGCCCCCTCGAAATAAGGCTATTGGAAATTCCTAGGGGGAGGTGGGTCTCAAAGCAAAGCTACAGTGTATATGTAAACTGGCATTTCCAGAGAAGTGGGCCATGCGATGGACTCTAGCTGAAAAAATGATCAACCGACCGACCCAAGGAGACATAAAGAAGAGCAATGAAGGGTAGGGATTTTTTCTGGAGCAACACAATACAATTACATGTTAATCAAAGTTATGATTGGTATTATAAAAATTAATGTCTTTTTGTGCCAGTACATCATCATTGAATTTATATTGAAGGGGCTAAAATATCCAAAGCCAAAACAGTGACTGAATAATTACAATTATTAAAGCAATACATGACTGTATTAAAGAATGCAATTAAAAATTGATCCATAGTGAGTAATATTATCATCGTGAATAATTACATTGTATCAAGCCTTTGTTAATATTATTGGATCTTAAATAAATAATAATTTAGGAACAAATGGTCAGACAGAGTAAAATTGAAGTTTTTCCAACAAATAATACAACCAAACTAACCTGTATCCATCTTTTAATAGCTGTTGTGTACAGTCTGCAAGATTCTATTCAAAAAATGAAAGTATGAAATTCATTCATTTGGTGATAATTTAATAAATGTACAATGTAACTTTCAGAATACATTTTTAACCATCAATGTGTCAACATTTGTCATAACTTTGAGGTGCACTGAGGTGATTTCAGGAAAAAAATGAATGTGGAGAACTTACCTTGGAATTTTGAGTTACAGAAACATTTGGTGGCTTGGTATAATGCGTGACATTTAATTCCTCATCACTGTTAAAAAAGGAAGTATTTTAATACGGGTAAGTATTTCATCTTCTAATCCATCAATTATTTTCTCTTATTTGCCATCAGTCAAAATGTGTCATGTGGCACTGCTATGCCCTCCAATTAAAACAAGTCTGTGATGTATCCCAGCTTTCAAAATTTCATGTTTTGTTTGTGTGTTCAGCTTTTGCCTGAGTTAATCTGACTGAAGTTTGACAGCAGGTAGATCAGTATGCAGCTGAAAATTTGCATAATTGTCCCGTATACTATGTCGTTCAACCATTTTTGTATTCACGAGATAATTTAAACAAATGTCATAAATCCATACCCTTTTCTTCAAATGGTAATTATTAAAACAAAATCTCATTCCTCGGCTAATATGAGCTATAACTAACAAAAAGATACAATCAACAAGTCATAAACTATAGACCTGCTTCTTTCTTGCAATTGGCTGTGGTAAACTGCAAAACAGTAAAGTAAATATAGACTATTTTGCAGTCATTGGCTTTTGAAATTTCTATAAACTGTATAAAATCCTGTTACACTCTCCCAATAGTGCCAAAAATGAAAATAATTCTAGAAAAATCCCAAATTTCATTTTGTGAAATATTTGAAAAACATGGCCAACCATGGGATTTCATCAGCAGAGTCAAAAGTTAGAACCACTATAGTGTTGCATGTCTGCATTATTGATTCTGGGAGTGAAAGCATTAAGTCATCTTGATCAAACCTTGAGACAGTTAGTTCACTGATATCTTGGAAGGCTGGCTTACATACCTGTCAGATTCAGCTTGGAATAATGGTCTTTCATCTGGATTACTGTGCTTTAGAGTACCATTTTTGCTGGAGGAAACCCTAACATTGTGACAGATAACATTTAAATTTCAATACAATTCAATACAAAATTCAAACAAATGAACATAGTGAAAAAGTTGGTTATTGTTCATTTATACATGTACATGTAGCTTCTCATGATGTACAATGTAATCACTTGGGATGTAAATCATGATGGTTTGACTGTTTACTGTTGGTCTTTTCATCAGTCAATAAACTTAACTGTGTACATAATACATACATGTACTATCTATTACTCTTTTTCATAAAGTTAAGTACCATACATGTAATGTTTCTTTTAGCCAAATTATCCAGTTTCTGTCAAATTAGTTAATCCTGGATTTTTGGGAAGTCCATGCTAGCTAAAAATTTAACCAAAGAGACTATCAACATCCAAAAGTGGGGGGGGGGAGGCTTAATAGTGAGTTGGATTTTTGTTTTCCTTTGTCTCAGATTCTGCTAATGAACCTGGGACAAAGGAAAATAAAAATCAAACCGTTTTTAATTTTTTTTAATATTAATTCTTATTTCGATAATTTTTTGGATGTAAAGCTAGGTAAATTCACTCCACATGAGATCACAAAATTTGTAATAATGTGCAAGCTATACAGAACAACTTATACCCAGTTAATTAACCTACCCATTTGAGTGTCCTTTAAGGAGAGCTCCATTGGAGCCACTTGCTTTTCGTGATTTTTGAAGTTGCTCTTCTATATTCAACAATGAACAATACACAATGTTCAGTCAGATGATATTGATCATTTGATGAAAGGTCACTATTAGCTTATATCAGCTTAGCTAGTGGCTTGTGTGATGATATGTCTGTATACCACTCTTGCTATAAACAGATAATGACTAATGCTTGATGGCTTTTTGACCAATGGCATGTTTTACTCAGCTCTTGCTTCTTGCTATTATAGACAACCTTTAAAGAGATTTACACATATAGAAATCCTGGCAAAAGTCGAATAGCAAGGAATTAAAGAAAAATGCTACCTCTCTTGACTAATATTTTGCTATTACTGACATAAATTTGCGGTCCCGAAAGTGCCCGGAAATGCCCTGAAGAGTTGACTAACGCCTTTGAAACAAGTTCAACAATTAGAATTCTAGAATTCCCAGCCATTTACTTACATATCCCTGATCGTTTAATAGTACGAGGTATATGAAAACAAACAGATCCATTGTTATTCAACAAGATGCAAATAAGTGGTTGAGTATTCTAGAATCTAGCCCAATAATTATTTAATATTATCCTACTTATTTTTGACTCAATGTGAAAGTACTAGAGTGAATGTGTCAATAACTGTAAAAAAATAAAAGATCATATATTTTAAAGGTTTGACTTTTTCTACAGTGGAATGCTGATTTTTTGAACCTCCTATTGAAATGAAAATTGGTTAAAAAAATCAGGAGTTCGAAATAGAAAAGGTGGCAAGGACTGAAATCATAACCAAGGGAAACAAGTTCTGGTTCAAACAATTTGGAGGTTTCATTGACATTGGTGATTAATTCTCAGTGTAATTATTAATATGTCAAGGAGGCTTAACATTGGTGATTAATTCTCAGTATAATGATTAATATGTTAATAATAATTCATTATTAATATGGCTAAATGCAAAGGAGGTAAGCTACGGCTTTGATGAATAAAAGAGAATCGTGATCACATTTTATTGTTTTTATTCTTAAAAACGAAACACAAAGAAGACGTGTGAAAGACGATTTTATTCTGAAAGGTGACGCTGATAATTAAAAGAGGAGTGTTAAGGAAGTTAATCCATTCCTTTTGAAAGCAATATTATAAACATTTAAGTACTTAAATTGCACTAAAAAAATCATTTTCTTTGTCGAATTTAAAGTTTAATTTATACGCTACTAACCCAGTCTTTTCTGTAGAGGTGAAGGCTTTATCAGCCTTGAAAGACGAACATCTTCCGTTGTTATGACCTGAAAAAAATATAGTGATGATTCATCTAAAAATTATATAATCAACACAACAAAAATAGCTTGTTAACAAAAGACAAGGTCAAAGACTTCAATTGCACGACTACAACAAACGGATACTCTTTTACCTTGGAATCATTTTCGCTGTCCGTTAAAGACACAAAGCCTCTGTTACTTTGCTTGGACATTTAAATATCAATTTTCCGTTGAATTTCTCTCATGTCCGAGTATAAATCGACCATTTATGAGGTAACTTTCACCGGAAATCATTCTTTCCCCAGCGCCATTAAAGTTGTCATCACCTGCAAGGCATTATGGGCTATCTGCTGTTTATCACGAGTTGTACCGCAGGCTCATGTGACGATTTTCCAAGATGGCGACCGGCAGGAGCCTTCCTGTCATCTTGAAAAAGTTTGATCAAAGCTTCGATCCGTGTGCGTTAAAAACCGCTGAAGTCTCAAGGAAATGTCGTGTATTGGCAACGCTTGCCTCTGACTGTACGCTGAAGCTGTGGAACTTGAGGAGTGATGCAAACTGTTGCCTGTCATGTGTGAAACAGTAAGCTTTAATTGACCACTGAAGATGTTTTTTTCCCTAACTTTAAAGACCTTTAAACTGCATATGGCACGGAATATTTTTATTTTTAAATGGGGATTTTAGAACTTTGAAAGTGAAAAGTAATTTGTTTTGCTGCTGAAGTTTCATTACGCCTCAAAGATGTCCAGCTCAGGTTACAAACATTGTCACGACTTCTAACAAATCTAGGAAAAGAGATAATCAATGACCCAGGGTGTATTTCGTGTGAACCACATGCTGATAAAACACCATGGTTTTTAAAAGCCTAATTAAGTGGCAGATATTTATGCTGAAGATCTTCAATGTAATTAACCTTTATGGGATGCACCCCAAGTTGCATTTCATGTGAAGCTTACATGTACATCAAAGATACAGCAAGATCCTAAAGGATTATGCTGAAAATGGCACACATCCACTTCAACGATTGTTCTACTTATCCTACACAGAATGCACCCTGATAAATGATTTATTTAAGGAAGAAAATTCTTTGTCGTGACCTTATGACCATAATGCATTCTGCGTAATACATGTAAGTTCAATAAGGGGTAGGCGACGAAACAAAAACTGCCTTTCGGTACAGCTGTAGGAGATGTGATGCTTGGGTGAATAGAGAAAAATACAGCTGTAAGGTATATGGAAGAGACTACTCATATTCCTTTTTGGGGTGCGGTGAGCTGAGGTGGGAGGTGAAGGGTGGTGGGTTCATTATATTAGATACATGTATATAGGTTTGTCTGAAGTGTCAGCCACTTTCTTGCCATACCCCCTGTGGGTGCCGGCGAGAGAGCATCTCAATTCCGAGCATTATAATGCCATCCTGAGTGGCTGACACTTCAGACTAGTATATAGGTATGTACAGTTGCTAAGGGTAGATGCTTCTAATATCAAAATATAACTTCTCCCTTCTTGGTCCCATACCTTTCTTATAGGAATCATGGGGAATTGTTAAAATATTATGATATGATCCTCTTGGGTGATCATATCCTTAATTCTCATGACCTCTCTAATTCATTAAGCATTGATACTATCAGGAGAAATTTGATGATGATCTCTATTGGGGCTTGAACAGTTAACCATTTTGGTTTGAAAATGAGTATAAGAAGTCAGCAATGTTGTTCTAAAAATGGGTTTTGTCTTGCCTTCTTGCCTGAAAATGGGTACTAAATAGAGTTTTGCCATTTTGGCTTTAAATTGATAGAGATCATATATTTTGGTCTGAAAAGTTGGTGGCTTTCAAAAAGATGACTGCTCATACATGTACATGTACTGTATCTTCAAAAAATAACGATGGATACTGATCCACCACCCACCACCCTCCCGATCTCCACCCCCCTCCCCATCGCCACCCCCCTTGGTTTGCAGTCTATCTACACTCAGTTCATACCTGTACACTATAAGGCCCTTAAAGTTTGGCTTTTACTATTATATCTAGTCAAAGGATTACCATTTTTTAACACCCATGTCGCAAATGGAGGTAGGGCCCAAGGGGGCTGCAATCGTAATCGCACCCCAAGGGGCTAAGAACACCCAACTGGCCTGCCCAAACCCGCAACCCAGCCACGAGCCCCCGAGCCAATCACCCTAACTAGGGCACCTGTCACACTCAGGTATAAGGCTCAGTGGAAGAAACTGTACCCTAACAGGTCCCAGACGAATTACCCAGCAATAGGGGAGGGGGGGGGGAAGCTGAAAAAACGCTATACTGACTACGCACAACGCCACGCTAACAGAACATGGAACGCAACGCAAGCACATGGAAGACACACATGTACTGACAGGGGAATACCGCTGACCGGAAGTTGGCCCCAGCACTCCCACAAATATGAATGCTACAGATGCTATACAAATGCACCAAAATCACTACCATGCTGGCAAGCATACTAGTGACGCCTAGCAAGGCTACCGACAAGACTTGCGCTCCTAGTCGTTAACTACGTTAAAAAACATTTTAACTGTATTAAAACAAGAATTAGGGAGGTTCTTTGCATAATAGTATAACTTCTACTGAATGAAGAATGAAACTTCTAAAAAAAAAAAAATAACAAAACTGACACACCCAAAGGTATCACTTTGTGTTTATCTTGGTTATGTGTATCCTAGTGCTATAACTACTTACATGTATTTCAAATGCTTTTGTTTACCACCACAAATATTAAGTTTATTATTAATTAAATTTTATCTATTTATTTATTTAGTAAGGTAGTCAGGACATTTTTCTCCATGTAATGTAAATCCTATTGCTAAAAAGCACAATAACTCACCTATCAACTTACTTAATAATTATCTCCGGTCTCTAGATTCAAGTGGAGCTTGTGTCAAGACTGTGTGGATGAAAGTATTCGACATGATCTGGCAGAAGACCATTTTGCTGCAGTGAAACCAGATGACAGTATAGAATTATATTCCCTTTCTAAAGCATTTGAGGATTTGCCTGGTTCCTGTGATGCTGTTGTTGCTAAAGACCTGTTGAAAGGGCTTCTACATGATAGAGGCAAAGGTAGAAAAAGAATATATCTACAGTGTACACTGTCATTGTGCATAGGCCATGCTGTCAAAACTAAGCTACCATATTTTCTTGATTAAACACCAGGCCCCAAATAAATGCCAGGTGGACAAGGTAGCGTTTTAAATAAATGCCCCCGGCATTTATTTGAGTTACCAGCGTTTATTTGAGGTTCGGTGTTTATTTGAATTCAGTATTGTGTAGCTGATTGTTACCATGAAAATAATATAATGTAGTTTTAGGTGAAATAAACTGCAGCAGTCATTCCACCTGACAATATGTTCTGTATGCTTTGTTTTAGTGGAAATATTTTAATTTATATAGTTAGGCTTAGCCTAACAGCGGCGCCCTCTGAAGACCCTCTGAACAAGCTTAACTAAGATGAAACTTAACTAATAGGTGAAAGGTCGGAAGCACAAGAATTAAGATTAATATTGACGACCGGGTTATTTTTCAATTTTAGCAATTCTCAAAAACAGTATTACCCGACCGTCTGCACAGTACATTTAGACCGTACAAAAGTTCACAAAAACAACTTTTTCTCCGTCTAGAATAACTATTACGACTACTGTTAAAAAATACAGTTGTAGCTTGTCAAAAAATGCCTGAGAAACTGATTTGGAAATCAAAATTGCCAAAAATACACAAACATATTTGCATACAGCCACGCGAGTGAAGTTAGAACTATAATAAAATTCAAGTCTTGTTTTGTTTACATAAAATCGCTTTTCAACCTATGTAATGAATGAACAAACACATAAAAATGGACAACACAATCTTCTTTCGAAAAATTTTATTCAAATCTCCATTAGTTTATGTTGAAAAGCAAAATGCAAAACGCGCATCGAGGCCGAGCCGTGTCTTCGATGAAATTCAAGAAATTAATACAACTGAATTTAAGCTACACGTTTAAAAACAATTCTCCAAAACTAACGAGAACACATTAACAAAAAGTCAATCACAGATTGATATCAAGATAAATTCCCATCGAAAAATGTAATTTGTTTTACCTTTAAGTCCCTCCGGCGACTACTGTGCTTGGAAATTCTTTAAATCTCCGCTTTGGTGCTGAAATCCGTAAAACGAACCCATCTCTCGCATTGCTAAAAACGTATATAGTTCCTCGAAGTAAGATTTTATCCCTGAAAGCTCTTTTTTTTCCACTAAAGCGGCTTCTGAGTATCCCTTAATTAGCATCCCTGTCTTGAGTAGCAAACCACGAAAAAATGCAGGAAAATAACGACTTTAATTTAAACCGTTTTCTCCGCTCAGTAAACACAACAAAACATCAAAGTGTTTTCCCAGCTGACGTGACATTCGGCCGTGTAACCGCGCGAAAAAAAAGCCTCGCTTTGGTTTCAACATGATGTCGTACGCGCATGTTTTGCGACGTCATACGCGCCCGCTAGCTAGTCCTCCGCTAAGATCCCGGATGTTGTGTGGCATCATACGCGCATGCGCGCTAGCCTTGCGCGACACACATGTTTTTGTTGCAGACAGCGCCCGCGAAACATTCCGCTAGCCATGACCATGAAAAATGAGGGCATAGGTTCTATGAGTATGGGGCTCCACAGCCGGGCCTTCGGCCCGGCTAGTGCTCCGCTATTAATGGTTATGCTACAGTCACTTTCATTTGCTGTTTTGATATAAATGGAAAAAAGAAACTTTGACAAAATTAATAATGACAACAATAGTCACTGTGTACTCTCTAGTTTGCTGGATTTTTTGTCAAGGGAACTTTCAAGTTATTGAGATATGAAATTTGTCATCTTTATCATCCTGGGGATCGCCCCATTGTTTCTTTATCCAAGTTGTTGCTTTATATAAAAAGACAGATAAAAGTCTCTAATAATAGCTATGGTCACAAAACACACTTTTACCCAGGGAAAAATGATTTGCCTGGGGCAATTTCTTCAGAAATTGCCCAAAGTAAATTCATCTTTGGTTTCATTTTCCCTATACATGCATGTAGATGAACATGTTACATGTACAGTACACTGATCAGATCAACCTCTGGGGTGGCTATTTCCTTGTTTACAGATTGGCTTGGTGATGAGGTAGATCTTGTTTTAGTGAGTCGAAGCGCTGAACCAGTGAGGCATGAGATTACTCTTCTACTGGATAAGAAGTTTGTGGCTGTGCTCTCTGTCACCAAGAACACAACTGCTGTGTCAGTTTGCTTTGATATAAAGAATTCAGTGAAAAACACAGACATTATAAAGTCAGGGCTGGTCAGAGTAGTCAGAAGGTGTCACAAGTTCATATTCACTCTGCTCTCCAATGGCATTGTGTGTATCCTTTGTTATATAATATTTTTTGTTTACTTTCATGGTGGTAAGGTAAGGGGACAATTCAATGAACTGAGAAATTCAGTCCTCCAATTGTGTACCCCCTCCCTCCCTTTCAACTTATTCCTTGAATGGGACCACTTCTTGCTATTATTGAGACTTCAGAAAAATCAGTCTTGATTTATACCAAAAAGCTTGCTATATGATGATCATCATAGCCCAATTTGCAGTTGTCTGCTTAGGGACCTGACCTTTGAGTGGAAGTGAGGGTGAAGTAGACCTTGCTTTGATACAGACCTTCCTACTTTTCATATGACACGTACATGTAAATCATGTTGTTCTAATGCTAACTAGTTTTAATTCAGCATGATTTACACGTGAAAAGCAGGAAGGTTTGTATCAAAACAAAGTCAACTCTAACCTCACTTTCACTTTAAGGCCAAGGTACTGAGCTCACAACTGTAAAAGTGGTCTATTGGTTTGCAGTCCTTTCAAAATGTACCAGCACCTAGCAATTTTGCCAGTTCGTAATATAAAGGTGATTGCACATGGCTCTTGCTGACTGACCTACTTGACTGTAATACTGGGTTTAACTACAAACAATTTTGAGAAAACTTGGGGTAATGGTTTTCTCATCTGTCCTAAATGGAGTTAAGGACATTTGTGCTAATTGTTTATATGTAGTAGATATAATATGAGCGGGAGATCTGTATGGGCATTTACAATGGCGAACCGAAGGCGAGCCATGGAAACGCCCATACAGATCTCCCGCTCATATTTTATCGTACTTATGAAATGAAACAATGAGTAGAGATCTGTATCAAAAGTTAATTGTACTATTTAGTAATAATGTTTATCAACTCAGTTGATTTGTATTGGGGTTTACAGGTGTACATGTGACTCAAATACCACCTATTGATTTGTCATAACTGTTATGAATTATTAATGAATTTTATAAGCATCAATTCATTACTGTGCATGCAATTCATGTCATGATGATATACCATGTCATAAACATACAGACGCCTTAGTCTATCATACAGACACCTTTAGTTAGTCAATCTATCATACAGACACCTTAATTAGTCTTTCATACAGACACCTTAGTTAGTCTATCATACTGACACCTTAGTTAGTCTATCATACAGACACCTTAGTTAGTCTTTCATACAGACACCTTAGTTAGTCTATCATACAGACACCTTAGTTAGTCTATCATACAGGCACCTTAGTTAGTCTTTCATACAGACACCTTAGTTAGTCTATCATACAGACACCTTAGTTAGTCTATCATACAGACACCTTAGTTAGTCTTTCATACAGACACCTTAGTTAGCCTATCATACAGACACCTTAGTTAGTCTATCATACAGACACCTTAGTTACTCTTTCATACAGACACCTAAGTTAGTCTATCATACAGACACCTTAGTCTATCATACAGACTCCTAAGTCTATCATACAGACACCTAAGTCAGTCTATCCTACTGCCTTAGTCTATCATACAGATATTTTAGTCTATCATACAGACACCTTAGTCTATCATACAGACACCTTGGTCTATCATACAGACACCTTATTTGGTCTATCATACAGACACCTTAGTCAGTCTATCCTACAGACACCTTAGTCTATCATACAGATGCCTTAGTCTATTATACAGATATTTTAGTCTATCATACAGACACCTTGGTCTATCATACACAGGGCTGTTATTACGATTTGAGACAGGCGTTGCTCTGATCTTAACACCCGTAACAAGCTTGTTGCTTTGTCAGTAAATTTAACCTATAACAGGCAAGATCACCCGTAACATCAAGGTCCCATCAAGTGCGCTCACCCGTAACAGATGCTACGGGTGATGGCCCTTAATGACAGCCCTGATACAGACACCTTGGTCTATCATACAGACACCTTATTTGGTCTATCACACAGACACTTAGTCAGTCTATCCTACAGACAACTTAGTTAGTCTATCATACAGATATTTTAGTTATAGTCTATCATACAGACACTTTAGTGTGTCATACAGACACCTTAGTTATAGTCTATCATACAGACACTTTAGTGTGTCATACAGACACCTTAGTCTGTCATACAGGCACCTTGGTCTATCATACAGACACCTTATTTGGTCTATCATACAGACACCTTAGTCAGTCTATCCTACAGAGACCTTAGTTAGTCTATCATACAGACGTCTTAGTCTATCATACAGACACCTTAGTTATAGTCTATCATACAGACACTTTAGTGTGTCATACAGACACCTTAGTTATAGTCTATCATACAGACACTTTAGTGTGTCATACAGACACCTTAGTCTGTCATACAGACACCTTGGTCTATCATACAGACACCTTGGACGTTTATCACACAGACTTTTGGTGTCTTAATTAAAGGAGTTTGACTTGACTTTGATTGCATCAAAGCATCATTCGTCAGTAGGTATTGGTAAGTGGGTTGGATAATGCTGCTAGTTTCCTTAACATAAGAAGTAATACACAACATGAGTGTTTTTCTTGGTTCAGTTGATGCGTGGATGCCTGATAACCTTATAATGCAAGGTTTGTACCAAATAATAAATGTACTTTAAGCAGCATAAAGGTATTTCTGTGATTACTATTATTAGTATTACAGCTAAAAATTGGTTGGACTTTAATTTTGATAACCAAATCTAAATTATGTACCTGGAAATATGTGTACAATGTGGTTCCTTGACAAATAAATGGTTTTCAGTTTTTAAATCACCATGTTGCCAGCGACAAATGATTACAAACACTCGCATATGGGTAACATAGAAGAAACATGGAAGAAAATGTCAAATCTCAGTTGTGAATACTACACCTGTATATCATGTTTACTTAATTTCAGATGCTGTGACTATTCAAGAAAGACCGACATTCACCCACCTGGAAATCACCGATGATCTTTCCTTTCTTGTGTGTGCCGATGCTGCAAGCAACGTCTATTTGGTGAACCTTGATGCATACTTTGAAGATTTTTTCCCACAGCTTGTTTCTTATTGCTCTAAAGACCGTTCTGCGTCAACAGGAACAGTCAAGTTTCAGTATGAACCTGGAGATGAAGATGCTGTAGCCCGTGTTTCACAGATGGCTGGCATTACTTATGGAGACAGAGTGTGGAAAACTGAACTACTGGCATTCAGAAGAGATGCAAGCGAACAAGCTCAGCTGAGCAGCATTTCAGGTTAAACTTAAATGTAAACTAGTTTCAGTTAGCATGTTCATGTCAGTAGTTGAATTTTTATTAGACTTCCAACACAGTGTGCCAGAATGGTTACAAATTGGATTTGTGCTAATTTAAGTTAGCATTTGTATGATAGCTTTCGTGAAAAGGTGTGAAGTTCCCAAGGATGTTTCTGTATGATATTCAGATCTCTTTTTTCAGAGTTAAGAGAGAAGGGGCCCCTTCTCCAATTTTTCGTGAGAGGAGGGCCGAAGGGGGCAGCTGTACAGTGCAGGCTATTCTATTATGGCAGCTGTTGTTTCCTTAGACAAGAAACTTTGCTTTACAATGTCTTTCTTTTCACCCAGGTGTATAAATGAGCACTGGCAACCGGGGTAACCCTGCAATGGCGGGACTAGCATTCCATCCAGGGGGGGAGTAGCAATACTCCTACATTGTAGTTGCTTCATCCTGCAGAAACTGTGTTAAGCTCTGGCTGTGTGCGCCTCTTATGGCTTGTGTTGACTTAACCTACTTACCTATATATTACATGTATGAGGAGTGCCATTAATTTAGCATTCTATTGACATTTGACACTGTTTTAACTCCTATTTATAGATGACAACCCTGTGTGTGATTCGTCTGGAAAGAAGAGGTGGTTTTCTGATTTCGTGGGTCCTGAAGATGGACATCTTATGGGTACATTCACATCATGTAACAAAAAGCCATTGTCAAGCTGCGGCAAACTGTCGGGATTTAGAACAAAACAGGCAGAAGCTACACAGACAGTTGCCGACAATGAAACAAATTCTGAATGCCTCCAAAAAACACTTTTCTTTCCACATGAAGCATGGATGGAAATGTTTATCTTGGATGGAATTTTCATCACCCCTACCTCATTCTTGTTGAACTTTAAGCCAAAGCAGCTGAGTGAAAAAGACAAGCATTCTAGCGATGTTTCACATGGGGTTCTTTGCTTGTTTATGTTTCACACAAAGGAATATGTTTATCACTGGTATGATAATTGTTAGTGTTTTTAGTAACTGCATTTATTTAATAGCAATATGCTGCTGTAGCTAAGAAACAATTTATGACAAAAAATGTCGGTTGTCAATCATTGCTCTGAAAAAATCCTGTGCAGTCATTCGGGACAAGTAGATTTTTGTGTTGCAGTTACTACATTGTAAAACAAGGAATGAGCTAGTACAATGAGTTACATTGACCTACATGTACAACGATCTACAATGAGCTTCAATGAGCTACAATGACCTACAACGATCAATTAAAATGACCAAAAATGAGCTACAATGAGCTACAATGGGCTACAATGAGCTACAACAAGCTACATGTACAACAAGCTACATGTACAACAAGCTACAATGACCTACATGGGCTTTTGTCATGATTGTGGCTCATTGTAGGTTGTTGTAGCTCATGGGCTTTTGTCATTGTGCTCACTGTAGGTTGTTGTAGCTGATTGCAGGTCATTGAAGTTGATTAATGGCGGCCGTAAATTCTCGGAAATAAATGTTAAAATAAAATGACTTCTGATGTTCGTAATGAATTGAAATTTGGCAAGATGAGTAAGAAAGTCTAATTGTACACGAAAATGTAAAAAAATGAAAATCAAAAATTTGATCACAGGGGCACTTTAAGTAGCAGTTTATAAAAACTTGTCTGGGCAAGTAGAACTTAAGACTTGCAGCCCAAGCCCTGGCCATGTAAACTGGGCAATTACAAATCTTGGTCTGGATTCTTTCTTCTGTATTGAAATTTACTGGTTGGTTGCATGGACTTTGGAGTAATGACAGGAATGCAATAGGTTGTAAAAACATGTACTGTATATACATATTTATCTAATAATAGAAGCACAGTTTGAAGTTGATTACAACAAGGCTCACATTTTTTTAATTTTCTGGCTTGGATTAGTACTTTTCGATTTTGCAAGGTCAAAGAAACATTTGCTGTCAATTTGCTCTTTTAATGTTTTTGAAATAGCTTTTATTTCAAGGCTACAAGTTTGAACATAACTGGCTATACATTGCTGGCCTTGCTTTGCAGGTTGTCAGAACCCTCCCTGATGGTGCAAAGTTGTGAAACAGTCTACCCTCCATTACTACTAACATGCAAGTCACTGGCAGTACCTGTGTTTGACATAACCCAAGATCAGCTGGTCCACAAAGTAATTTGCCCTTAACATATCCCTTCACTGATGTTAGTCATAGAGAGTTAAATTATGATTAGAAGCTTTATGTTAAAAGAGTTTTAAGATGAAAACCAACAATTCTTGGAGATAGTTCTAAAGAGCATCTGTTGGCTTTGCAACTTACAAATACAAAAAAAAATCCTTTGGCCCATCATTAGTATTATCAATGACTATTATTATGACTTGTACAGTCAAGTGTTTTTAGATACGAGCCTAGCGCTTGGGAAACCACTGCCTACATCATCAACTTTAAATAAGTTTTACTAAAAGAATTGTATTGTATTGTAATTCCTCATTAAATTAAACTTCAGAAACATTTATTTTGTTTGAGTATTTCTGTCCTTTCCTGTTTTTGTTTCCTAGGTAATCATGTATGAAAATGCAGGTTTAGCAGACTCATTGTGTTTCACAAATCAATGGGATCACTGTACCATTCCAATTCATGCTTTGGAAGTGGCCTTAAAACTACGGCAGCTTGACACAGTTGCTTTCTTTCTCAAGAACCAGGACAAAGGTAAGACTAGTTGGGCCTGCACATCCATTTCTTGTCAAGGAGGATGTAAAATGCCATATCCTTATGGACTACTAACTTTAAAATTTCTCTAAAGTGACTATTAAATACATTTTAATGCATGTGTGTAAATACTTGCCAGATTTAAAACAATGTTTTAAAAAAGTGATAATGGTTATTAAATTTAATACTCCCTGAATCTTGTGAGCCCTCACCAATGGAGATATAAGAATAATTGTGTTATGATCATAACATATCATGGTGATGGTTGTGGAAGTTTACCCAATTCTCTTTGGTTTTATGAATGGCCCAGGAACTTTCTAATTTTTGACGGCAACCTGTTAACCTTGTGTCTACACACAACAAGGTGAACTAATCTTGTAAATGACATTATGGGTCAATATAACGAGAATTTGACAGGTAAAGGATACATACAGCAAACCAGCTTACACATTGTGTTTCTTACAGTTCAATTAGCCTCTAAAATCAAAATCATTTGATGTTGTTGTTGATGTAATTGTAAGCAAACAATTTCACTGTCTGCTTTTTTCCAGCTTTTACTAACAGGTCTGCTGCAGCCTTTTCCTCTTCAAGTTCTGTATTGTCCTGCTTAAGTTCATCGTTGTCATCATCACAAAGTGAGCTTGCCATAGGAACTACAGATGTGGAGGCTGTAACTGAGGCTCTTGTTAAAGCTGTAAAGTATAATATGCAGCGTAAGTACTTTCCAACAAAGGTGGTGTATTGTTATAGAACGTTTGCCCCAATTATGTGTAAATTATTGGTTAAAAGGATTGTTTATTAGCTGCCCATCATCATCATCTTCTTGACCTCCTCATAATCATCTTTATCATAAGACAATTGCATTTTCATCATCATTGTCATTGTCTTGATCATCACCATGATCTTCATCAACATCAATTATTTTTGTCATGATCATCTTTAATCAATACCATCATCTGACATCTTCATTATCATTGCAATCATGATCTTAATATCTTAATCATCAAATTGTTATCTTCATTATCAGTCTGGTCGCTTCATTGTTGTCATCTTTATGGTCATCACCATCTTCTATATCTTGCCAATTGCTAAGATTTGATTTTTCACAGTAGAAGAAATCATTGTAATTCACTGATGCAGTAAACCAGTCTGAGCAGAAAATTCTATTTTTCTGACAAAACTCACTTCAGTTGTTTTTCTTTCTAGAACAACACTACCAACACTTTACCCAGCAGCTTGCACAAATGACACTCAGTTATCTTCACAATTTAATGGAAGATGGAACAAAGCTCTTGGAAGCTGAAGCCTTGCAATATTCCTCCAATGCAGCAGAGACTGAATGTACACCATTTTATCAGGAGATAAAAAGTTGTCTTGAATTTCTCACTCAGAGCACTGTAGAACTTCGTTGTCATCTCAGCAACATGCCTTTGGATGTTTCAGAGAAGCCAGAAGTTGTTGATGGTAATCAAGTGTCTTTTGCATGTATTAAAGTTGGAGAGAAAGATGGATTAACAGAACGGTGGATCCAAATGACAGATGAGGTAACTCTTCAACAGAAACATGTCAAGTGTTTTGTTTGATGAGATTTCATCATGTGCAAGTAGCATATTAACCTAAGCCAGCAAGATCATATGAAGTGTTCACATTATAAAACAAGTCATAATTATTCACAAGTATTCAACAGCTTAACAGGTGGCAGTGATTGTTACATTCTTAATTATTAGTTTTGATTTGCAAGAACCCTAATTAGCAAAACAATGAACAGTTATTTGAAAGCCTGCAATAAATTCACCCATCCTTTGTTAACACATTTTAATAAATCTTACCATTACTTGACTTGCAAGGAGATTGTTGAGGATGCCATTATCAACAGACAGATTTCCTCTGCACAGATGTTCTTCCAGAGCAGGGATCAAGATAAAATGGTAGGACAAAAAACCAAAACTGTTATAACGTTTATGTTGTGGTTCAAATTTTTCTTTAATTTTTTTTTAAACCAGTTTGTTTTTTGTTTTCCTTTGTCTCATTTTACACGTATGATAATGAATCTAATTACTCCAACTGGATGAAAGGGCAAATGAAATTGATCCTTTGTGTTTTTATGATGCACACACTAGTCAAGCAGTTTTATCTAAACTAGTTGTAATATCCCAGTTCATTTTCTACTCTTCGATCTTCTTCAATCTCTAAAAGAAGTGAAGAATTGAGCGGGAAATTACCATTGTGTATTAAAATCAGAGGCAACAAAACTGAAGCCGCATAGGTAAAATAAAGCAAGTGGGATGAGACAGCAAACGATGACGAGCAATGCACCATTCAAATAATTTCAGTAAAATTCAGACAAGTAACAGTATAACAGTGCAGACAAGTAACAGTATAACAGTGCAGACAAGTAACAGTATAACAGTGCAGACAAGTAACAGTATAACAGTGCAGACAAGTAACAGTATAACAGTGCAGACAAGTAACAGTATAACAGTGCAGACAAGTAACAGTATAACAGTGCAGACAAGTAACAGTATAACAGTGCAGACAAGTAACAGTATAACAGTGCAGACAAGTAACAGTATAACAGTGCAGACAAGTAACAGTATAACAGTGCAGACAAGTAACAGTATAACAGTGCAGACAAGTAACAGTATAACAGTGCTAACAGTGCTTTTTTTTGCACTGATGGTTTATCCTGACAAAATATTTGTATTATTATTATTATTATTATATTATTATTATGTTGTACTTCAGTTTTATCCTTGGTTCACTTTTGATTTTCCATTGTTCTTTTCTATGCTAATATATGATAATGAATATCAAACAAAGGAAATTCAAAATTGAACCAAGGATAAAATTGAACTTCAACATATACCTTGTATTTATCACTCCATTTGAAATCTTCAGCCCCCAAATTTGAAACTTTTAATTATAGTAATTTAAGTTTTACATAGTTTTTTTTTTCACTTGAAATTAAACCAGTTTATTCAAAACAAGGGAAGAAAAAGTTAAGCAACGTTCAGACATTTCACAACCATCATTTCTCTGCCATTTAACCCAAAATTTAAAACCATGAATTCAAAGTGCTTCACAGAATCCTTTTATATGCTCGCTCCAAAGTATTTAAAATGGTTGATGACCCCATTTGCTTGTTTTTTTCTTTCTTGTGTGTACACTTTTTTTTGTCCCTGATTGAAAGTTATAATTATTGTATCTTTCTTCATGGTTGCAATTGCATTTTTATTAGTTACTCACTTTTCAGTCAACAGACCCTGTAGATGTTCAGTGTGATGGTTCCTTATCAAGCTTCATTGCAGTTGGTCTCAAAGTTGTCCTCCAAAAGCTTTTGCATCATGACATGGATACTGTGGTGACCTTGCTTACAAACATGGTACTCTCCTGGCCATGGCACCAGTCATGGGACATTTATGCATTAATGTTAATTTATGTCTTTTTGTGCAATCTTCAAAACTCTTTTTGTTACTTTACATGCAAAGTGTACATTGGTTTCATATAGAACTATCATGGTTTTTTTTTATCTTAACAAGCTGTGTTTTTTTTCTTAAAAGCCTGAACTTACTGCCTAGATATAATTATTTTATGGTATTATTGTATAATAGTTGAGTTGACTTTTTGTTTTGAATTGAATAACCCTCGGCTTTTGCTTTGAGGGATGGGCATCCTGAAAGCATGTCTCATAAAATTTCTAAAAGCTTATGAGTGAACTTTTCATGAATTTCTGTAAAAATGCCCTTCTGGGTAAAACCTTGATGAGGGATTTTGATGATTTAGAAGGCTAATTAGATGTTGATGAAGTAAGGATGAAGGTTGTCATAGCTCTCTCTATGTTGTCATTCTTCTATTAGTGCTATTCTTTGGCGGGGGGGGGGGGGGGGGGGGGAGGGGGGGGGGAAGGCAGGGTGGGATGAAAATGAAAAAATCAGCTTGCCCTTCGGGCAAGCTGCTACTTTAGTTTACTAGCCCGGAGCTCTGAAGAGCTAGCCCAAAAATTAATTATTAAAAACAAACAAATTTAAACAAGGGATAAATATTACACCAAGGGGCAAAAAATCTCCAACTGTGTTCGCTCCCGACGGCGAATGTTGCGGAATAAATTATAAATTACGAGAAAACCTATTTTTGTGCTGGTTATGAAAGTTATGATCAATTGATCAATGAAACTAGTACTCTGATTTGAAGTCTTTCGCCTTTGGATAATGTAAAATATCGTGCAAGCCCTTTCGGAAGTTTGATACAACAAAAATAACACATTTTATATTAGTAGTTTATTATCCTTACTTTTCCTCGAATCGTAAAATAAATCCACTAGAAAAATCGAAGTTAGTTCACATGTTCATGAGTTTGAGAAACGTGAAACTACTCACTTTCCCATGGAAATGGCAAACGGCAGACGGCAAAAATATTTGCCGTTCGTGGGAAAAACAATCTATCCAGTATTAATTAACGCAACGACTGTGTCAGCAAATGTTCAAGTTGTCTAGCTTGTTTAAAGAAAACGGTCTTAATCGACAAGACAGATCCTAACTGGTTTACTTTGAACTTAATACAATGAAAACAACAGCGATTTTAAAGACCTAACAGCAGAGGAGTGAGAACACAATTACGGCCGCTACTGTAAATTTTAATTATTTACGAAAACGCATCATTCAATTCCATTTCTTTTGTTCCCTGTTGATATTTTCTTACATTTTTAAAATGTTCCTCACATTCACTTTCACTAGAGAACTGTTTATTACACACTTCTTATTTTAATTCTTAACTTAATGATGAGAAAAGGCAACAAATATTGCTTGCCCGTCGGGCAAACTCCGACAAAAAGACGCTAGCCCGACGGGTTGCTTCACTAGCCCCGGGCTATCGGACAGCGCTTTTGTCGCGCCCTGGGAAGGGGGAGGGAGAGATGACTTGTCAGTTTGTTGTACCATAATAATTAATTGCTAGATTGTTGTCCCACAAAACTCGTGAAGTAAAATTTGAATTTCTTATTTCAAGGTGAAGTCAACAACCCTTGCTAAGTTAGCAAATGTTTTTTTAATTTTGTTGTATTTCTAAAATAGCATGATCATTTTGTTTTGTATACTGTAGGGCCGGGATGTTTTGCAACAGCTGCACAAGATTTGTCTCTACACACTCTACAGACCTCTGAGAGATTTCCTGGTAAGAATAAAGATAAACGCATCCTTGCAAAATTAGGAAAAAGAACTACATGTAGTTTTTAACTTATGAAGTGTAGAAGGAGTTGTAGTGTTTGACTTGACATTTCATTTGATTGCTGGCTCAATAGGCTGTAAACATTGATACTGTGATATGTAATGGTCACCTGCCTTACCCATGAGGATGGCATTGGAGGGAGGGGAGGGTGGGGAGTTGGATGCAGGGGGTGGAGCAAAATGCCCATGGGAGGGGAGGGTCTAAAGGTGTGCAGAATTTTTTACTTAATAGAGCATTCATATGGCTCATGGGAGCCTTTGATTCTTGACGTTTGTAAAATATTCCAATCGCCCTGAACCTTGCAAGGTCTTACAAGCCATGTAATACTTGCTTTTTTATTGTTATATTGCACTACTCATTACATGCTTTAGCTATAAATGCTAATACATTACTTATGATACGCTTAAGTTAATGCTTATAACATAGATACAGTCATTAATGCTACAGACTACACTTATGAATTGCTAACAATACTTTCTAAGTCAGTTACATGCATCTAAATGAAGGTGTGAATGAATAATAGGAAAAAACAAAAACAAACAAGCAAAAACAGAAAGAAAAAAGAAAGAATGAAAGAAAAAGTCAGCAATAGCAAATATATATTAGGAAAAAGAAAAGCAGCATTAATTTTCCATATCAAGCAATGGCTGCACTTTTTTTGGCTCATGGCTGGTGTACGACAACTGTATTGTATTGTATTGTGTTAGGTAGTGTTAGGTTGTATTGTATTGTATTAGGCTTTGTGATGTCAGTCAGGTCGTCGTACACCAGCCATGAGCCCTTTTTTGATGGAAATCAAGTCTCATTCTTGAAGGCAATGTAACACTCAATTCTTTCAATATATTTTATTTTAGCTAAAAGATGGGGTAGAAAAGGAAGAGTTTTCTTTTGACGATTGTATAATAATATTTGCTTACCAATAATAACTTTATGACTAGGGAGTGTCCAGTACCGTGTCTTGCATGTTGTGTTGCCTAACATAATGTCAACTTCATTGAGAGCATCAATGCCAAAACCAAGTTTATTTAACCAGAGAATGACAGACTTCCAGAACATCTGGCTATATTTACAACAAAAGAAAAAAGAAAAAAAAAATGGAATATATTCATCAAACCAGTGCACCTGGTGATTTAACCAACTGTTGTTTTGTGAAGATTAATGAAATGATTTATTTTCCAGGCGAGTGAATTGGAAACCAGAGGCTTTTTAACCCCTGAAGAAAAAGATTTGGTCGCATTTGTCCATACCTTGGAAACAATGTACAGTCAACAATCGTTTATAGAGGCAAAACGGAACATGAGGAACAATGACGAAAATGACAGGTTATTTTTTACAAACATGTAATGTTGTTTTTAAAAGAGAGAGAGAGATCTTTAGTTTGCTGAACATCGGCCTAGCAAAGTTGATAGTTTTTGGATTTTTGTCATCTCTTTCTCTTGAAGTTGTCTATTGGCAGTAACCATCTTTGTCAATTTATATTGTGGCACATATTTAGTGTTTATTTTTATGGGTGTATTTAAACTTGGTTAGTGAATAAGCATCTGGTATCTTTGAGCAATTAAATGATGTCTTTCTGGTTTTGTTACTGAGAGTATAAAATGGGTCTTCCATTGTTCTAAATCTCTATTTACACTGTATGTACATCGATTACCTTTACCTCCCTTGTTTTAAGGCTTAGTAACATGTTGGTATTGTTCGATTATTTTGTTTCCTCAACAAATCGTGTGAAAAGTTGCAATCATTACAGACCACCCTTACATTAATTGGGTAAGCTTTGTGGCAGGACCTTGGACGTTTGGTTCCAGATCAAGGGGACACAATGTGTCTTTCCTCTGATGGACAACAATGAAACATTTCTGGTGTGCGATCAATAATGCTATGGAAAGATAAAATTGTGTCCAAACATTTTAACTTATATTTTGTTTTAGTTGGAGAGATCTTGGATTGCTAAGAAGCTCTTTTAACCTGGGATCCACCCAAATCCTTGATACATACATTCAGACTGGAAATCTTTCAGAAGCAGAAAGTACCAAGCAGGTAAGATTTACAGATTTACAGCAGGACAGTTTCAAAATGTAACATAGAATGATGTCTCATTCAGAATTCTATCATCCAACAGGCTGCCTCATCTTCCAGTAGCTATGTTGAATTGCCTCTTGCATGGGTCTGTACTTGGGATGATCTCTCCAGACAAAGAATTTTGGCTGAAGGAATGCTTGCATGCAAAGGTATTATTAAAGTAATACAATCATGTTATTTGGTGTGGGTCTGTGATAAGTTTTGGAAAGACACTCTAATTTGTAGTTATGATATAACTTGGGCCATTACAAAGGAAAACCTCCAGAACATCAAAGGTTTCAAAGTGGTGTGAAACCATACATTTTGCAATACCTTTGCAAGTGTCCTACCACCTTAACAAAGAAAGCTGTTGATCTAGCAGGTCAACTGTCAGTAACGGCTTCTTTACCCATTTTACACTCTTCGTTTTTATATCATGTATGATATAAAGAATGATATGAGGATTCAAAGAGATATGATATTTCTCTTTCAGTTGCATGTGAAAAGAGCAATGTCTTACCTTCAATTCTCCAAGAACCCAAGTATTATTTTTTTAATATGTCAACCCCAATAGGTTTTTTTAAGTTTTTTGACTATTTTCCAAAGATATACTTGTTTGAAAACATCTAAAGGTCTTTCTAATGTTTTTCATCAGTTAACTGTTTCTACAACATTTATTTAATACCTTTTTTCCTGTTATGACAGACATAATATTATCATAGTATTGGTCTCATGTCTGTGAATGATAATGAACATTTCATTGCAGCTGGGGATTCTGGCTGTGTATCTAATGAAGTCAAAATAAGTGCAGAAGCTCTATGGAACTACTTGTCATCACACACCAACTGGCAGACACTACTGGGCTGGATCAGATCTATGGCTCTTGATCTTGATGGATCTCATGATGATCCGATGCTGTATGTGGGTGAAAAGTTTACTGTTCATGAAGGGGATGTGGTATTACCAAAGCTTACTTGTCATGTCTTTAGTCAGATGGGTACCTGCCACAAGGTTGTCAGAGAAATTATTTTGGAAGAGCTTACAAGGTCAGTGTTGCATGATATAACTGGCAAATATTTGCCTTGTCCAGCATCAATCCAGGCAGCATTCCATCACTGGTTATGTCTAGACGTTCTCGGTGTTAATGCAATATTCCATTTTTTAGATGACTGGAGGTTCACTGGAGGCACAGTGACTTAATGTACATTATTAGCTTCTTGATCTAGAATCTTGCCTCTTACCATACAGCTGTATAAATGAGAACAGAGGTGTAAAGGAAATCTAAAAAAAACTGGTTACAGGGTTGGTCGCTTCATATTAATAATAATAATAATAAAATCAATTTATACTGCGCGTGTTACATTTGAATATGTTCACACGTGCATATTACAAAAAATGTGTGCACAATGTGTACTTGTCTGCCTTCAATTTTTTTTCACCATATTGCTTAAAGTAATAGCATTAAACATATAAAAAAAGATTCACCTTAAAGCACTGGACCGATAAGCTCTGAGCTTCAAAATAGACAGTTAAAGTGTAATGTTAATTGGTATAGATGTAGTGATAGACTCAAGTGTGTGGCAGTAGGATACGGCAAGGGTAATGTTATGCCACACTTTTCTATGTTTGAGTTATGCACTGTTCATCAGTTTAACACTGGGTCATCATCTGATTCATGTATTCTTGATAATTGTCAACTCTAGCAATGGGTTAAGTGGGTAAAAAGGGATAGGAAACAAATAATACTAGTTAACGGAGGTGCCTTTATCTGCTTCAGTTACATTAATTAATTAATTGTTTTGTCTATCTAGGAATGGTATGTTCACAACATCTCAACTATCCAACTTTTCCCTTCTACTTCACTATTTGTGTACAACGCAGACATTGTTTGGAGACAATCCCCCTATATCCTCCCTGGATGGACCCGCTGCAAGTGATGTCACAGAGGCCTTAAATGAAGAAGGATGTCTTGTATCTGTATTCCAATTTCATCAGAGTTTTATCAACTACTGTATAAGACTAAAGCTTGCTAACCTGTTGTATCACTACATGGATTTCTATAGGTTTGTAAAATTACTTCTGTTCATATTAAGGTACTTTCTTGTGACGTCATAACAAAGAGATAGGAAAGTCACACACAAATTACATGTCATTAAAATGTCTCACATGTCAGTTATTTTACAAGTAAAGGTAAGTCTACTGGATCAAACAGATTGTGAGAGCTCAATGGCAGAGAAGACAGTGTGCTCTCAAAGATGTAACAAAGTACAGTGATAATGGGATTAAATTGGACAGAAAAGCTTTTCCTTCAAGTACAAGCACAGGTGCAAAAAATACTCTCAGTCTTCATGTTATACTGAAACGGGAAATAAGTGGCGACCTAATAAGCCACAACAATAAATTGGATATAGTGCTTAAACCTTTCAATTATGCTAAATGATAATGTACCTTTTCATTATTAGGCTCTGTGAATCTGCAAAGAGCGTGGAGGAACTTGGATTAAATGCAGAGAAACCACCCTGGGTTGATATGCTCATAAAATGTCGACTTCTTGGTCGTAACTCCAGAGGTATCATGCTTCCATAGTAGATGTTATCTTCAGATGTTACTTGTAGTTATGGGAAGTAGTCTTTCTTACTTTATTAGGTCAAGTGTTTTTTTTTCACTCTAACCAACAACCTACACAAACAACAGTTTCTTTGCGGGAATAAGACATTTATTACATTCCCAGTGACATCTGCTGTTCTTATGGTGTTTCTGGTGTTCAGCTATGGAATCACATTCAGCCAAACTCACAGTTTTCATAAAAAATTGGCTACTACTCACCTCAAATTTCAGACTGGATTACCAAAATATTGAATCAACTTTTTACTATATGGTGACATCAATAGTGACACGAAAAATCAAACAAATCTTTTAAACTATAGAGTCTCAGCAGTGTGTATCTTCTCATCACAGTTTTCATAAGAATTTGGCTCCTACTAACCTCAAATTTCAGACTGGATTGCCAAAATATTGAATCAACTTTTTACTATAAATTATGGTGATATCAATAATGACACGAAAAATCAAACAGATCTTTTAAACTATAGAGTCTCAGCAGTGTGTATCTTCCTGGTGATGCTAATCATTAGACTTAGTGCCATCAAGTGAAATAGTTACAGCATTTGACTCGTGAAAAACAATTTGCTGATTACTGCTCAGGTTGTCAAAACATCTGCCACTGATATTGGTGTTAAGTACCACTATTTTACCACCACCTGGTTAGCTCAGTTGGTGGAGCGCTAGACTGCAGAGTTCACCGGTTCAAATCCTGGCCAGACCCTAATCAGGGGTAAGATCATGCTGGCTGTGCTTTATACTTTGTCTCTTTTCAGATGATCACCTACTTGGGCAGTGACATTAGGCTGTTGGCCTTGTCTCCTACACCTTCTCATTCCTAAAAATAGGGGACATTGACCCCTGTGTGTGCTCTGGCCTTGCCTGTTCTTTCATTCAATTCACATATAATGGGTTGGGTGGGTTCCAGTGAGATAAAATGGACTGATAGTAGCAGCTGAGGTGCCTTCCATAAGCTGATGTATGATCTCACTGTGAGTACTATGTAAATGGGACATGTGTGTTGTCCGCACAGTCATTTGTGACATATTATTGTTATCATTACTGATTTCTGGTTCTATCACACCAACAAACAAGGGTTTTGCCAAAAGGGTATGTAAGTGCTCAAAAATTTACAACTGTTTTGCAGGGGCCGTCAGGGTGGCCACTGTTCAGTTTCTTGGTCAAAGAGTACAAAGTACAGGTGTTATATTACCATTATGTCTAACCCTCTTTAGATCACGATGCTGTTTTTCAAGCCAGCTTATCCATGGCTGGGTTTCTTTTAAACACTGAATCACCATCAGTCACTCACATGCTGCAGGCTGGACGCCCAGTTATGGCGCTAAGCAGCCTTCTGTATGGTCCAGCTACACTTAGTCAGGTAAAGAACTGTATGTTCATGCTACACCTGTTTAATTTGTGATTTATCCATATGTTTTCATGTACAATTTTATACATAGATAAAAAGTCTTTTTGCTGCTATTATGAAATAATATTGTAAAATACAGTTTGATGGAAAGATGTTGCACTGTTAAATTCAATACAAAAACACTAACACCAGGGCTATTTTGCAGCTTTAAATGGCCATTTGACTGTAAGAGCCCTTTGTGGAGTATTTCGTGCAGTTATATTTTTTCTTTTTGCCTTAACCCTATAGAGTGTGTGCGCTCACGTGACCCTTGAATTACCGTCCGCCATGTTGGAGGACCACTTTGATGGGCTTTCCCTGTGTTTACTTTCTGGAGAGGGGCAGTGCGAGCGCTTTTGAAATCATAACTCGCGTTTCCTTTAACGTTGTGAATTAAAATCGAAAAGGTAGCTAATGTACACTGCTTTTTTGTCATTTGTGCAAATTTAAATCCCAAAATCCCTTTTCTTTCGATAATTATATGGGGCCGTATTTGTTTCGATCAATTCGATTTGCCGATTTGCCTTCGCGATTTTTTTTTAAATCTTGAAAACATTATTACAGAGTAGAAAATCAGCCACACTTATAAAATCGGTTTTACGTCAACAATATTTCTTATAAAATGGAATCATTTTCATGGTCGCGACAAATTGTAGAATCAGTCTTGTAGCTAGCGCGTCTCTTTTTGCGTCGACGAAGGAGACGCTTCCTAATCTTGTCGGCTAAGCGGAACGAATCGAGAAATGTGTCGGTACCAAATCTGCGCCATTTTGAAACGTCACAATAGTATCCAGCATTCTTAGCGCGTCGTCTAGGCTAAGCGGAACGAATCGAGAAAAGTGTCGGTACCAAATCTGCGCCATTTTGAAACGTCACAATAGTATCCAGCATCGCGTGGAAATCAGGCATCATCCTGGGGAGCTGGGGTTTCGAAATGTCACATGTGAATAATCTATTTGTCTTGATTTAGTTTCGGATATTTTCCCGATTTTGGAATCGTACGGCTCAATATTTCAATGCCTAGTAAAAGTACGCAGTGGAAAAATTGGACGAAGGTTCTTCTCCGGACCAAGTAAGTTGTTGGGTCTCTTTGGAATCAAGCAAGAAGTAACAGATTTTCCTCGCTGACATTCTGGTATGTTTTGAATGTTCTATCTTGATTTTGCTGTAGTTTTCTGCCTGATTTGGGAAGCTTTCACCTAAATACCGACGTCGTTCTTCGCGATGTTCTACGGTACGGTGCAATTCGCTTATGTCTTGTAGCAATAATTCACTGACCGGCCGCGCCAGGCGAACGCAGATAATTTAACTTTACAGTGCTCGAAATTGCGCCTGTATCGGGCGCATTTGCGACTAAAGATTTCACAGTTTTGTGACTAAAATTTGTCTAGCTAATAAAGGAATTATATTCAACAGTCTTGTGTCTTACTTGCAATTGGTAGTTGTAATTTTATCCGAAAAATCTTGCGAAATTTCACGTTGAATGTTGCGTGACTTAAACGTCGAAATTTCTCATTTCCGGTTCCGGTATTGGTACATGTACTGAGGAGTATGATTTCAGAATCGGAGAAATAACCGAAATGAAATCAAGACAAATATACTATTTATATGTCGGAAAAATCTGAGACCTTTCGGAGTACACAGCACGGCAGGATTTTGCCCGATTCCACGGCGATAGCGTGAATTTGTTTGATGACGGCCCGACGTTTTTGCCTGCGTGACATATCTCGTGACATAGCCCTTTTCAACAGTGGCTGAATTAATTCATGAAACTGAGGTACTAGGCTAAGACGAGGTGCCACGGGATAAGGAGACGCACTATAATCTATGATTACTACTAGTATTATAGCTAGTTTGTCGGTTCCTTGATTGCACGCTGCAATTTGTCTGCACGAAATTTTGTTTCCAAGTGGTTTCTGTGGGGAACTTGTTACCCGGGTGCTTACTATTTAGCCAAGAAAACCGGTATTTTCGGTTGGAAAGCAAAAGGTACGGTTGATTTTCAGGGAATTTGGGTTGGAACTAGTGGAAAACCTTCAGCGATTAGTAACGTGAGCCCGGCAGCTGGGCACGGTCTTCAAAGGGTCTTACATGTATGAAAATGCCTCAGAAATTCTCACAGAATTTTCATGAAAAGCTCCATTTAAACCTCCTCTTTGTTTAGAAATGCCAAGCGCTTCGAAAAATTATTTTGGTTTTGTAGTTGACGAATTCTCCGAGCTTCTGCATACTATAAAATCGCTATGTTCTCGACACTTAGAAAATCTGAGTGTCGAGAACATAGCGATTTTATAGTATGCACAAGCTCGGAGAATTCGTCAACTACAAAACCAAGATAATTTTTCGAAGCGCTTGGCATTTCCAAACAAAGATAGAATACTCACAGGAGGTTTCTGAATGAAGCCTTCGATATTTTAGCATATTTGACTAGCATCGGAGGCTCAAGTTATGTTGTTTCAGTCACCATTTTGATTACGTCAGTCCTCCAACATGGCCGCCGGTAAGTTTGTGACGTCATCCGCACACACACACTATTCGGCCTGGGCTTTTTTTTGAGTTCCTGAGCCTGGGGGGGGGGGGGGGGGGTATGTGCCCCCCCTTCGTAACTTCAAGAACATTAAGGCTATGACAATGAAACCTAGAGGGTACATAGTATGTCCAAAACTGTCTCCTTTGTGGTCCGCACAATGGAACGATGACGTCATATGACGTAGTTATTAGGTAATTAGTTATTCGGCCGCCATCTTGGATCCGCCATCTTGAATTTCTGAATTTTTTTAAAACCTCTTAAAAACCGTCCAAATTGACGCAAAATTAATTAAAACCAATAAATAAACTTTAAATGACGTAAAAATACAAAAGTTATACCAATAAACACTGTTTTTCTTCATTCAAAGGTATAAATATGCAAATTTCCAAAAACATGGCTGTCAAAATCTTGTTGCCATGGAAACGTCAAGTCACGTGATCAAAATATTGTCATATGAATACATATTAAAGAAGTTATGAATGTTGAAAGTTAGCGCGGGCACTTTGTGCCCCCCCCCCCAGGCCGAATAGGGTTAATTGAATGTTTGTTGTGAGCTCCACAATTGGTTTCTCTTGAATGCATTTCAAGTGATCATATCAAACACGAGAAAGAGTGTTCAATCAGTATTTCCAAACTCCAAAAAGTGGGTTAAAAAAAAAAACAGGTGCAACCTGAGTTTTTTTTACTGACTTCAAGGTGTTTGGATACCTGATGAACAATCTTCCTCACGCTTATGATTTTCTTTGTTCAAACTTGATGGAGTTGTTAATAAGTTTGAGAGCAACAATGGAACAACAAAGTATGATTTTGAAACTTTTTAGGCCATCATCTCATCTGAATCCCAGCCTAACATCCCTAACATTCCAGTGTGGCAAGTGGAAGAAAAACTCCTGCATACATCTCTAATGAGATTTCCTAAAGTACAGTCAGCAATGTTCCCTGTCACATCTGGTACTCTTGGAATGGAGCGTCAAGATGTCTCACTTTACAGACTCTTACAGGTTTGCTGTTATCATGTTAACCTCATAATTTGTGTGTAAGTCACCAAGCTTATTGACATTCATTGTCACTTGTATGTTTGAATGGTGACCAAATTTGAGATGTTGAGTATTTTGGTAAACACTTTCTTGAGTACCATAACATGCTGGTTATACCTCCCCCACTTATAAGCCCTCTCGGTTATAGGCCCATCAGCTTGATAACAAAACATTCATGACCAGGCACTATTTATTGGTTAAAATGTGTTTGTGAACAGAACAAAACACTTCAAACACTTTGCTTGACTTTCTTATCAACTACAAGTTAGCCTGTTGTAGGTTCTAACTAAAGATAACGAGAAAGATCCTGTTTCAGTTGTGACATCACAGATTTCTAGTGGAGATCACATTACATTAACTCTCTAGAAGGTGGACACCTTTCTAAGGCACACTACTAAAGCTGGTCCCAAGGGTGCATGTCTGTGGTCCTTCCCTTCACCAGAGTAACACGGAATGCCGTAAACATTTAGAGCAAAAATCGTCATTCTTACAGTGTAATCCCCATGGAATCGACAAATGCTTTCATTGAACTAATTTATTCTTTTTTTTTTCAGTTTGCATTACTTTGTTTCCACCAATAAGATAGGACCGTCAGTATTGATATATAAACCACACACAACGCATAACTCCTTGATTCACTTTGATGAAACATGAGCTTTTGAATTTCTTTACAGTGGCCAATTTACCTTTAGTTATCAACTTAGTTTTCGTAGCGTTTGGAGAGTTTCTATAATCACAATCTCATTAGAGGAAGCAAGACACATGTCCTTAATATACAGCCAATTGTAGCCTAAAAGGGAGGGTTTCACGGTTCGGCGCATGTGTAGGGCAACCCTAATACCCGGAAACCAGAATCCGGATTCCGGAATCCGGAGTCCGGAATCCGGAAACCGGAAACCGGAAACCGGAATCCGGAATCCGGAATCCGGAATCCTTTTTTAAGCCTCTTTATAATAAAAAGAATATCACTGTTTATTTCTTAATTAAATTCAATCGCCAGGAAGCATCGTATGAAATGCGATCATTAAAAACGATCCAGAAAAAGCGGACTTAGGCCCTTCAAGTCTATCTTATTCAGGAGATTTTGCGTCTAATAAGCCACCATAAGAAAACTAATAACGGAAGGCACTGAGTAAGTTGGCTTGAACGTCGTCCAAATATTGTTATATTATTATTGTACACATATTCTCTGATTTTATATTATATCTTAGTGTTTTCATTCAGCTGATGGAAGGAGCAAGTGAGTGTTCGTTTGCATATCTGTCTTCGTTTACCATTAACCCGCGCGCTACCCGTTCATTACGCGTGCGTGTATTCACGGGTTAAAAAACGGATCATGAATCTAAAGAATCCACACTCCGAGTGGATCTAAATCTAAATTTTTGAAATTCATAAACCGAGCGTTTTTTTGGGGGGGAAAGGTCCGAAAATAGTACACCTGTCAGGCGGACTTGATGCAAATTTACTCGTCCCGCCAATATTTCATTTGCATGCCATTTTTGTCTTTCTCGCGGTAAAGGACGCCATAAAGTATATATCATGGACAATTCAAGTGAGATTTCATCATTACTCTCAGGATAACTTCATTTGTTATACATTCCTGAGGTTGTGATTGATTTTGAACGTAAATAGATTTTTAAACGAGCAGATAATGCGCTTGTTGATGAAATGTTGCAACCATTGTAGGGCGGCAATACTGGACAAATCCACTTTGGTACGGCGATAACTACGGGGCGAATAATATTTTTTCGGATTTTCGTTTGTTTTGTGTGTTGAAAAATCCATATGATCTGGGATCACAAATCCGTTTTCGGATTCTACCAAAAAAACGCCAGATTCCGGTTTCCGGTTTCCGGTTTCCGGTTTCCGGATTCTGGATTCCGGTTTCCGGTTTCCGGATTCCGGTTTCCGATTTCCGGGTTTTAGGGTTGCCCCATGTGTACGCTATGACGTAACCCATAATTTAATTTCATTGTTTAGACCAATCGGAAGCGAGTAGATAACTCTGGCGGGAAATTTGCCCGTGAAAATGTCGCGGTCATTCAGCTAATTGAATGAATGATTATACATACCCATGTGCGCCATGAAAGCCACCAGAGCGTAGAATAAATCCTTCGGGTCAAAGGTTTTATTCAGTGTTGACTTTGACGGTGTTATCCGTTGAAATTTTCTGTGAATTTTGGTCATCCTTCGCTTTCTTTGGACTAATTATAGTATGTGATTAAATGTGAGTGTTTCTTTTAACCGATAAAAGTCATAAAATTGGCAAGAAAGCGAATAAAGCATTTTAACCTGTGCATATGCGCCGAACCGTGAAACCATCCCTTTAATTTTCTGCATGTGGTAGCTCTAAAGGTAAACTTTTATGATTTCTTTTCCAAGTAAGGTAGAATATAACAATATAGTGCTTATTTTAGGTTCCTTTTTACAGGGAAACTCGCCATTTGAAATTTCTCGGTTGTTTGGATGGCAGCCAACAAATGATCTTGCTACAAAGGGAGGTTAGTTTTATATCTGGAATTATTTTGTATTCTAGTCTCCAGGTTATCTCCATAAAATATGCACCAATAACTTCATCCTTTACATTACACATTAATTGCCTTTTTGTTATATTTTTACACTTGCATAAAAATCACGGTAATACAATGACAAGACTGACACTGTCACACCTTGATTTTGTATGAACATTTGACAGCTGCACATGACTATTACTGGAGCTGAATTGTTTAAGATTCATTCCTTCTTTAGATGTTAAGAGAAACTTCTACAACTATTTATTATTTGTGACCCTCCACGGGAAAACAGTGAATAAGGTGAACGCACGCACGCACACGGCACGGTACTGACATATTTTCAATATACAGGTCTGGCATAGTTAGCATATTGTATAGTTTAATTAGTTTTCAGATTAATGAAGATTATGTAATCAAGTGACCTTTACTTTTGATGAAGATGATTGATAAAAAGATCATCATTCTTGTCTTACGTTTATTTAGATTCACCTTGTGACATGCCACATTTTTCTAACGAGCTGCTAGTTTCCCAACATGCACATGTTGAAAAGCTGACGTTTTCTTACTACCTTCGCCATGGAAGACCTTCATTTGCCTTTGCATCTTTTGTTGGCGATAGGTTAAAAGATGCTACTATGTCCAAAACTAGGTAACTCAAACTTTCCTGTCATAAATTATGCAAGTGTTGAATCACATGTAAATAGATAAATGAGTTCAAGGATTGCACGCAGAGGAGGGGCTTGGGGGCACGCTACTCCATGAGAGACAACACAGAGTCTCCTCATCTATAAAAAAGTTCACTATATGAAGTAATATGAAGTAATGTGAAAATGACAAATAACTCTGTCAAATATGAAGTATTTGTTAAACTAAACTTGGCATGCACTGAATCCTGGACATAAGTGAATCAATCATGATAACATATGGTCTTGGGAACAAGGCAGGTATGTCTGCATCAGAGTACGAAAAGTAGTAGTGATTTCCTGTGCTAATCATTACCTTTTTGTGGGAAATCGCATGAGTGAAGCCTGGATAGTTTGTCTTATTGTTGAATCAAGATGTTTTTTGAAGAGATTCACCATGACAAAACGTTTGTGATGGCTTGTATGTTCAACCAACCCTTTTATGCAGTTGTACTACAGTAAAATCCCACGTGTTTTCCAGGTCAGGCTGCAGATACATTTAACTTATAAAAATGGGTGTCTCAATGGCAAATTTCAGGCTTTAGGGTCTTAATCCGCTAGGGTCTTATACGCGGGATTTTACTGTATTGGGTTCCAGAAATATGTGCCATGAATTGTATCATGGTACATGAAAAACAAAGGAACTGAGGTTTCAGTTTACTTCTTTATTGACAACCTTGTTTTCTCTATAATAACAGAATTCAGCAAGCAGCTTTGAAGGCATACAGAGTTGCTGTGCAACATTTATCTAATCCTTCCGTGTGCGCAGCATGTGTAGCCTTTACAGAAATGCTTGGTTTGGATAGCACTTCACTGAGGGTAGACATTCAAGCTGCTAGCAGAGTGTTAGCACATGCAGCACTGGAAGATCTGTTAGGAGATGACACCAAGGAAGACACTACAGTGGAAGATGCTATTGGTAGCTATATCTTATGTCATTATACATGTACCATATATCATCATTTTATTTGAGGGCTTCAGGGGAAGGTACTAACTGGAGACAGAACAGATTGTTTACTTCATTTAATACAACAACAACAAATTCTTGTTTGGTGTTGAGGGTATTTAACAACTGGGGAACTGAAGCATCGTGTCAAGAGTAAATTTGGAGTGTTGTGATTGACAAGCGTCAGATGAACCAGAACTCAAATGCATAGACAGCGTGTAAACGTTTTTAGAAATAAAATGAGTATGAAAAATGTTCTGAGGCATGCCAATTAATTCAAAGTCGAGGATGACCTGCTAACCCTATGGGATATGGATTAATGTTCTCATAGGTACATTTTTATAACCTAGTTTGCCTATTTGCACCTTACAATTGAAGAAATAACCCTAAAAGAAGTGTTTGTTCCGTAGCTTCAGAGCTTCTGTCTTGTGCAGGCAAAAGCAACCAAAAGCCAGAAAGATTACTCGTTGCTTTGAAAAGTGCAACAAGAAACCTGATCGGTAAAGAGTGTTTAGACAAGTAAGTTAACTTCTTGTTGTATTTTCATCAGTGTCAGTTCCTTTTCTTTTTACATTTTAGCTATAAATTTCAAACAACTTGTGAACATTTGAATCAGAGTTGGGATTTTTATATTTTGATTTCAATTAGTTTTGATTGTATTTTGTGGATTGTCTGATATCCACATTAAATAAAGTATTGTATAGTATACTGTATTGTTTTGTCAAATCAGTGGACACGACAACTCATGCAGGACTTGTATTCGTCACTTGTATATGTGTACATGTACAGACAGTTTTCTGGTACCAGCTGTCTTGATCATGCTTATTACTAGCACGGTAGTGTTGAATTTATCATTATTTGTAGTGCTAAGGATTTACTTCTGCTTCACGTTCTTGTTATTTATTACCTAGGACATCATTTGAGGCTGGCCAGCATTGGAATCTTGTTGTTTTATTTTGTCGAGTTCACAAGATGGAATTTCCAGTTGCATTCTTACAGGATTGTGCCAGGGCAGACAAATGGCTTCCTTTTGTTTGTCATGCACAGGCTTGTCAGTTTCCAAAGGAGCAGGTAATTGCTTTTGTCGATTCCCTTTCACAGCTGTTAATTATCAAGAGATGTTTGACTTTTAATAGTGGGCAAAAGCTCTTCTAACTTTGTTTTGTAGAACGTTGAGAAACAAACAGCAGTTTAAAAAAAATGCAATTTATTGTATAATCTTGACAAGATGATTGCAGATGATGTTATTACTGCAGTGACTGAACCAACAGACTGGGTGAACTCCATTGTATGCAACGTCAAAGAAACCGCTGTTTTGTATTTCTACCCCGAAAAAAATCATAGGTCAACACATGTGAAGATTGTCTTCACTATGATGAGTTAAGATATCATTATCTTTTCCTTAGCTACCATGTTTGCCCTCATTAAAGGGGCTATGTCGCGAGGATAGCGGGTGAGTACTGGGTACTAAGAACTTGAAAAACGTCCGGTGGCTTTTTATCAAGTTGGCGGCCATTACTTTCGAATACGCTGCAATCTGTTCCATCCCGTCGTATAGCGTGGAAGGATAGATCTCAAGTTCGCAAATTAGTTAGAGTATTTACTTGGCTAGATTTTTGTTAAATTATTTCCGCGATTTGTTAGTCGTACCTTCGAAAAATTCGATGTCTTCCAGTAGTGGTGGAAGTTGGGGAGGAATTTAAAAGCGAAATCGATCGTGTGTTTGTTTACCTCGCGTGGTTCGACACGAGTGCAAGCGCGATAAAACTTGCCGCGATCCTGGAGGGAACAATAGAAATTTGACATGTGTGACATCAGGTGACGTCACATGACAAGAACTCATTGCACAGACTCACCTTGCGACATAGCCCCTTTAAACGTCAAACAAGTTCAAAGTTGTTGGTGTATAATCGATCATCGTCGGTTCTTCCTCTTCACACATCATCAGAAGTCGTCGGCAATCATCGGACCCTTGGGACAGCATTCGGGGAATTTTCTCGTAATTAGTGTGGTTTATATAATAACAAAATAATACATGACTTCTTGGATACATTGATCATTCAAATGAATCCTACTGAGCAGCACTTTCCAGTGGTGCTGTTTATTATGCTGTACAAATTGGTTCTAACTTCTGAGTCTGTTGATAAAATCCTACAGTGTGACCATTCAAATGAAAGCTCTTCAGCAGTACGTTTCAATGGTATTGTCTGCTTTTCAGTGCTTTGTAAAACGGAATTTTATTTTTGGCAGTGAAAGGATTATTTAATAAGAGTTAACAGACCCGTGTGAGGTATTGTCAAGTACATCTTTATTTTAGCATTTCAACCAAAATTGAATGTCAAGTATTTTCAGGTGGTGTACGTTGTTGAACACGACTTCTCCAATGCTCACATCCAAGAACATTTGCAGTTAGCATTTGAAAACGTCCCTATAATTAAAGTTGAAACTGCAGCAGTCGATGATTCCACCAGAAAGCGAAGCAGAAAAAGGAAGCCAGTCAAGAAACCAGAACAGGTAGGGCTACAATGTCTCAACGAACAGATCAAAA
Source organism: Dendrophyllia cribrosa (assembly GCA_024195265.1). Lineage (NCBI taxonomy): Eukaryota > Metazoa > Cnidaria > Anthozoa > Scleractinia > Dendrophylliidae > Dendrophyllia > Dendrophyllia cribrosa. The sequence goes on along the minus strand of JAJLRJ010000003.1, from coordinate 23,542,868 downwards.
TTTCAAAAAATCAAAACTTTAGAAAGTTAAGGAGCATGTACGACAGTGATTTAACAATTTCACCAGTCATTGACAACCGGATGGATTGGATGGGTTGACCGGATGGGTGAGTGGTCAACTGGTCAACAGGGCTTTGAGGAATAGAGTTAACAGTCAAAGAAAAATAGCACATGTAGTTGTCAGGTCACATTTCAAGGGATTAAAGAAACTAAGAGTCATACAGGTAACCAGCCAGCAATGACTCAATGAATGAATGAAGATGTCTGCTGCAAGTGAACCTCTCACCAAGTCGATGAATCAGTAGTTGATTTATACACTCTGTTGCCACTAGATGGTATGTCGTAACATGCCATTTCATTCATACTTATGTCATACGGCAGACGCTTTGGTTTGACTACTCCTTGCAGTTGTACTTAGTTTAAATTAGTTTGGGATGTTTTACAATGCATTTGTTGCTTTTCTTTCAGGCTGTAACACCTTCCCGAGATGTACGTGCTCAATTTTACTCTCGCATGGGTCTCATAGCAACAACAGTCGCACAACCTTCTCAGAGTGCAACTGAAGAACAAGTTACTTTTCCATCGTTGAGCAGCAGTGCAGAAGACGAAGAGGTCTCCAGAGAAAGAGCAAAACTAGCCAAGGAAAAGGACTTGGAGGGCTCTAAAGGAGGATATGAGACCACTGATAGACCTGTTACTGATTATGAGGGTAGGTAAAGCCTTTCTTTACAAGTGTAATGGCCCTGCCAGCCAGTGCTGATAGGGTTAAGAATTGTCTTTTTTTAAACGAGTGTTACACTCATTGAAAAAGTTGCACACTCGTCTCTCGGATCTGAGATCGAATTGGAATTTAGTAATGTTGTTCTATGTGTTCGGAGGAAAAAACAAGAAGCAAACAGTGCACCGACATAAAACTCAACCCCCATTGAGAACACCAAGTTTGCTGTTTGAACTCGCGACACATTCGCGGGAGGAGAGTTGTCTCATCACCTCACCCACCCTGCTCCCTCAGTTTCTGGGTTTTGCAGCATATATGGTGTCTAGAAGTATTACAAAGTGATACACCGGTTTTCCAGTTATTTTGTGCAATGTCTGGAATCAGGTCTATAATTTGCTTCCCTTGATGACTTTTTTGCCATTGTACGATATTATTCCAATTATATATTACACTAACCTTAAATGGTTGCTCGAGATAATTCTAACAGAGTATTATGTATTAATGTTTTTCAAGACACACTTCTCGATGCAGAAGAGGTACCACGCAATCTATTTGACATCCTGTTCAAATGCCAGTCAGTTGGTGTTCCTTGGAGGAAGTTGATTGCACATTCCATAACACTTCATCGATCACTTCTATCAGTGTTGGCAGCATGCTTTCAGGTTAGTTATGTCTGTTTACTGAGCTAGAGCGGTAATCATGGGTACTACGACGTTATAGTAACGCAACTGCCCCTGAGTCTTTGAGAATGTTTAAACCCCAAGGACAACACAACAGCTTTTGAACATGCTCGAGTTTAGATGTTTAGGTTTCATTTCCCAGTGTATGTTCCTCTGTATAACTGGCACTTCTCTTTGGCTGTTGGATGGTATGAGAATTTTTGACAGAAGTGGCTACTTTCAGTAGGCAGGGCAGACAGCAGTATCAGCAGTATACAGCTGTACCTAGCAACTATAATAGCTTGTAAATACAGCCTGCTCTCCTGAATCACGCCACTATAGCTGTTTCTCGTAGAAAGATTCTGCATCCTGCAGAAATGGGAGAGGGATTTTAACCCCTTTTTGCTGTCAATAGTTTCCACGTTTAAAACTGTAAAAAGTTAAAGTTTTGCTTAAAAAGAAAATGCCGAAAAGCAAGCAACACTAAAGAACACTTCAGCTCAAAAGCTTTGTGATGAATATCCACACGGTAGGGTTTCACTACAGCTCAAAAGCTTTGTGATGAATGTCCACATGGTAGGGTTCCACTACAGCTGGCGCTAAAAAGCTTTGTGATGAATGTCCACACTGTAGGGTTCCACTACAGCTCAAAAGATTTGTGATGAATGTCCACACGGTAGGGTTCCGTTCACAAACTCAAAAGTTACATGTCAGTCAATTCCAAAAGCGATCATCCCTACCTCCAGGCAATCTCCTGGGCATTTGACGTTCTTGAAAAAGTTTGGTCAAATTCCCCACTAAGTGGGCAAATTTAGCGGTCAAATGACCCACTTGTCTGGGCCTCACAAATCGCCATCTCGCCACTTTCTGGGCGATCAGGAAAGTGATTTGAAAATTTTAACTTTTTAATAGACCTTTCCCGCATTCCACTTCAGTGAGCACACACAATGAAACGAGGTCGAGGCTTGGGTGGACAATTTCATACAAATCACTGTATTTTGTCCACCCCAGCCTCGAGTTGGTGCTTTTGTTCACAGGAATGCGGGAAAGGTCTATTCGCGTGTTTATCGCCGAGATCATTTGTGGGACATAAGGGATGACTAGTTAATGATGAATAGGGTTATGAAACCTTCTGTTAATGATTACATAGGATCGTTTTGAAGGCATTCAATTGTCTGGCCCTCAAGCCATGGTGGTCAAATTTCCCACTATGTGGAGATAATTTTGAGTCAAATGCCCAGGTTATGCACGAGGGGGTGATAGTGCTTGGATTTGACTGATACATTAGAACCGAATTGAATGAACCAAAATGGTTAATAGGAACTTGTTTCCTTGTTTTATCTTTAAAATCAGTAGTTTTCTGTCAAATGGAAAAGCATGTTTAGATAATTCTATTAAGTTATATTATAACCATGACATCGTATTGTTAACTGACAGGATTCCAAGCCTCTGGATTGTTTATGTGCCTGGCTCTGCTCAACAGTGCACCCCTCTGTGTTGGAACCTGCCATAGCAAATATCTCAGGTAGAGATATTTTCCTTGTGTGTGATATAGCTATACTTACTTCCCCGCCGCAATAAACTCTTAGGGGAATATGAAGTTTTTAAGTCAGAATCTCTTCTCCAGGAATTACCCTAACAAGGGTTTCTTAGTGGAAATGCTGTTATACAACAAATTACATGTGGACCACCTGACATGACAACGTTTACCTTACCCATGTTGTGTCTGGTTTAAAAATAGGAAAAACAAGCTCTCTGGATACTTTATTTTGAAGATATGTAAAAAAACTGGTTCTTGCTTCTCGCGTACCCCCAAACTGTATCTAGTATTATGTCTTTGTATCTTTCTAGCCGTATTTCAAAACGTCGATCTAACTCCCTCTTGGTAAGTTCTCTTTTTCAAAACTCCCAGTGCCTTTTTGTCATGCTTATTGATCAGTAGGGAATGGCAATAAGTCTGCTATCTATCGCAACTTGTACTGGCTTTTCCTTCACACATGTGCATGTCCACGCCATTTCCTTGAATTCCAACTTCGTAAATATCTATAGTAAGAGTTCTAACTGAACTTGTGGTGTCCAATTAGAACAATAATAGTGTTGATTCACACTTGCAAGCAGCCCGAAAGGTTATCACATTTATGATACGCCATAGTTGACAATCTCTCTTATAAATTAAAACCGCGACTGAAAGCGTTCACATTTCATACAAAGGACTTTTTACTTCTTAGTTGTGCAAAGTTATAGTAAGCTGTTATAGTTCTGCGCTGAAGAAGAAATAACACAGAAAAAATATAGAGAAACCATTAAAGAGGCTATGTCGCGAGGTGTCACGCAAGCTACAATCTTGAAAAACGTCCGGTGGCTGTTTTTCAAGTTTACGCCATCATCGTCGAATCCATTTAATCCTGCAGTGCTGTGTTCACCAAATGGTCTCAGATTTTTCACATATGTAAATAATCTAATTGTCTTGATTTTCGCCTGGTTATTTTTCCGATTCTGAAATCGTACGGCTAAATTTCTCAATATGTACGAGCAGCGATAGAAATCAGTTGACCATGGAATGTCATGGACGAAGGTTCTTCTTCTCTGTTGGCTAAATATAGTACACTTCAGCATATTAACATGGTACCAGAGTCTTCGCCTTGTACTTCTTTATCGCCACAGACAAACCTAACATTTTTCTGATTTTGTTTCGCTTGAGAAAAGAGCGATGAAATTGTTGGACTTAAATCAAAACAAGCAATAGCTCTTGTGTACGTGACCACTGGTTCTGTTTCGAGTCCTGTTTCGTATCAGCGAACAAAAGAATTTTGACAGATAAAAGTGTAAATTAAAGTTACTAAAATTAGGCAAAACCTCGCGACATAGCCCCTTTAATGAAAACCGTTGTCAGATATTGTTTCTTGGATAGACTGAAGACATATTTGAGAAACATGAATTATACATGTTTATCATTTAACTATATAACCACTACTTTGGCTGTCTGTTTTTCGTTGACTCGTATATTCACTTTCTATTTAATCTGTATCGCATATGATGACAACAAACCTGGTAAAGTAACTCCTAATTGAAGTTTAATAGTCATCGGTTTCTGTTTGTGGCATGTTTTATGAATGCTCTCATCTAAAGAATGGACTTTGTGTGTTTTTAACTCAAATTAATAAAAACAGGAAGAAAGATAGCTGATTGTAATTACTAATTTACTAAAAGGACTAATTATCATTGTAATTATAACACTCCAACAGGCAATCGTCAAGCAGAGTCTTGGGATGTGCAAAGTATGATTTTGTATATGCATGAGCCATTTCCGAGTCGCTATAAGCTTCTTTCCCACTCAAAGCGTGACCTGCTTCACTACCTTACCATTTATATGAAAGTGCATTTAAAATGACAACACATTTCCATCTCAAAGCCTGTGCATCAGTCCTCTCTTTGAAAAAGACAAAGAGTAGTATATCAAACACGAGAAAGAGTGTTCAATCAGGATATTCAAACACCGAGAGGTACAGTAAACTTTCTTAAGACGGAAACCCCTGTAAAGCGAACAACTCTCTAAGACAGACATTAATAATTGACTGATTCTGGCCGAATTTCAATTGTTCGTCTATAACTAAATTCTCTCTGAGGCAGACAGCTGGTCCTGAAGGTGTCTGGCTTGGACAGAGTTTACTGTAGGTTGGAAAAAAATCAATGGCTCCTGTGAGCCAACTCGTGAATACAAAACGCTCTAAATAAAAGAAACTACACCAAATGTGCAGAGGCTATGAGGACGACCAGAGGGCAGTGCTTAGGTATTTATTTTGTGTGTACAAAAAAAACAAACAAAGTTCTGTAAAGAAATGTTAAAGGATTTTGCGTTACCCGATCGCGAATGCAAGTTGAATATTTCATCGAGTCAAGTCTCGAGTCTCCGATGGGAAAAGAATCCTTACTTAACCGGAGCCACGTGTACTTGTCATCCATTGACGCACGCGTCAGCTGATTTTCCTATCAAAAAGTAGCATGCGCAGTTCACCGGAAATGAAAATACCGCGTAAAATCGTGCGAACCGGAAATAAATCGTGCATAAAATATTCCTCTTTATCTCAAAAGTTTGTTCGGAGACCTATCCTGATTTTCTGTTTGCAAGCAGTATTCGGTATTTCCTATCTTATACAAAAGTTTGAGAAAAAAATGTCTAGCGGAATTTTTTTCTTATCTGACAACAACCTTTTTGGAAATAACTTGATTTCCACTAGATAGATTTTTATAATGACAAAAAGAAAAGAAAATAAGTTGAGCTTTCCAAATTGAGAAAAAAACTTACAGGTCACCGAGTTAGTTTTAAAAATAATTAGCGAAAACTAAGTTTTAGAGGCTCTTTTCAGAGAGCTGTACTGTTGCCATGGTAATGGCTATGACATCATAAGCACCCTTAAAGTATTGCCTGATAATAGTGTCGTATAGATATCCAAAAGTTGTCCATATCACCGGTTGCGTTATTTTTTAATAGTTTATCATTTAGACGCACTATTGAATGCAAGAAACCCTTACGAGCCTCCTTAAACCTTGTACCGCGAGCTAACGAGAAACGCAATATTGCGGTAAGCTTGTGTTTTTAAAAACGCGGTTCGATATTTTTTTGAAAATTGAACGACTTCAAATGCAAAGAAAAAAACAATACATCACTTTCAAAAAAAGAAGAAAAGAAAAGAAAAAGAAAAAAATTGTATGTCTGTTGAAAAATCCATTTTAAGTCCGTAGATTGGTTTTAATGTTCCATCAAAGTACTTTAGAAGCAAAAAATCAGAGCAGCGCTTTCATAATGTCCCCTCTTTCAGCGATCGAGTATTCTCTACACTACATTCCTTTGCATTTGCCACGAAAACCTTATGCACTGGTCAGAGGAATTACCAAGAAAAGTTTACAGCCGAGGGAGGACTGACCGACCGAAGGAGTGAAAAAATTGCATATTTGTCCCCGTCAGCTGTAACTCGTTCAACGCCTCACGTATTCACGAGTTAAAAACGAGGTGCAGGCAAGTTTTTCTAACCAACTTCGAGAGGTTTGGATACCTGGTGAAACATTCTTACTCGTGTTTGATATAGCTTTTCAAACCATTAATAATTCTTGGAGAAATCCAAAGCAAAAGTTCACCAAATGTTATGGTACTATCCTCCTTCACGGTAGTGATTTCCTTGTTTTCTGTTCATGAATTATCATCAAAATGAGTTTCGGAAAGCTATTCGGAAATGGCATATTTTATTCCTAAAGACTGATATTGATGTATTCTTATTTATTTTAACTATGATATGTACCAAATCTTGATATATTTATTTTGTTACTGTTCCTAAATCCCGATGTGGGCGTTTTTGTGTCACCTTAGAGGTGCTTTGTTACGAGGGTTTGGTGTTTCTTGGTAAAAACATTGTAATAATTACAGATTAGTTCCTTTGCTTATACATAAAGTTCTACTTGAACACAGAAGAGAAGGAAGGAGAACAAAACAAAGCCATTTTTTATTGATATTGGGAAGAAATTTAAAAATTTAGCCTTAAACACGAAGACGCGCTATAAAGTACTGTGTATGGTGTAACAGCACACTCAAGAGCCGATTTGTTTATTATCCTTAAACAGAACTTCAATGGCACCATTGGACCCAAGAGGACCTTACAGCTCTCATCTTAGCGGTTGTTGACAAACGAGAGAAGCTTGCACACACTCTTGCCAAGGCTTTTTATATTTTTGATCCTGTAAGCAATATTTCAACTGTTAAATATTCTACTGCTGTTATAGTCTTTTTGATCTTGTTATTTCCTTTTGAAATATTTTGAGAAATATTGAGTTTGGAGATGCATTAGTTATTGTTTATGTGATAATCGTCTGCTCGTGTCGCAGAACCAATCGATAGACAACTAACAATGGAATATATAGAGATTATTCATCGGAAAGTTGTGTGATACCGTGTCTTAATGTATGGCAAACTTGTCCGTGATGAAAGGGAGTACCGGTATTCTGATTCGTTCCCTGAGCTGAGCTAAGATGCACCTGAGCTGTTCCCTAAGATGGACCGCTCACGAACTCGTTTAATAAAACAGTTTTCCTTATGTTGGAGCCGGTATTGCTAATAATTATGGTACTAACTGATTTTTTTCCTTTCGTAGTTGAGTCCTTTGGTGAATTTTTTCTATTTCCATGAGAGTTTTCTGGTGCATTCAGATTATGACGCTTGTCAGGAATATTTGAATGCATTTAAGAAATGTTACAACAAGGCAAGCAGAGAAAGTTTAGGCTCATGCAATGCATTGATTTTGGAGCGGTTTTCAATTAAGTGTCGTAAAACCAAAACAAAAGTAATTACTCTGACCAATCATAATGGACGCAGTCAACCAATCAGAACTTAAAGCGAATACATGTTGTTGGCACCAAGCGCGGGAAAAACTTGTGCAGGCAAGTCACGATTGGTTTTGGTTTTACTTTTGATTGGTTGATAAGTGGCGCGAGATGTTTTAGCTAATCACAAAGCGTAGCATCGACATTTGATTGAAAACCGCTCTATACCACAAACCAAGAAGGGACGAAACACTTTAAAAAATCATGTAGCCTTAAATTTTGAAGATTTGTAGCCATTAGGGATACCATTCTATGGCTCCAACCACGGTTCGAAAACAGTTTCCATTGCTTCTCTAATTATTTGAACAGTAATTTTACCACCAGTAACTCGAACTTTTCCCAGTAAACCCGAACAATTTTGTTTTCCTTGAGTTAACGCAGAATAAGAATCCAAGATCAAAAAGACGTCCCTTAGTAATAATTAACGTTGTTCTAGTCACCCATCTTTCTAATGTATTGATAATTGAAGAAAAAAACTATACATTGATCAATCTTCAAGTTTCACTCAGCTAATTTAGAATACGAATGATGGCATCAAGCTAGACTGATTAACTTATCAAAATGAAACTTTCATTGTTCAAAATACAAATATAGTTGGTGTGATGTCCGTATGGACATTTTAAATATAGACTTAGATGTTCACCAACGCTACCTTTACTTCTCATTTTATAACATTTTAATTGAACTGATTTACTTCACCAGTTGTCCATGAAAGTTGTGGCGGACAAAAACACTAATGAGATCAAGATTGGCAATTTAGTCTGGCTGGAAAATCTTACAAGTCAAGTGACGAAGCATATGTTGACACATTGTGAGAGTACTTACAAACAGAGACATCTCCTGACAATTTTGGCAAGAACCATGTTCGGTAGAAACTTTTCTTGTCAAGGTTTGTAGAAAATTTGCGTGCAGACTTGGTTAAATGCTCGAGTGTTTTGTGAATGTACTAAGCTGTTTTAGACACAAAACAAATGCAGACCAGGGTCCCCTGTTTACAGAACTAGTGAATACTTTCTAACTATTCACACGATTGGCAATCGGCTTGGCACTCAGATTTAGCAAGAATTTAGAAGGCTTCTCCCAGAAATTCGGGTTCGTGGCTTGTTTTTATCAAAGAGCATCATGTATAAAATTTTCAAGAGAATTTCAGACCTGAATTTAGATTGCCTCAAAATTTAAGAACTTCTGCTCTACCGATTTTGCTGAAACTTGGTTAGGATATGTATTAAGTCAATATAAACTGATTCCAGAAATTTAAGACAAATATAACGACAAAATTTTTCACTAGGTGCAATTTTATTCAAAAAGTGGGATCCACTTAAAAGGGCAATGTCAGGAGGACTTTGCTCTTTTTGGTCAAAACTCCACTAAATACTTGACTAAGTACCTTTGATCTACACAAAATGCTCGTGAAGTATCGAGAGAAAAATACCAAGTGATTCCTTAAAGAGAGAACAAACCATTTATGTCACTGTTCCTATGTGCTATTTGGACTTATTTGGACGAAACCAAACCCAAACAAAGATGGTGAGACGCAATTAAACAACAACAATGTGGCGTAATAGGGGGAACACAGCCCTGTTGCAGGTAATTCGCGACTTCGGGTTATGCGCACAAAGTAAGTCTTCCTTATCTCCCCGGCACCCCCCGGGCTGGATCACGAACAAGATGAAGGCAAAGGTAAAACCATGGCAACACACAAGGAATGCCAAGAGCTTGGGAAAGTCGCTACGCAGACTTAGCCAAACCACAAGAAGTGACCCGTAGTTTAATAAAGTAAACAAAACAACCCATCTCCAAAGGGAGGGAAAGTGGGAAACAATTTACAAGCTGTTACTACTTCGTGCAATGCTGCCAGGATAGTGACCTGGGATTGTGTACTACTGCTTTTATATCGAGACAATGTCTTTGAGTGCAACCAATGACTGCATTGGTATTATAAAGTAAAAATACACAACGTGGCTAAATACGAGCCATGGATAAAGCTTTTGAAAACGACAACCAATCGAGGTAAAGCTACGATATATTTCTAGACTACATAGCCACATATCTGATCGATTTCTAGACATGAATACCATTTATTCCAAGCTTATGAATAGAACGCATTCATAATGAATGGAAGCTTTGCTTATGTTTACTCACTGGGCAATGTTTGCCTGACCAGCTACCCCTAGGGCTTCACGCTCCATTAACTGCATTTTACCGCTCGGTAAAAGGTTTATTATCAGATTTAAATGATTTTTTCAAGACAGGCGGAGAGAACCTGAAAAAGTTGGCCAGTTTTTTCAAGTTGCAATCCATTTCCATCCAGGCTATCTGCAGCCAAAGACACTTATTTATAGCTTCGGTGAACTAGAAGAGTGTTTGTTAACAAAACTGCACCATTATTTTTAGGCTTCCATTCATGCAAATATGATTTTTTTTTGGTTTTCAAAATGATACTAAAATGGTGACATTGCCCCTCTAAGCTCTAACGTCCCTAAAAATATTTTCCCCTGTTAAATCGAATTCCTTCATATGATCGCTGGATGGTAGCTGTTAGTTTTTTTAAAGTTTTAAAGCCATCGCATTAAAGCCAAAAAAGTTATGACCCAAAGTTTTTCTGAAACAAGTGTGTCCGAAATTACAACCGAGCCACCTTAAGCCTGGTTTTCACTAGCGACATAAGCATAACCAGAAGTATAACAGAACTTTTGTTCCGTGCATAAGGATCAACATTATGCTTTTGTCATTTTTCGTTTTCACTTTTGGCAAATTGTTATGCTTCCGCCCATGCTTAAGCCTAAGCTTATGCTGATACTGATACTGATGCTGATGCTGACGCTCACGCTTATTTTTATGTCGCTAATGAAAACCAGATTTTAGTTTTCACAAGAGGGGTACTCATTTCTATTTGTTCGCAAGGTATCTTGGAATGCCTATTTCCTCTCCCCGGCCTTTTACTGGGAAACTTCAAAGATTGTTTTTAATTCGTCTTCAACGGAAAATTCCTTTAGACGGATAATTCGTCTTTAGTATAATTTGTAACTTCAGTATAAATTATAACTCCTGTTAAATTATAACTGTATAAATTATACCTCCTGTTTTCAGTGCCGGATTACTATGAACTGCATGAAGTTTGCACAGTTCTTCATGGCACGGATGCTGATATCAGGCTTGAAGTGCTGCTGGCTTCAAGCGTTAAAGACAGTGAAGATGAGAAACACAGGGTATTACTGGCACTACTCCACAAGAAACACTTTACACAGGCGAGGAGATTTGCGGACAGGGTTGGCTTGGCTGATGATCACATCACACTAAAGGAGGTGAGGAAAACTTATGCTGTGTGTTCACACCAGTACCGAAACATGTTTAGGATATACTGTATTCACTATTTCTGCAGTCATAACTATTTCTTTATCCTTTATGTTATCTAAGGATAAGGTCGGATCACAATGAGCATAAGAAGAATGGATCCTTACGCTTTTGTCCGTTGAAAACGGGTCCGACATAAGCATAAGTATTAGGATCAGTTCAATCTTGCGCTTAATGTGGTTAAATAAATAATTTAAGCAAAGTTAACCTCGAGCCAATGCGCCCAGCGGTTTTTCCCCATGGCGGTACGTGACCTGCGGGGCGGCCTCAGGGGTTTTTGCAGGATACTTCTGTGACTCATGTTACATCCTCTTGGCTTTTTGAGCTTGATCTTTGCGGATCAATTGTGCTTGATCGTTACAGATCAATTTTGCTTGATCGTTGTGGATCAATTGTGCTACTTTGAGGAAAATCTTCGCAAGCTCATCTATTGGTGATGAGTTTAATGCAGTCAATGTACGTTTTCACTTGACGCAAATTTTTATACTTCCGCTTATGCTTGTGTTGCTAGTAAAAACCATGCTTTTATTGCCGAATGTTAACACAATAGCCCTCTTCACGGTTAACCTTTCTCCTTTGCACTACAATAGAATTCAACGTGGATGCTAGCCAATTTCGGGTAGTTTTGTAGTTTCTTCTCGAAATTGCCTCGCATCCACGTTGACTTTTATTTTGATATAAATGAGAAAAGTTAACCGTGAAAAAGGCTATTCGTTGTTTAGCTTTTTTGTTTTAATTGCGTTAAGTAGAACAAAAGATGATTTTAACGAGGCTGAATTGCCTGACACGGTTTCACCGTTAAAATTCGTATCTTTTGTCTTACCGTATGAACATGTCGTTAGCCTCCGTGGCAGGCGCTTGACAGGGGAGGGGAAGGGGGAGTTTTAACGCGCGCGAAGCTTCCCCTCTACCTTTGCGCTCTGTACACACACCGAAAACCAAAACATGTCGTGCGCCCAAACCCAAACTACATGAAATTCCATGGAGGGTCATATTTTTGTAAGCTCATCCGGAAGGGATTTCCATGCTTTATCAGCCGTTGATGCTACTGATGATGATGATGATGATGATGATGGGCTGCTAAATTTTGCACTTATTGGTATTTAGGTTGAAGCGGAATTAGAGGGTGTGAAGAATTCTATGCTGTGGGAGATCGAGCAAGGGCGACTAGCGTTCTGGCACAAGGCAGAAAAATGCTTCAGAGACAACAACTGTAAGGCAGATACCGTGGGATCATTTTTTGAGGTACCCACCTGACGTTATCTTCAAACTCAGACACATAAACCACACTAGTCTGTCATGTAAAGAGCTCGTGACAGAGAATCAAAGATTGTGTGACATAAGTTACAGCTCCATATGAAGCAGCATTCCGTATATGTATATGATACATGCACGATATAAATTTAATCATTATATTATAAGAAGACATTCCCGAGGAAGGAGTGCACGAGTTGAAGGGACGTCTTTGAAGGAGGTGAAAAAAATAAAGAAAATCAAGTTATTGTCTTGGTGCACTACCAAATTATTTTAGCCTGCATAAGAAGAGAATGTATCACAACCTGTTAGGAAAGGTGTGAATTTCAGTTGCTTGTTTTTGTAGAGCCAAGCTAAAGATGAGCAGCTGACATTCACTGAGCGTGCAATGCTTCTTGGGATAGCAGTGAAGTGGTTCTCAAGTGCCACTGACGGACAACAGCAAAAAACACCTGCAGAACTGAAAGAACTTCAAAAGAACCGCTGGCTGTTTAAGATACGAGCAGAGATAGAGAAGGATTATGAGGTAAGAGGGCGAATAATTTATTGTTTCGTATGGCACGTTTCAATAGAAAACAATAGAACATTATAAGAGTCATTTCCGTATGTGTAGCCCAACTTCAGTTAACAGGCACCTCCCTCAGATGGACAGCTCTCCTCAGCGGATAATCACTCGTGGTAGGCACTTAAGTGGCAGTCCCGCTAAAAGCGGTCCGCTCGATTTCGCGACCAAAAATAGTTTCCCTTTATTTTTTGCTGGTGAAAAGGCTTTGGTACACATGTATGAAATACACAATTCTTTTTTTCAAATTCTTTATTTTCGCCCTGTTACAGGCAAAAAACGAATTCAGGCCGTCTCGGCCTTTTCGCCGTTGATCGGAAGACTAAAATTGATGGTTTTCGAGAGGCGCTCTACGTAGAAACAAATGCAGTTGAAGACATTTTGTTTAGGTCATGTTTCTAAGCTAAACTTGAGTAGTTCGCAGGCAAAGTGTAAAAAATTTCAATAAAATGTTAAGCAAGCTGAGGCAACTTAAAGACGACCCACTCTGAAGCCTATATTCAGACACTGAAAATGGGGCAAGAACGAGGGAAAATTTCTCAAACGTTGCGGCCTAAACTTGGTTTCAAAACCACGTCACAGTAAAGTTCTTACCTTATTTTGTCGAGTTATAAGCTCAAACGTGTGGGTATCTCCCGGGATCGCAAGCGAGAAGAGATTATAATCAGCCATTGACAGCGTGTTTACATAATTATCGGTCGTGCCAAAGGTCACTTGCATTACTCTTCGGCTCTTCCAAAATGTTTCTATTGAGGCTTGAATTCGATTGTAGTTCTCCAAGATAAATGTCGACAACTTCTTTAATACTTCTGCGTCAGAATTAGATCGAGAACAGATGTAAAAGTTGCAATAAGTTGAATAATCTTCATAGCGGCGACACCGGGCTCGATCGACAAAGCAAACAACGAAGCTTTTAGAATGTTTCGGAGAAATCTTCATCAAAATCAGTATTTGATTCAAATTCTCTGCTCCACTAACGAGTATTAAAGGTTTTCAACGTCCCTACAATAAAAAGAAAGTCACAGTTTATTCTTATCCACGATTTTATACTGTTGAAATTCACCCGTGGTAGAAACTAAACTTGACCATGGTATGCAAATACTGTAGATATAATTTTAAAAAAAGAAAACATCGACGACAACCAGAAATTTCACTGCGATACATGAACTACTCACCGGTGAGAGGTTGAAATATATGAATAACTTGAGTTTCAGATTCGTTTTTAAGGGTTTCTCGCCAAGCAACCGCAGAAAGTTTTCTTAGCTTGAAAATGTGTAGATCCGTTACATCGCGCGGCCAACTACCTTTGTCACGCGACCTTGATAACATTGTGTGACAAGTTATGACACAAGCCACGTGCTCGAAGACCTTGTAACGAATCTACACATTTTCAAGCGAAAAAACTTTTTGCTGTCGCTTGGCGAGTAGCCCTTAAAAACGAATCTTAAACTCAAGTTATTCATATATTTCAACCTCTCACCGGTGAGTATTTCACGTATCGCAGTGAAACTTCTGGTTGTCGTTAATTTTTTTCAAATTATAGGATATTTGCATGCCACGGTCAAGTTATGTTTCCGCCACGGGTGAATTTCAACAGTATAAAATCGTGGATCAGAATAAACTTTGACTTTCTTTTTATTGTAGGGACGTGGAAAACCTTTAATACTCGTTACTGGAGCAGAGAATTTGGATCAAGTACTGTTTCTCCGAAACATGCTAAAAGGCCTCGTTGTTTGCTTTGTCGAGCCCGGACCGTGTCGCCGCCATGAAGATTATTCAACTTATTGCAACTTTTACATCTGTTCTCGATCTAATTCTGACGCAGAAGTATTAAAGAAGTTGTCGACATTTATCTTGGAGAACTACAATCGAATTCAAGCCTCAATAGAAACATTTTGGAAGAGCCGAAGAGTAATGCAAGTGACCTTTGGCACGACCGATAATTATGTAAACACGCTGTCAATGGCTGATTATAATCTCTTCTCGCTTGCGATCCCGGGAGATACCCACACGTTTGAACTTATAACTCGATAAAAGAAGGTAAGAACTTTACTGTGACGTGGTTTTAAAACCAAGTTTAGGCCGCAACGTTTGAGAAATTTTCCCTCGTTCTTGCCCCATTTTCAGTGTCTGAATATAGGCTTCAGAGTGGGTCGTCTTTAAGTTGCCTCAGCTTGCTTAACATTTTATTGAAATTTTTTACACTTTGCCTGTGAACTACTCAGGTTTAGCTTAGAAACATGACCTAAACAAAATTTCTTCAACTGCATTTGTTTCTACGTAGAGCGCCTCTCAAAAACCATCAAATTTAGTCTTCCGATTACCGTCGAAAAGGCCGAGACGGCCTGAATTCGTTTTTTGCCTGTAACAGGGCGAAAATAAAGAATTTGAAAAAAAGAATTGTGTATTTCATACATGTGTACCAAAGCCTTTTCACCAGCAAAAAATAAAGGGAAACTATTTTTGGTCGCGAAATCGAGCGGACCGCTTTTAGCGGGACTGCCACTTAAATGTGGTCCCAAAGCTGTCCACTTACAGAAGGTTCGATTGTATGTATTTATGAACTACATGTCCACTATTTGTTTAAAGTGCAAACGAACACCCTATATCGAGTGCAGGTGAAGCTCTTGTTACGAGACCAGCTTCCCTTAGCGACCACCCTAACGAAATCCTGGTTTAATTCTCAGCAAACTCAGTAATTGAAACCAAGGTGGCCGCTTAGGAGAGCTTCGATTGTAGTTTGAAATGAAAAGACAGCGCCAGATTGTTGTTATCCGGGTCTCTCTCTACTGGCGTGTTGTTTCTTTGGGTGGAAACGTTTCTTCTGCTCAGGGCACGATTGTTCAAAGAGTGAATAACGTTATCCACTGGATAAATCGCTATCCAGTGGATAAGTATAGCGTTATCCACCGGATAAATCGCTATCCAGTAGATAAGTATAGCGTTATCCACCGGATAAATCGCTATCCAGTGGATAAGTATAGCGCTATCCACCTTTTAAACAACTGGGCCAGCTGCATAAATCATGTGTGTACCAGCGTACTGTAAGAGAAGCCTAACATAATGCTGGGAGAGGAAGAAACGCTGTGATGGATGTGCATCATTCAGGGGAATTTACAATGTTGCCAGTTGCTTTCTGGCTACAGAAACCATAGCTTAGACAGCTTAGCGTCGCCCGTATGCGCCATCTGATCCTTTGAATCCATACTTTAAAACCTTTCCTTTTATGACTTGGAACAATGTACTTATTTACATGTAAAAAAAAAAAAAACACTTGGAAGTCATACAATGTTGAAGCTGTTACTTTGAACAGGTAGGCAAACAGAAATGTGACATAACTTGACCAAGACATTAGCTAAGTCAAATACTTCCTTTTCACTCTTTCTTTCTTTTCAGGGCAAGCTGACGCGTTCTGTAAGCCACCTAGAGTTTCTTTCTCATGAAACCGAGATGGAGTTGTTAAGGGAAATCAAACCAAGCAACAAAGAAGCAATTTCTGGAAAGGCTGTCAATTTAAAAGAACTTGTTCAGGAGGATACTGCTATGTTTCAAACAGACAAAGAGAGCCCACTGACTATCGAGATGGTATGAATACTCAGTTTATTTTCGCATTTGCGCTCTTTTACCTCAGTGACTCAGTTACCATAACAATATAATGAACATATTGATTCGCGAGGACATAAGTTTAACTGGACCCAAAGACGATTACAGTCATTTATAGTTACATTTATACAGAGGCAATGTGTCAAGTGGCATAATTTACTTGCCGATAGTCAATTGACAAATCGACAAAATAACCATTCCATGATAGGTAACTTGTGCATCTTCGTCACATTGAAGCAGCTGCATTCGTTGTTTACTCGTAGGAGTTCCGAGCTTTGGAAAATGTGATGGGCAGCTTGTTAGAGGGCTGTCATGTGACCCAAGCACGCTGGCTTGCTAACTTGTTTTCTCATAGCTGTTTGGAGTTAGACGTTGTCATGGTAAGACATAACTATCCGTAAATAGTTAATTATTTGAACTGTAATATGCTCTTGCAGAAACACAAGGAATTTGTTGTGACTATTCTGAATATTCTTATTGCAGAATAAAGCCAAACGAGTATTCTTAGGCCTTCCGAACAGATAGTTCACATTGTGACCCATGAATGGTAGTTTATATGTTTGTAGATTATTACAATATATGTTAGTTAAAATGTTGAACAATGCGTGTGAGTCGTGTAACACTCGGAAGGATTTGTAAGGGTTCTCTCTTCTCGGCACTCATCGCATTTCACATTCATCTCACTTTATACGATTGCTACGCGACTCACACACATTGTTCACCATGGAATATTTCCTTTGCCGCGACTTAATGATAAAAATAATAATATTTATCCAGGGTGCCCACATCACCAAGGTGTTTTTTTAGTGGGGCATTGCAAATTATACCTAAATTGTCATGACCTACTCGGTTAGAGCCGGCGCTGGAAGATCTAATCCAGAGGTCGTGAGTACGATTTTCGCCGGGTCAACTATTTTCCCTTTGTTATCCCTATATCCTTTGTAGGACTTGAAGTTCAGAAGGATGCGTGAGGGTTTCTCCCTTCTCAACATTCAAATGTAATGAATTCATTCATCACATTTCACATTTCACATTTCATTTATACTAATTGCAATCCTGTTTGTTTTTCGTTTCATTAGTCGTGTATTTATTTAGCCCAAGGAACACGCTCTATGGACACGCTTGATGATCATATCCAAAAACTACTCAATCTCAAGGCCCAGAGACGAGCAAGCAGCAGCTCCAGTAGTACCGGCCCGTTTCAACGCACGGGTAGTTTTATTTTCACATCCAGCTTCACTGACAAAGCCGCTGATGGTCGCCATGAATCCGTGTCCTCGATGTCCTCGATGTCTTCCGTGTCCTGGGTCCAAGTTGAAGATATTATTACAACCATGGAGAGTCTGGCGTTTCACTGTAAACAAGGAAAGAGATGCTGTACTTGTATCATCACATGCTACAAGGTTGCTCAGGTAAGAAGGGAATGAAAGGCTCATTACAATAGTTGGCTTTCGTTAGTTTGCTTTGTTGACCTCTTTTCTGTCTTTAAAACATGTTTTTCTCACTCTTGTACAAAACGTTTTTAAAATCTTCAAGCAAGCAAAGCGCATATCCTGGTTACCTTCCATTTTTCGTGTACGATTTTGTGGAACGGTCGGCCGATAAGCGAGAGGAGAAGCATACCAGGAGATAGGGCATGTTACCTCTTTGGCAACCTTGGTCCAAATGTAATAGAGATTAAAAAACGCAGCCAATTGGACTTCAACAACGATCCAACGATCTGGCTGTTCTGAAATCAGAATACGCTGGAAAATCTTTGTTGTTTACAATGCCATGTAACAAATATTCAAAGAAAACATTGGCATCCTTAGTCTCAGTTTTGTATGTGATGTAATTCAGCAGGATACTTAAGTGCTTAGCTGACTGTCTGTCTGCTGAAAGACAGAGATGTGTTAATATTTAGAGTAGGTAAGGCAAGGTAGGTATAATCGCCCACGAACCACAGGTGGCCCACACGAGCCACAGGTAGCCCACTCAGCTGGAGCTTAACCCAGTTTCTGTAGCATGAAGCAACTAGGAATATTGCTACTCCCCCCTGGATGGGATGCTAGTCCATCACAAGGTTACCCCAAGCATTATGATGTATACACTTGGGTGGAGAGAGACAATGTGGAGTAAAGTTTCTTGTCCAAGGCCGAAAACAACGCGACGGCCGAGACCAGGCCTCGAACCACCGACCTTCGGATCTGAAGTCCAACATGTTAACCACTACACCACCACACAGGCTAACCACTACACCACCGCACAGGCTAACCACTACACCACCGCACAGGCTAACCACTACACCACCGCACAGGCTAACCACTACACCACCACACAGGCTATCCACTACACCACCACACAGGCTAACCACTACACCACCATACACAGGCTAACCACTACACCACCGCACAGGCTAACCACTACACCACCGCTCAGGCTAACCACTACACCACCGCACAGGCTAACCACTACACCACCGCACAGGCTAACCACTACACCACCGCACAGGCTAACCACTACACCACTACACAGGCTATCCACTACACCACCACACAGGCTAACCACTACACCACCACACACAGGCTAACCACTACACCACCGCACAGGCTAACCACTACACCACCGTACAGACTAACCACTACACCACCGTACAGGCTAACCACTACACCACCGTACAGGCTAACCACTACACCACCGCACAGGCTAACCACTACACCACCGTACAGGCTAACCACTACACCACCGTACAGGCTAACCACTACACCACCGTACAGGCTAACCACTACACCACCGCACCCCCACAATATTTAGAATGATTGTTTATTTATTACAGACCCTGGGTCAGGAGTATGAGACTATTGTGAATAAGAAACCTCTGAGTGTGCTGCACGCGCTGTTACTGTCTGGATTTGACAACCGATATAAACTCATGGATAGTTACATTAAGGCCATACAACTGGACACTGACGAGGTAAAGCTTTTTGTGAGTGTTTGTGCTTGAGTGAAGGCATTGATAACACCATTGCATGAAAATTTCTTGTCCATCTTTTTAATGCGCTTTACAACTCAATTGAGAGACAAGATCGGATGCGACATTTAAGGTTGATGTTATCGGTTGTGCTTCTTACAAGTTGTCTGAACATATCTAGAGCTCTCATTTTAATCCCAGGCCATTCCACATGATGTATTTGAATCGACCAACAGGTCCAAAAAGTCTTCCAGTAAAGTAAATGTTAGATACCATTAGTCCGTAGGAAATCTAACGATGTCATACGTTTCTTTTTCTTTTATTAGGTGACTCAATTTTTAGCCGACATCATCTTGAATTCCCTACGTGTTCACAGTACGGGTGAAGGTATGTTTTTTATTTTTTGTTTTAGTGATGAAAGTCGTACTAGCTTTAATTTAAAACGAAAGCAGGTCTAAAAATAAGCACTTAGCTGTATATTCCTCCAAATCGGCTTGATTTGCAGAGTTTCGAAGCCTCAAATGCGGTCTTGACCACTGTTTGAAAAATGTGAAACTTTAAACCGTTTCCTCCGTTCAATAAACACAGCAAAACATCATTGAAGTGTTTTCCCAGCTGACGTGACATTCGGCCGTGTAACCGCGCGAAAAAAAGCCTCGCTTTGGTTTCAACATGACGTCGTACGCGCATGTTTTGCGACGTCATACGCGCCCGCGAGCTAGTCCTGCGCGACGGAGCTACAGTAGTCCGGTCCTGCACGACGGAGGGCGGAGGGCGGCGGGCACACGCGCGCCCGCGAAACATTCCGCTAGCCATGACCATGAAAAATGACGGGCTAGGTTCTATGAGTATGGGGTTGCGCAGCCGGGCCTTCGGCCCGGCAAGTGCTCCGCTACGTTGCTGTTGTAACTTTTGATGCTACTGATAAAGTTCTAAGTTTTGCCACTCAAGTGAAAGCTTTTGAGCAGTACTTTCCTGGGCTGTTGTTTGTTATGCTGTACAAGGTAGTTCTAACTTTTGAGTCTGTGGATAAAATCCTAAGAAGTGTGACCATTCAAATGAAAGCTATTGAGCAGTACTTTCCTGTGGTGCTGTTTATTTTGCTGTACAAGGTGGTTCTAACTTTTGAGTCTGGATAAAATCCTAAAGTGTGACCATTCAAATGAAAGCTATTGAGCAGTACTTTCCTGTGGTGCTGTTTATTATGCTTTACAAGGTGGTTTTAGCTAATGAGTTTGTGGATAAAATCTTAAAATGTGCCCATTCTAGTGAAAGCTTTCTAGCAGCACTTTCCTGTGGTACTTTATATAATGCTTTTCAAAATGGTCCTGTTATGGAATCCTAATAATTTGTGACTATTCAAATGGAAGCTACGGGGCACTTATTTCTTGTGGTGCTGTTTATTATGCTATACAAGGTGCTTATAACTTTTAAATCTGTTGATAAGTGTGACTATTCAAATAAAAGCTACAGAAAAGGACTTTCTTATGGTGTTGTTTATTGTGCTGTACAAGATATTTCTTACTTTGGAATCTGTTTACTGAATATAAACACCATTCAAAACTCACTGAGAAATATTTTCCTGTGATGCTTTTCCTTTTTTCTAAGCAAAACATTGAGAAAATGTTTTCAGTACAAGTTTGTTTTTTGACAGGCAAAATGTGTAAAGGACGAGTCGATGGTTAAAATGAAAGCTGTTTTTTTTATCCCCGTGTTGTTGCAGACATATCAGGTAGAGAATACAGTGACTTGACAGTCAATGCAGCACCCTCCTGTGAAGACATTAGTCACATGATCCGCTTGTGCCCAAACTACTCTCTGCTTGGCGGCCGCCTGCTGGACGCTGCTACAGCTTTGGTCAGCGATCGTGCCGCGGGAACTGCACCTCCTGGAGGTATGTCAGTCAGTACTGTTTTTCAGTTTTGCGTTCTCTGAAAAAATAGTCATGGAAAAGAAGCTCGCGGAAAAAAGAAAAGAAAAAGAAATTCGTTCAAAGTTATGAGACTCTTGCTTGCGTCACCTGATGCAAACACAAGAGTTGGTTTCACTTAGGCCCCGTCTACAATAATGCGTTCTCCTTTGAAAACGGATACATTTTTATACGTTCTTGCCTATCATCCAACAATTACGATCGGAAACGGCCATGAAAATGGAGACGTTCGTAAACGGCTTAAGAAGTGAAAACGGGAAAAACGGAGCATTTGGAAAACGCACTCGTGTTTCGATGTGTGAAAACGGAACTTTTGGAAAACGGTGACACCGGCCAGTTTCGATCGTTTTAGGGTGGACAGGTAAAAGGGATACGAAAACGCTTGTGTTGGGGAAAATATATTTAATGCGTTTTCGATGAAAAGAAAACGGAGACGTATATAAGTAAAGTCGGGACCTTAAACTGTGCTATAAGCTTAAACAAAGTTTATACTAGAGAAAAGGAAATATTCGGGTTATTCTCTGCTTAGACTACACTTTCGATCCCCTGTGTAAACTTCGTATATAAGTCATTAAATACTATTTATCCAAACAGTGTTGAGCTTAGAAGTGGAGCTGTTGGTTCGAGCGCATGAGTGTCATACCTTGGCCTGTAACATGGAAGGTATTGCAGCTGTGCTTCGGAATGGAAGAGTTCTCACTTCAGCGCTGGCAGAAACTAGAGATTACATGCTCATGGTAATAACATCAGTCAGTGTTTATTCTTTCTAAAAGGTCTTTTATTTCTAGCCACGGGTAAACGGTCCAACATTGTTGTACAACATTTTGTTGGTTCAACAATGTTAGAACGTTTAGCACTTCATGTTAGATGAAGTTTGACCAACATTTTTTGTTGGATGAATGTTTTGTTTTCAACCAACATTTTGTTAGGCGCAACAATGTTTGAACGTGTAGCCGGCTTTTGAACACAACAACGCTTGCAACAGCCAATCATGTTTCAGTCACGCGTCCAACAAAATGTTGGATTGGAACGCAAGCGACCATCTTCTGTAAGCGATGCCCTTTCCTTTGCCTAAAGCGTATGATAGACGGTTAAATGTAAAAAACACTTTCTTCATAGCCTGTCGTCGTTCAACAAGTTAAATCGAGTTTGTCTCTGTTTTCGTTAACGTCCAACTACGTTCAACACGTTGAATGGCCTATTTTAACATTCAACATGGCATGCGACTGTCCAACATTTGTTGATCAACAAATGTTGAACCGTGCATGTATCATAGTCTTAACGCTGATGGCTTAAGAGAGATTCAGGTTCATGTATTTCATGATAGATCAGTTTTCAATTGAGTGTGGAAAGTAATTTCGTGTTTGCTTTGGTTTTGTATTGCTACGCGTTGTGATTGGCTTAAAAAATCTCGTGCCACTTTCTCGACGAATCAAAAGTAAAATCACCAATTGTGAGGCGTTTTCCCGCGCTTGGCGCCGGCGACAGAGATTTGCTTCGAAATCTGATTGGTTCATTGGATTGTCTGGCTCTGTTGTGATTGGCCAAAGTAATTACTTTGGTACTTGTCTTAGATGCCCAAGTGAAAATCCCTCTAATGACTCTGATTTATAAAGCCTTGCTTTATTTTTCTTGTTGTAGGTTCGTCTGCTGACGGGTGTGGGACGGTTCAATGAAATGTCTTATATCTTTGACACGCTGTTTGAGCACGAGCACTTTGAACTTCTTTGTCGGAGAGGGATAGACAAGGTAACTCATTAGTTTATGACGTCGGGTTTGATGGATTTCAACGCATGTTTGTTAGCAACGTAACATTAACTCATGAAAATGACTTTCTTGTGTCACCTTTTTCTGTAAGGTAACTTGCGATTGGTTACCTTCGTTAAGTTCAGTGAGTTCAGTTAAGTTCAGTGAATGGATGTATGTTATATCTTGGAATTATTTATTGAGGTATTTTTTTATAGCCAGTTCCAGGCGTCCAGATAGTGGGGAGAGCCGGGACTCGAAGGATAAATTGAAAACGCTCTTTCGCGCCTATTCCCGCATATTTTTGTTAATCTGCCCGTCGTCTATCCTTCGCTCCCACTATCTGAACGTCTGGAACATACTTTTTTTCTATAGTTTACTGAATGACATGTTTCTGGACTATACCTTTTTTTCACTATAAATATCATCCAAAAAGTCTATCTAACTCTACTCCATTGGAAAATATCAATACAGCGAACTCTCTCTAAGCCGGACACCTTCGGGACCAGGTCTATCTGTCTGGCTTAGAGAGGTGTCTGTCTTATAGAGAGTTTAGTTAGCGATGAACAAGTGGAATACGGCCAGAACCAGCCAATAATTCATGTCTGGCGTAGAGAGGTGTCCGCCTTACAGGAATGTCCGTCTTGAAATTGGAGAAAAACATCGCCAAAAGTGAAAGAAGCAAAGAAATATGAACTAAACAGACAAAATAACGGCTAGAAAGGTAAAAAAATTCTTAAGAATGGCAAGTTTGATTTCTTGACCGCCTGTCACGAAATCAAATTTGATGAACTGTAATCCGCTTCCATCCTTGTAATCCTGCACTTTATCTCCAAACTACTGCTTTTGTTTTGCTCAATAGAATCTTTTTATCCAACTGAGTTGTATATTTGGTGGCATTTGGCGATATAACGTGGAAATAAGCAAAGCGAATTTTGCTATTTCGGCGGGACAGTGCCCCTTTAAGGCAATTTTCTGTCATCCAGCAAGTCTCTCTTTATTTCTTTGTGTCTCAGGAAAATAAGCTGAAAGTTGCCCTTCTCGATTACTTGCGAAAACAACACCCGGACGACACGGACAAGTTCTCTATGGTGGCACATCACTTCAGCATGTATCGGGAGATCGCTCAGACTCTGGAGGAGACAGCACTTAAACAACTTGCTAACTTGGGTGATTGCTTTCCAGGTAATCGGCCTGGTTGATTAGTATAACTTTGACAGTGCTGCGCGCTGTAAGGCTACTGACCAGTTGGCAAAGTTTTGCACAAGTATTTGACATGTCTTTGAAAACTGATTGTTTCCATTCCAAATGACCATTAAAAATACAAGGACTGTGAGTTATTTTACTCTTTAGTTTTGACTAGGGCATGACCAGGTGATCAATTATTTATTGAACGGTTTTAAATTGAGTGTCAAAAGTATTTTCGCAGCTGCTTTGGTTTTCGCGCCACTTTATCGACCAATCAGAAGTAAAAACAAAACCAATCGTGACTTACTCACACACGTCGTCCTGTGCTTGGCGCTGCCGGGCTACATGTATTTACTTCGAGTTCTCATTGGTTCATCGTATTGTCTGTGTCTTTTGTGATTGGCTCTAGTGATTTCTTTGGTTTTGCTACACTCAATTGAAAACTAATCTAAATAACTATCAATTATCAAGTATTTCCGTTATGTTGATATTTTTAGAACGTGGAACTTGAAACTCCGCCTTCATAGAACTCACATTCAGATCGGCCAGTGAAAAATGTCCAAATTTCAACTAGGCTTATTTTACCAAGGTGTTCATAAAATAAAGATTCCGTTTTTGTAGTCTCATATTGCTTAAGTCGTGCATATTTATGCTCTTCTGTCCACTACTCATAAACTCTCGTCATACACTTTCATTTTACCAATAACCTGCATGCCAGATTCATAACTGTTATGGTACATTTTTTTATTGTTTAGAGAGAAAGCATAGCCAAGGAAGTGCAGAAAAAGGTGTGTATCGATATTACAAGAATGAACTTAAGGAGGCTATGTCAAGCGTATTTTTGTCCAAACTTTACTGAAAGTTTTGGTGATTACTTTAACACGTAAAATTCTCTTTAAACATCGAGAGGAAGATAGAATGTGAATTTGTAAAGGAAGAACAAACCTTAGTCATTTTTTAGCGATTATCATGGACACGAGAGAAAAGCTTGAAAATGTTAGTGTTATTTTTCTAGTTTGCCGTCCATTTCCACCCTGGCATCCACATTCAGACACTAATAGGTTTGGTACTCTAACATAGTAATTGTTAACAAAACGGGATCGTTATTTTTAGGTGCTCTTTGCGACAGAGCCCCTTTAACACACGGTCCAACATTGTAATATGTAAAAAAAAACATTGCAATATGTGTTTATGTGTCAATATTATATTGTATAAAGTTAGAAAAGAATTGCTTTCTATGCAATTTTATTATTTCAGGTGCTGAGGTTTTTCATAAACTGAACTCTATTATGAAGTCCTTCTGTTATGCCTCCGACAACTACGCCAAGGTGAGTACGTGACGCATGACAAGCTAGCATGACTTAAGGGCTACCTAATAATATACAGGATGTTTTTGCGAGAGCTCAATTTCGGAAAAGCAAAACTTGAAACACGAAAAAATAAATAAATGCCAAATTTCATGAAGATAATGGCCACGCTATACAGACAAACCTTAGAATAAGAACCACCTTGAACAGCATAATAGACAGTTCCACAAGTACTACACAGTAGCTTTTATTTGGGCTTCATCAGCGCTTACAAATATTAATGTTAGGGTCACCTTTTATTACATTATTAACAGCGCCACAGGAAAGTACCGCTCCCAACTGGATACTACACTTGCATGGAGAGAATTCAATAGAAAAAATACAGCAATTAAAAAAGAAATGAGTCCGTTGAAAGCATGTTACTAATGGTTTAAGACTATTTGGATCTTTTATGCAAGATGGGAAATGGGGCAACACACCTAAGACTCATTTCAGCGTCATATACATTGTTTCATGAGAGTAAGTTGGTAAATTTTACGATACTAAACAACAATGATACAATACTGGGCCGGGTTGTTCGAAAGCCGATTAACCCTAATCCCGGATGAAAAGTTAACCGAGGATTTCATTTCTCTGTTTAAAAAAGTTTTCAAAAGGTCATTCATAGCTAGTAGTGAAGACTACTTAAAGTCGAAACTGAAGGGCAGAAAACTTTGGAAAATTTTCAGTTGTTGAATTGTTTAACTGGATTCAAAATAGACGCTAATCCTGGGTTAGCTTAATCGTGCTTTGAACAACCCGGCCCAGATGAATAAAGCAATGATTAAATTGTATAATGCCTTTGGTTCTATTTGTGATTCGTAGGAGAATTGTTGGCGCCATTCACAGACTTGCCTCAGGATGGCTCGGTTGGTTCATCTCCAAATCCAGGTTCATTCCTCTGGTGTCACTGTAGTTAATCTTGATGAACATTCTCTGAAGAAATTCCTTGCTAATCACACTCAGTTCTTCCAGGTGAGAGAATTGCTGATTGTAGCTGTCACTTTCGCTTCCTTTCTGTATAACTCGTGAACTTTGACTACTGTAGATGTTACCCAGGATCACATTTGTTATGATATAAGTTATGTTGACGATTTTTAACTATAAATGCATCCTATCATATCTTATACCAATGACATTTACTGCCACTGGCGTTTTTAGAGTGGTTTTCAATGAAGTGTCGTAAAACCACTGAAACCAAAGTAATTACTCTGACCAATCACAAGAGACAAACAAAATCCAGTGAACCAATCAGAACTCAAGACAAATACACGCGCAGCCAAGCGCGGGAAAACGCGTGGGAGCAAGTAACGATTTGTTTTGGTTTTACTTCTGATTGGTTGGGAAAGTGGCGCGAGATATTTTAGCCAATCACAAAGCGTAGCAATGCAAAACCAAAGCAATCACGAAATTACTTTGGATACTCAATTGAACACCGTTCAGTGTAGCTTAAACTTAGGTATTAGAAATTTGTATTTTTTTTTTGCGTATTTTTGGGACGTAAAAGTGTCCAGGTATTCTGATGTGTGGATATGTCACATTCTTGTTTACACACCATTGATACTCGTTGGATATTTTCGTTTCCCACAGTCTCTTTTGGTTGCTGAAGCATACAAGAAGCGTGATATATGTCTGTGGGTTGACGCTGTGTACAATCAAGTAATTGTGAAAGGCAACTTTAGCTATCTCCAGGACATGCGATCTGCCTTGTCGCTCACGAGTAATCTTTATGTAGATATTGCTACCAAGTAAGTCACGCAAATGTTGTAAAGTCAACAATTTTTGTGTTTATTGCGCAAGAAATTGTCAAGCACTGTAGTTAGTTCATTAACTCTTTAATCCCCAATCAAAGCATCAGTTTTCTCCTTGTATTAAACATCACTGCTTAATCAATCAGAGATGTCATCAGAATTAAGGATATGATCACCCAAGATGAATTTTCTTGATATTTTAACAACTTCTCCCCTTTATATTGGCACAAGGAAGCAGCCAAAATAGTGGAAGAGGTTTTATTGACTAGTATTGCTGTTAATGTTAATTAATGTTAATTAATAGTCAATGCACATGATACCTTTGGACCCTGTGGTCTTCAAGAAGTCCATTTGATTTTTCTGGCCCACAAGAAATCGCAGTTCAGTGTAAATGTATTTTTTTGTATTTTTGTCTCTAAAGGTACAAGAATGAAAACTCTCGCTCATCCCAAGCGGCGGCCAACATGAAAAGACTTTTGGGCTTTGTGAGTGATGTACGCATGCGCTACAAACTGGCTACGGACTTGAACTTTCGTGACCTGGGCACGAGTATTCTCGAAGGTGACGGAGGTGCGTTTTTGAGGGACGTGATGGTCCCGTGAAGTGGTGCAAAGTATGACCGCTGCTGCTGTACAAGATCAAGAGAATGTAGAGCTGTTTTCCATCGAGTTTCGTAAAACCAAAACCAAAACCGAAGTTATCAAACCGCCCAAACACAACAGACGCAGACAATGCAGTAAATCATTAAAACTTGAAGCAAATACTTGTAGCCGATGCCAAGCGCGGGAAAAGGCGTGTGAGCAAGTCACAATTGCTTTTGATTTTACTTGGCGGGACTTTTTTTTAGCCCATGAAACCATAGAAATGCAGAACCAAAGTAATACTGAAAACCGCTCATGGTAAAACGATAAATGATAAAAGAGTACAATTACTGATGAAACGATAAATGATAAAGGAGTACAATTACTGCCACATTGCGGGCATACGAAGTAGGCAAGAACCAACCCCACGTGTCCGCGTAAGTGATTTGTCTGTCGAGAGAGAGAGGGAGAGTAAAGTCAAATCTCTCAAAGCGGACACCTCTCCAAGGCTAATCGTGGATTGTTTTTTTCCCGCCCTTGGCACCCGTTGTCGGTCGCCTGGTTTGCTTCGAGTTCAAGGATTATCTTTATGAGTCATTTGAAATCTCAACCATTGAGATAATGCAATGTTCCTAAATTGTTTATTTTAAAGAAAATAATCATATTTGCTCATCAGAATTCAACTGAGCAATTAGGAAACAGTTTTCGTTTCTGCAGCAAATTCACTGCGATTATAGACCGAAAATTAATCATTAGGACACTATGACTAGGAGCGGTAGGGTAATTGAAAAGTATTTTTTCAATGAATTAAGACTAAAAATGTTTTTTACACATGGAGAGTCTATGTACAAAGAAATAATTTATTTTATATCAATATATGTATTCAATCAATATGGAGTCTTTCGCTTTGTCTCCAAGTTATTTTTCTTTTAATTGTAATGATTGGGTAATCGCACAATGCCGTTGATCTTCAATTTCTGTATTACTGCGATTGCAATTAGTTGTTTACAACATTATTTGTTAACTTAAGAATTGATATATATTCAACCGGTCAATCAAAATACAGGAAGTCCTATTGGACTGTTACTCTTCTAACTGGTCAGTTGGTCTTTTTTGACCACAGAGTGAAAACTATATATGAGGATCTTAGTTTACGTTTTTTTTTCCTCATTAGAACACATTAGCATAAATGACACAGCTAGTTTCATAAAACAAAAGAGCTTGGCAAACTTGGTACGTTCTGAAAAATTGAGCCTGAGAAACTGATAAACCTTTAATTAAAGTATCAATATTTGACAAAGAATGTATATATGGCTGGCGGGCAATAAGTTAACCAAGAATAACTGGAATAAAGTGTAATAATTTGGTCAGTCCAACTGAACCCAAAATTAAATACTTGAATTTTTTTCGACGTTGCAGGTTGCTTCCATTTAAAAATAGCCAATATGTATATATATCGGGTCAATCAACCGAGAAAAGCAATTAGAAATGGAACTTGACAGCCGATTTTACTGCAGTGTGCAGATCCGGCTTTTTCAGACATGATTCGCCGGCTATGACTCGCCCGTCACGGTCCGTTCATGATCAGACAATTGTGAAGAAAATTCACACATAAACTCAGTTCACAGAGAAAATACTGACTTCCTGAAATGTTAAAAAATCTATAAACATCTCAGTGCAGTGTGAAGAACCGCTTTTTAGTCAAACCAGATTTGCTCGCCATGATTCGCTTGTCACATTCGCCAGTCATGATTCACTCATCATGATTTGTCCATTGTCAAAAATTGATGAAAAAAAATTATTCTTATATCTTGTTCTTTGTGGATGTTACTATTTCAGGAAGTAAGTATTTACACTTTGAGTTCATTTTATGGCCGAATTTTTTCACCATTATCTTATCTTGGGAGGATCATGACAGGCGAATCATAGCCAGCCAAAATTGTACTTTGGGAGAACCCGGGTCTGTACACAGCAGTGAAATCGGCTGTAACTTAGCAACTGTTCAGTCTTTACAGTTTTCGTTTAAACTACGCGCGCGCTTGATCATTCTCTTGCGCGCTCTTGCTTTGAACTGAACAGTCGGTAAAAACTTCCAATATATGTAACTTATCCGTCACGCTCGCTACAAATTGGCCGTTTTGAAACTTCGATAGAAAGTTAGCGCTGGATGGAAATCGTACTTTTTTGATGTTTTTCAGGATTTAGGGATGACTTAAGCTGTCAAAACTCTCAACTTGGAGCAAACGAAGAGATTGTAGAGTGTTACCCTGCTTGCAGAGTCTCCTTCGATCTTCCTAGAAAAATCTGGAAGAGGAAGAAGAAGTCTAGAAAGATCGAAGGAGACTCTGCAAGCATTGACAGCATTCTGTGAAGTGTTTGTTAGCATGTTTCCGAATTTTCGTGAAATTTAAACGGTTGTAAGTCTTGGAAACGTGGAGTGCACAGAAATATTATTCTTATTTAGAATTTAGGGTCATTTAATATAGAATAACTTTCAATCAGGTGCCACATTTTAAAAATTTCTCCCTAAAGTTGAGCAATTTTGTTTCGCTCGGAGGCCGATTATGTGTGCAAAGAAAGTCGTAGTTTAGTGTTAAAACAAGACGCTGTGGAAGCGTATACTTGGGCGTCGTTGTATTAGGCATATTGGAGAATAATTGTCTTGGGAATCTGCATGCACGTTATTTCACGGTTTGATGATAGGGAGTATTCGGATAGTGTGAGCAGTCTAACAAAGAAGCGCGTTAACCGTCAAAACAAGAAGACACAGTACACTTAATAGCGTGCGAGATCGCACGTAAATTATTAAAGTAGCGTGTCAACTGTGTCAAAAGACGAGTGCATGCTGAAAAATACAAATCGATGCCTACTTTGTACTTACCGTTGAAAAAAAAGGCCGTATGTCAGAGTTTCCCGATGGTTGTTATTGGTTTTAGCTAAATCTTGTAACTAGCTGGTCTGTGTTTCTGACACTTTTGAAGTGAATGCAAATGTAGCCGCAAAGTGGCCTTTCGAAGCCATGATGTAATTGCCTGGTCCGGACCCGAGATCAAAACAACTTTTCCAATTGAAAGTTTTGCTGGAAGTATTCCCGCCGTTATTATAATAAAGTTTGAATGAAACTTATAACTTTAATCAAAGTTAACGACAGAAGTGATAATTTAGGAGGAGAGAAACAAATTTAGCCCTTTGAAACATATTTTTGCAGTTGAGGTAAAAATGTTGCAATTTGCATAATGTGAAAGTAATTTGAAACCTTTCCAGTAACGCATAACGCAGCTGTTTCATAAAACATCTCGCAATCAGTCACACGAAAATATATCCAGTTTTTATTCCTCTGTATCCGAAACACAGAAAAGAAAATTAAATGAAAAAGTGATCGCTTTAAGGTTATTTTCGCCCGAGAAACATTCACTAGCGGAAGCAAAACTCGCAAGAAACGTCTCGCAAGACACCGCGTGCATTGTTTACATCTTCTCTCGGCGGTGAATTTTTGCACCCAAAGTTTCAGTTGGCTGTTCTGTTCCTTCAACTTCACGAAATAAAAATTAATGAAAGGCAAACAACCGAAAGAAGTGAAATTAATTGGGATTCCTACCACGCTTATATTTCTTCCTTCGCTGTCCACTGTTCACTTCTTATTAAATAAGCGCTAGGTATGTATTCGTCTAAATTATCTTCTTCATGTTCGTTTGAACATGTTTTAGCGGGTTTCCGTCATGAAGGTATCGTAGAATTAATCGCGAGTGTCAAATACTTTCGCAGTGTCTTCTTGAGTAATTTCTTTACGCATATTGAATATGAAACTGTTAGATGCAACAGAGAAAACACGACTCGCACTTTGTGACGTTCGCCTCGCATCAACAAACAACAGGTGTACTCCACCGCGGTTAAACGAGAGAAATTTGCAAAAGTTAACCAAAGTACTTCAAAGTTAAGGTTGTCATTTTCACTGTTTATTAAAAGTTTCATATATTGACAATACACTTTCAACTCACTAAACGTTTTGAAAGTTTACTAAAAAAAGTTCTAAGCGTTTGAAAACGGGTAGGACTAATCTGCGGAACTGCAGACCGCGGAACCTGCGGAACCTGCGGAACCTAGATTTTTTTTTAATAAAATGATAGTACAAATCATAAAATGGTCTACAAGTGGTTGATTTCTCAATAAACAGTCAGAAGAAAAAGAGATAAAGAAACGAAATGGGAAAAAAGGGTCGGGAACCGGACAAAATAAATTAAGTCACGCGTCACGCAATTGTACGCGTAGTTTTGTTGTGAATATCGAATCAGGATTTCAGTTTTCGATTGACAGTTCTACTTCACGTCAAAATGGCCGAATGGCGCCATGCGTTGAATTGTGAGTCTGATAACGAAAGTTTTCGTGAAACATAAATTCTGGGCGATTTATATGATAGCAGATAAGTTACTAGGCATCTGATTGTATTCAACCCAGTTGCGTTCTCAATTTTCCATATATATTTCCGGCAAACTTGCAGTTAAAATTATAAGAAGTTAATGCATCAGTCAATTGAAACCCTGGCCCCCTGCCCCCCTGGCCCCCGACCCCCGGGACTTAGCGGGGGATTTAACACTCACCAAGTGTTAAAATCGGCCTAATACCCGGCCTCCGGGGCCAAGACCTCTGTTAAAAGCCCCGCATAGGTGGGGCATACGAACCAAATAAAGAAACAAATCAAATCGGGATCGTTGTTATAGTCGATAATATCGTCAAAACTTCATCTGTCTTCGGTTCTATCATTAAAAACTATTCATTCAATAAGCCGCGCTTTAAATTTGCGGCGCAAGCCGGCTTTCAACATACTGATTTCACTCAAAAATGATAAAGGAAACGTAGTTCCTCTCTCCCCTCTGACGCCATCCTGGAAGAGTCTTGCTGTCGTCCCCACTTTAGATAATCGCGTGTTCTAAAATTACCGCTCATTCCCTGATTGACTGACGTTTAGTTAAATTCACCGCTTACTGGGGTGCGTTAAATCCCGGCTTTGGACGCGTTAAATTCCCGTTATGTCCCGGGGGTGGGGGGCCGGGGTTTTCATTGACTAATGGCGCCACGCTTAGTCCGTTGACTCTATTTCACCTTAATCTGAAATTTTCAGACTAACATCTGGGCAAATACTTGTTATAGTTTTGCACAAGAAGGACAAAACATGTTAATTTGCACTTCGTGGCCCAAGGTGGCATGCACGTTAGGCAGGCATTCTCAATAAGTTGAAATTTGGACATCTGCAAGGTTGATATGAGGAACAAGTCTGTTATATTTAACTTTATCGGGTTCAAATTATCTTTTATCTTTTATCAGTGAAAATTACACATGTGAACCGCCAAGCCACAGATGCACGATTTCTGTCTCAGTGTAGGCAAACGCGAACGATGTAAGCAGGTGTTAAATCTGTTTGAAACTTAACTGCAGGCTTGCTTTAAAATCTGATGACAAAAGTACAATTTCAAAAGCCCCGAAGTTTTAAAGAAAGAGATTTCCTTGCAAGACATAAAAACAACAACAACAAAAAAAACAAATGTCACGACGCTGACATCACCTTGAGAGTGGCAGGTACGATTTTTCGCTTCTCGATCCGATCTCATTTTGATCTAAGTCTTGTCGCTGAAATAGATCGTGACGACTACCTCAAAACACGTAAAACGTTTTGTTGGCAATTATGGCTGTTTAGGACGGAAATAATTTGTTTTCCGTCTATTTTTCCCTAAGGTTATGGCCGCTGGTTGCGTTTCCATTGAGTTATAACTTCTGTTGTTTGCATTTGTTTAAATTAAGAGTGCGTTCTTTTGGGATGATCCAGATCAGGATCAGTGATCTGAGATCAATTGGATCATGGCACCGTGATCTAAGGATTCGGCAAATCAACTCTGAGCAAGGACTCACAGGTGCACAGTGATCCAAGTGATCTCGGATCGCTGATACTGATCCGGATCAACCCAAAGGAACTCACCCTAATGATTTCAAACTGAGTTGGGTTTTTAATTGATTTCTAACTGTTCTGGGTACAAATTTAAATTGTAAGTGATTTGAAACTGTTTGGGGTATTTAAAGTTACTTTATTGTCAAAAATAGGTATTTTAAAGAGATTCGTACGTAAGAGATTAACACGTTAATAAATAAAAGTTGTGTTTACGGTTACCGTACAAGCCCATGAAATTAATAAAGCAGTATTATCACAGCAAGCACAGTTTAACAACAACGGGCCACAAAATGAAACAGAACATTCATTTGGGCAGCATGTTTAACCTTCGCAGATTTTTCACAGATAGCATGACGAGCGTTAGGAAAGGTAGGAGATACAAGTATGATATAAAATATAATTTATGCTTTTATAAAGGCTAAAAAAATGAGTTGGCGTTTCCTTGCCCCTTCACTCCATCAAGAAGAAAAGTCGTTAATATATCATTTCCCTGAATTTTTTAACAGCTTATTATAGTTGGGAATTGTCATGATATCATAGTCAAAACTCGATCGGAGGTGAATAAATCAACACTACCTTTGGTAATCCTCAATTTTCCCACCCTATTTACGACATTGAACCCGAAGATCTTTGTACGAGCATTATACTGGGGTGATGTGACATCAAAGGTGAAATCAAAACCGATTTTAAATGTACATACATGAGCAACTTACCGCACTGCTGAATACAAAGTACCGAGAAGTGGTTCAATTTTATCTTTTTACCTTCAATATTATCTTAATCATTTCACTTTCTTTTACCTTAATGAACCCTTAACATAAAAAATTAAACAATAAACGGTATTTCAGTACAATAAACTCACGCCGTTTTAAGCAAATGAAAGATCCTCGCAGTAATGTACTCAACTTAAGCAGTTGAGAAAAGCAAGCTTAAAATGTATATTTCATATGCTTAAAATGTATATCTGCAGTACAAATATTCCATATATTCATCACATAAACTCACGGTGTTTTGTACTGTAACAGTTTGCTAGGAGAACTGTCAATCGAAAACTGAAATCCTGATTCGATATTCACAACAAAACTACGCGTACAATTGCGTGACGCGTGACTTAATTTATTTTGTCCGGTTCCCGACCCTTTTTTCCCATTTCGTTTCTTTATCTCTTTTTCTTCTGACTGTTTATTGAGAAATCAACCACTTGTAGACCATTTTATGATTTGTACTATCATTTTATTAAAAAAAAATCTAGGTTCCGCAGGTTCCGCAGGTTCCGCAGGTTCCGCGGTCTGCAGTTCCGCAGATTAGTCCTACCCTTTGAAAACTATGAACCGCAGAACTGTTGGCGCCATTTGCCAACACAATTGTGCTCAGGCACGAAGCGTTTTGATCAGTTTTCAACGATGGAAAAGAAACTCGTTATTTTGAGCCGGAAAGATGAAAAGATAGTTACATAAACTAATTATTTTATACATCCTTGCCCACGTTTCCACTTAATACTAAATGAATCCCACCAAATAAAACGAAAAACGCCTCGGACGTGTGACCGCGGTGAAGGTTTGAACAATCCCGCCATCCCCAGAGTTGCGCAATACTGCACATTTGTCGACGACCAAACTGCATTTTAATACTTGGTCGCTCCGCCCAAGTAATAAGATATTAATCTAGACCTGAGATCAAGCTAAGCAACAATGATGTATCTAGATTGAAAAAGTAATTGAGCAACAACAACAACTTTATTCATTTAAATTGAATTAAAATTTACACTGACCCGCAGATAGCAAGAGCTAATAGAGGCGGGCAGTGTTTGAGGTTTAAATATAAATATATATATTTAAACTATCAAATTAAAATTACGAGTAAATTTTTATTTATTTTTCAGCAACAGCGACGGCAATGTTTGTGTTTTATTTGGGTCTTACCGGCATAAAACTAGTGCCGACCATGTTAAACTTTTGGATCATACGAATTGCATGATCGCTTATGTAAAGGATTTTTAATAGCCGCATAAAAAATATTGGTTGTTCTTAAGAAATAAGACGAATGCTTCGCCGATTCGAAAACATCTGCGCGCGCTTGTTTGAACTGTTGTCAGTGGATTGTTGGTGACGCATTTCGAATGACATTACGAAACAAAGGAATCCGAGTTCATGTATCAAAGACATCTCAATCATGGCGTCCAATGACTGGGAGCGTAGTCAAGTTAGCAAATCCATCGAGGTGGATAACCAAAGGTGCACGGAAGTTATTCAAATGGCGGAACGCAGAAGAACCGCCGAAAAGTACATAAAAATTCAAAAGGTACATGAGGAGTTCACGGTTGGTGTCAGGCTGACGAAGACTGTTTTGATTGGAAAGAAAGGTAATCAGTTCAGCAACAGAACCTTCGTACTATTGGAGATAGTTCCTCCTCCGCAAATGTATCTAACAGACAGAAAATTCTACATCACTTTTAGCGGTTCTCCATTCCACCTGCCGGATGGCCACAAATTCAAATTTTATGAAAATGCAGTGGAATGCTCGATACATAACAATATTTTGCAAGATAAGAAACAAGTGAAAATGCTGGTTAAAGCAAACTTTGACAAATATCTTAAAGCACTACAGAACCTTACTAGACCAACAGCAACAAGGACCTCTTTTAACTACAGTTTCTGTGTCGGCAATATATCACCATTTTCTGAATCCGACTCCGAATACGAAAGCGAGAGCGAATCGGAATCTGAACAAGAACACGAGAATGCCACTAATGAAGAACTGCAGAATGCTGCTGATGAAGAACTTCAGAATGCTACTGATGAAGAACTGCAGAATGCCACTGATGAAGAACTGCAGAATACCACTGATGAAGAAGTGCAAAATACCACTGATGAAGAACTGCAGAATATCACTGATGAAGAACTGCAGAATATCACTGATGAAGAACTGCAGAATGCCACTGATGAAGAACTGCAGAATGTCACCGATGAAGAACTGCAGAATGCCACCGATGAAGAACTGCAGAATACCACTGATGAAGAACTGCAGAATGCTACTGATGAAGAACTGCAGAATGCCACTGACAAAGAACTGCAAAATACTACTGATGAAGAACTGCAGAGTACTACTGATAAAGAACTGCAGAATGCTTCTGATGAAGAACTGTAAAATACCACTGAAGAAGAACTGCAGAATACCACTGATGAAGAACTGCAGAATACTACTGATGAAGAACTGCAGAATACCACTGATGAAGAACTGCAGAATGCCACTGATGAAGAACTGCAGAATACTACTGATGAAGAACTGCAGAATACCACTGATGAAGAACTGCAGAATGCCACTGATGAAGAACTGCAGAATATCACTGATAAAGAACTGCAGAATGCCACTGATGAAGAACTGCAGAATGCCACTGATAAAGAACTGCAGAATACCACTGATGAAGAAGTGCAAAATACCACTGATGAAGAACTGCAGAATACCACTGATGAAGAACTTCAGAATGCTACTGATGAAGAACTGCAGAATGCCACTGATGAAGAACTGCAGAATACCACTGATGAAGAAGTGCAAAATACCACTGATGAAGAACTGCAGAATATCACTGATGAAGAACTGCAGAATATCACTGATGAAGAAGTGCAAAATACCACTGATGAAGAACTGCAGAATATCACTGATGAAGAACTGCAGAATATCACTGATGAAGAACTGCAGAATGCCACTGATGAAGAACTGCAGAATGTCACCGATGAAGAACTGCAGAATGCCACCGATGAAGAACTGCAGAATACCACTGATGAAGAACTGCAGAGTACTACTGATAAAGAACTGCAGAATGCTTCTGATGAAGAACTGTAAAATACCACTGAAGAAGAACTGCAGAATACCACTGATGAAGAACTGCAGAATACTACTGATGAAGAACTGCAGAATACCACTGATGAAGAACTGCAGAATGCCACTGATGAAGAACTGCAGAATACTACTGATGAAGAACTGCAGAATACCACTGATGAAGAACTGCAGAATGCCACTGATGAAGAACTGCAGAATATCACTGATAAAGAACTGCAGAATGCCACTGATGAAGAACTGCAGAATGCCACTGATAAAGAACTGCAGAATACCACTGATGAAGAAGTGCAAAATACCACTGATGAAGAACTGCAGAATACCACTGATGAAGAACTGCAGAATGCCACTGATGAAGAACTGCAGAATACCACTGATGAAGAAGTGCAAAATACCACTGATGAAGAACTGCAGAATATCACTGATGAAGAACTGCAGAATGCTACTGATGAAGAACTGCAGAATGTCACCGATGAAGAACTGCAGAATGCCACCGATGAAGAACTGCAGAATACCACTGATGAAGAACTGGAGAATGCTACTGATGAAGGACTGCAGAATACCACTGATAAAAACTGCAGAATGCTACTGATGAAGAACTGCAGAATGCTACTGATGAAGAACTGCAGAATGCCACTGATGAAGAACTGCAGAATGCCACTGACGAAGAACTGCGGAATACTGCTAATGAAGAACTGCAGAATACCACTGATAAAGAACTGGAGAATACCACTGACGAAGAACCGCAGAATACCACAGATGAAGGTCTACAGAGTGCTAATGATGAAG
The DNA here is from genome assembly GCA_024195265.1 of Dendrophyllia cribrosa. Lineage (NCBI taxonomy): Eukaryota > Metazoa > Cnidaria > Anthozoa > Scleractinia > Dendrophylliidae > Dendrophyllia > Dendrophyllia cribrosa. The sequence continues at coordinate 23,504,288 of JAJLRJ010000003.1, read as the reverse complement.
AACTGCAGAATGCTACTGATGAAAACCCGCAGCATGCCACTGATGAAGGAACTGCAACTGAATGTCACTGATGATGAACTGCAAAATGCCACTGATGAAGAACTGCAGAATGCCGCTGATTAAAAACTGCAGAATGCCACTGATGACGAACTGCAGAATGCCACTGATGACAAACTGCAGAATGCCACTGGTGAAGAACTGCAGAATACCACTGACGAAGAACTGAAGAATGCCACTGATGAAGAACTGCAGAATGCCACTGAAAAAGAACTGCAGAATACCAGTAAGGTAAAATGCTAAAATAGCACTAAGCATGAACATCAAAATAACGCTATGAAAGAAAGTCAGAATGGCACCAAGAAAGAACATCAGAATATCATAACACCAGAATAAAACTAAGAAAAACACGAAGGAAAGGAAGATAAAGACAGGACAAAACATATTCATGGGCTGGCTTAGTGTCGGATTAGTGAAGGTATTTTCCAAAGGAATTATCTCTTTGTTACCTAATATAAATTTTGAACTGTAATTAACTTTCAGAACGTTTGGCCGTTTTGTTTATATTTCTCTGTTTTTACCATCTTTTTAATCTCTTAGAATACCCCTCTCTTTATCTCTTAAAGAATATCGTTGTGTTTATCACTAAGTATGTAGATTTTTCAGCTCTTAGAATATCCTTTTTTTTCTCTTAGAATATCGCTGTGTTTTAACAGTTGTCAGTTATATTTCAGGGGGGAGGCGGTGGGGGTGAGGTGGAGAGCTTGACTCTTGGTACAAAAAAATTAGAAAATAAATATAATTGTCAGTGGAAATTAACACCATGCTTCTGAAAAAAATATGTTTAAAGGCATTTCTATCACTTGGAGTGTTTTCTAGTCTTTTTCTACACATATCGGACGACAAGCCTAAAATTGCGTGCTTTCCGTGTAATTTTTATCCAGTGTTTGTTACCCCTTCAGATTGAGCAATTATTGCTCTCCTTTCAGTTCCCAGCCTATATTTACTATTCTTTGAAATATTAAAACTTCAAATTTCGCTACCCTTTCCTATACTTAGAACAAAACCATCCCAAACGCGAAATCCACTACTTACTATGTCGGCATTGGTGTAAAATTAACTTGTGGATCACCTACTGAACTTTCTACACATTTTAGTTTGTAGAATGTTCAGAAGGTGATCCACAGAGTATAATATAAAAATATATCGACTCTAAGTGATAAACTGAGATAAAAAAAACGGGATATTCTAAGGGGACAAGGATATTCTTAGCGTTGTTTAAAGTTAATGTCCACGCACAATTGAAAGGCACATATTTTGTGGGAGAAGGTTGGGGAATAAGCGTTGTCCAGGACCCAAGTGCTGCCTGCCGCGTGCGAGGCCAGTCAATGGGGCTAGCCGGTCAGCGAGTGGCATATAAACCATGAGATGGATGTCATGGAGCACAGCTACTCTGAGCAGCGTGTACCTATGCCAAGCTCCTAGAAGGTCGCTTAGCAAGGGGAAGTGGACGTCACCACCGTTTATCACCCAAGCTAAGGCAACCCAGGCATTGCTTCAGTGTGGGACTGAAGGGTTGTCGCCAGCAACGCTTCCCCACAAACCATTTATTAATACTAAAACCACATAACGAATTACAAATGTATATTATATATATAATTTTTGTTTTGAAATACAGAACAAATGTTATAACCAGAGAGTGGTAACGATAAGTCTGTATACTTCAGTGGGTGGGCGGGTGGAGAAATAAACACTTGACTTAGCGGTGAAACTTAGCTGAATGGGGAGATCGGCCGCGACCGATGTACATGAACATAAACACGGCAAGTTTTGGTTGAAGCTGATTGGCTGCTACTCTTTGAACACGTGCAGGCTAGAAGTCTAATTGGCCGCTAAGAATAAAGCGCGGGTAAAAGTACATGTTACAATACAAAGTACAAAAGGTCGATTAACGGGAAATCACTGGCAAACCGCAGGGAGCTTTAGGTTCAATTGAGCTAAACATTAACTCCAGTTTATGCTCGGGCAGAAACAGCCAAAAACATTTTCTAAAAGATACCAGACTGAAGAGCTATGTAATCTATGTACAGATGTAACTAAGGAGTATTTCAGTTTTTAATTCAAGCACTGTAACTTTAATTAGCAGTCTAAACAACATTACAAAAATTCACTTCTACTATTACAAAATATTAAAATGTCATTTAAATCCCCAGTATTCATCAGAAATACTCGGTTACTTTACTTAAGATTTCAATTTGTTTTGATATTTGTACCAAAAAACAAGAGCGGCGGGCAAAACTGCCGCAAGTAAAATTTTGAATTTTGTAAATCTTGTTAAGTTAAATTTTGAATGTCGTCATAATTAATATTAAAAATTATAATACTTGTAATAAGAAGCATTGTAAAACCATGGTTACACTCAATAGACCCACATGATACCTTGTATAATAGAATGAATTTATTGAACGTTCTTGTGAAAAATATTTTCATCAGAAACAAATTGCTTTCTGTTGAAATAATATATAACATATAATATAATAATAAAAAAGAACTGATTATTGTTAAAAAGTTGTGCCTTCTCTTTATCTCAGTAAACTCCAACTTAAAAGGACACTGTCCTTCCGAAATGACAAAATTTCGCTTATCTTTTTTCCACTTTGTATCGCCAAAATCCACCAAATATATAACTGAATTAGATAAAAAGATTTTATATAGCAAAACGGAAGCAGTAGTTTAACGCATTATAGAATCCACGTGAGGTGTATGAAAATACTAGCTATGGAGTAGCTAGTCAGAAATGTTCGAAAAGCACCCTAAAAGATACCAGAATTTCGTTAGATGAACGTGGCTTAAATGGATTTTTACCCTTTTAATAGATATGTTAGAGGTGCCAATACTAAAACAACACATGTCATATTCTGTCATTTTTTTTAGGCTCAATACCCTAAAAGGTACAGCTATAAATCTAACGGTTGTCATTTCAAGTTTTAGCACCATAAGCGATAGCACAAATTTTGACCCCTAAACGGTACGACAAGCATCCGGGAGTCCCCCTTCCCCCTCGGTAAAATACGGTAAGGGCCATGCATGGAAACGTAACCCTATTCAGACAGGGCTCCTTTTGTTATCTCGTGAATATGCGAAGCGTTGAACGAGATATAGTATACGTAGCCTGCGAGCTGGCTCACTTGTTTGGGGTATCGCGCGAGTATCTTGGCGGCGAAGCCGCCAAAGCGAGCCGGCGAAGCCGGCGAGAAGAATGGGGCGAGGAAAAGTGAGCCTGCACGCGGGCTATTGATTTTTAAATTCACCGCGTTCGCCGACGAACGGGGCGATCCGATTGGTTAAAAATGACATTCTTCATGATAATATTTTGCTACCTGCCGCGAAAATCTTCACGTGCAACTTTCTGTCATGTTTGTTTACAGTTTGCTTTGCTCCTATTGGATAGTTATCTGGTACAGGTTAAATGCCGACTTGACACCTCGCAAGGGGCGGAATTCAAAAATCAATAGCCCGCGTGCAGGCTCACTTTTCCTCGCCCCATTCTTCTCGCCGGCTTCGCCGGCTCGCTTTGGCGGCTTCGCCGCCAAGATACTCGCGCGATACCCCAAACAAGTGAGCCTGCTCGCAGGCTATAGTATACGGGGACAGATTCACTCGTTCATCGTATTCACGAGATGGCTCTTGCAGCCCTTTGATTAACGGTCGATGCACTCGTTACCATTCATTAGTAACCAAGCCTTTTGTAATGATCGATGACATTTCTGCTGGGGTTTATGCCTGGATTAGGACGAAAGTAGGGTATCATTATTACATAAAACTGGACCTAGATAAAGCGATTATTAGACCTAAGCTAGATTCACGTTTAGGTTAGATATAGGATAGGGTCACTCGTTATTAACGTATCATTACGAAAAGCACTTTTTGTAATTAAAGAATATATTTGGATCCACAAGCGTCTTCCTTAAAATTAGAAACTTTTCGAGAAATACACGGCAAGGTATTTCGTGTTATACTAATTGCTATCGTTAAAGTAGCTTAGAATAGCTTAGGTTATAGACAACTCGTGATGAACGGGGAAGAGTTGAAAAATACAGTTTAATCGTCCATTCAATTGAAAGCTTTTTATGGGTTGGCAATAAACGGCCTCTTGATGCATTTAAATTCTTATCCGAAAGCATGTTTTACTTGGATAATTAAGTTCACCTGGACCACCCAGTCAGTTTCCACTATCTCTATTGGTGTTATTAGGGAAGTCTTATCTGAAATGGCCACTTTCACCCTACGGGTGTTGCAGTGTGAGTCACGGTCAATAACTTAACTCGTCCAACGAGGAAGGCTCGGTCTTGTTTGTGTGTTTCTAAACCGCGGAGGTTTGGGTACGAGTAATTGTGTCTAAAAATTACGACTACAATAGGCCACTTCGAAAACTACCATAATACTCTTTAAAGTGCAGGTTTGGGTGGTGCTTGATGCAAGCCTGATTTTTCAGCACGAACTGCACGTGCTTTGCTTCAACTTCTTGGCAATTTGCATACGGTGCACATTTGTATAAACAACAACAACAACAAAACACTTTATTAAATAAACAAATATTGATTTGTATACGAACACACAATGCTACCATGGTTAATAGAACAGTGCCATTCTAACAAAGGAGACTTGAATAATTACACCCCGGTGAGGCTGAGCCTGCACACAAAAGTTATTATGGTATTTTTCGAAATCGGCTATCTGGATAAGCAAATCACACCCTGCTTAGGTCCTCTTATAAATCTATAATCAGTAGAGGCAGTTATTTGTGAACAGTGTATATCAAATATTTGCATTGAAATTACACGAAATTTTTCCTTCGAGTGTTCAATCGATATCTCATAAGTGAGCGCAGCGGACGAGTGAGATATCGAGTTGAACAAGAGAAGAGAAATTTCATAACTCCAAGCAGGAGTGCATTGTTCAGTTATATAAGCACTGGGAATTTTCAAGAACACTCGAGAAGTGCGAGAAGCACGAGGTGATGCACTTCTCTCGTGTTTTTAAAAATTCTCAAGTGCGTTTATAAACCAACAATGCACGAGGAACAAGTTTTTTATTCTTTTATAAAATAAAAAACGACCACAAAGGGACAAGAATTCGCGCGTGCTTTATCGAGTTATAATGAACTCGGTTTGACCAATCATATCGCGCACATTTCCTCGAGCATTTTATAATATTTATTATACAACGACACTTATTACGAGGTTTTCAACAGTTTTCCGAAGAATTCTGAAAATTCTCCGAAGGATTGTACGGACGTTTGCGATCATTTTTCGAAAATGGCCGAAGATTTTCGAGAAAGATCCGAAGATGTTTTGATTGTAGACCAACACAGCTCATTTGACATTTAATAAGAATAACATGGTAGCTAAGAAAAGATATTGATATCTTCACTTCACACAGTGAAGGTAAAGTTCAGTGATATCTTCACATGTGTCGAGATTGTCTACAATTACAAATAAAATAAAAGTCAGTCAAGTATATACAAATTCTTCAAATCTAAACTGCAAGTAGATGAAAAAGTTCAAGACTAATTAACAGCAACAAAAATCTGTATCCTTTATTTATGAATTATTAAATACATTTTTATCTGTCTTGTTTCTTTTTCGCTTCGTTTTTGTCGCCATCGTAGTCTTCAGTTTCTGCACTCTAACATGGCAGTCCATTTTGTTCATAAATGTTCGGTTTGAATTGTCTATGCTCTGACCTGAATTTAAACAGTAAGCAAACGTCAGTGTCAGTCGGGACACAACTCAAGATTTTGAAAAATTACTTTCTTTTCTTTTGCTTAATCGCTTATCGCGGTCTTTGTCTTGCGCTGTACCTTTGCATACCACTTTGTTGGTTTGCATTGACGACTTGATTGAGAATAGTAACAGTAACACATTAAATTTTAACAGTAAAAATATCTGTATCATTCAGCACGTATGACCAAGTTAAACATATTTTACTTTCTCTTCTTTTTGTTTGGTTTCTTGACTTTTATCACGGTCTTCTTTTTCTTGCGCTGTATCTTGGCGGTCTGTATTGTCACCCAATGTTTGGGTTGTAGATATGGCCGTGTTGTCATTTTCCTTATTCATTGTGCCCTCGAGTCCCATCTTCTCCATCAGCATTATTATCACGCATTCAATCTGTTAAATTCAATTGCAGACTTATAAGGCGCTATTACACGCCATTACCGCGGCATTTTTTCCTGCAAGCTGCAACGCAACGCGACAAGAGGCGTTGGAAGAAAAATTCTTATTGTGTTGGCAAACTCAAGTTGGCGTGTGTAAACGTGACATCAACAGTTTGCAAATATGTCATCAAAACTGTTGGAGAAAATTAGAGCAAGTCTCTATTCTCGTCAACTTTTCGGCCACCGTTTTTGTGTCGGCAAAGTCGGATTTTATGTGAGCACTTGTCAAAGACAAGTTGTTCACTTTCAAAGAATAAAAACCCGTACACTCTTCTAGAGATTTGTCGTCTCAGCCTGAGAATGACAATGCCTTTGAGGTTTCTGTAAGTTTGCCGTGTGAAAAAGCGACTGTTTGCAAAACAAGTTTGCCGTGTGAAGGCGGCCAAACATAAACTGTTCGCAACTTGTGTTGCGACTTGCAGAAAAAGTCGACCAAACAGTTGACTACTTCCTTTGTCTCGCACACCATGGTCTCACCCAAGTTGTCATTTGCCCTTTCTTTTCCATTTTAGTTTCTTCCTCGAGCTTCTGCTCTAGTTCGAACAGCATTAAAACGATCAGCGTTGCGTTGCAACAAAAAATGCTCGTGTAACCGAGCGCTTTAAGAGCGGCTGTCTGTAAATATCGAGAACTCGCCGTCAAAACTGAATTTTCGGATTTCTTCTTATTTGGTCAGGAGAAACCCTTTGGTGACGTATTTACGAAAATTACAATCAAACTTTCAACGACTTTTCGTTTTCCAGAAATCCGCCAAAAACTAAAAATGCCGTGTTCTTAAGGGTTTGGAGCAGTTTTTAATTTGGGTTGTCGTAAACCAAAACCAAATTAATCACTCTAGCCAATCACAACAGACGCAGACAATCCAATGAACCAATCAGAACAGACGCAGACAATCCAAACGCAAGAGAAATACAATGTAGCCGGCGCCAAGAAGAGACAAAATGCTACCTTAGTGATTCTATTTTGAAGGTTCTTTAATGTTGGTATGTCAAGATTATCTTCAGATGTCATTGGAACACCCTCCTTCTCACTTGCAGAGCCCACCTGATAACTGAAAGATAAAACATAATGAAAAACAGTTTTATCATGTCAACAACAAGTACAATACTATTTAAAAGCATTCTGTATGCACAGGATTGGAGTATAAATTCTTTGGGCCAAGTGCAAATTGTAAATTATTCTCACTGCATCCTATTACCACATCGCGGCAGACTAAGTTATGGGAGGAGTCCGCGACTACTGTGGTAGCAGGTATGCAGCGGGAAGAAAGGCCATAAGGGCCGTCAACCGGCACCAGGGGAGGTGGGCGGGTCGATAAATGCTTCCTCGACGGGAACGCCGGCCAAATGAGGACGATCGAGGCGAAACACGGAATTTATGCAAAAGGGGGGCGCAAAGCATCATGCTTGCCAAAAAGCATGAACGCCCGGTGGAATTTGAGGGATAAAGATGAATTCCGCGATGCGCTAATTACGTATGCAGTGAGAATAGTACACACTTGCCCGGTTTGGCGGGTATGATTTTTTCTTTTGGGTTTTTTTTTTTTTATTTATTTTTTATTTTTTGATTTTTTTTGATTTGCCTTACATTACATTACATTACACTACATTACATTACATTACATTATATGACAAAGGAACTAAGTTTGAACCATATACAAAGAATACTATACTAACATGAAGTGATCTAAATAAACTAGTACTATCTACATGGTTAGAAAAAGAATAGGAATAAGAAAAAAAAGAAAACCTTACGTTGTTAGCTTTTGTGTTTTTGACATGACGCGAACAAAGAGAAACTCCTTCACTTTAAATGCTGCAGACATGAGCGGAGGGGGCAAGGGTGTAAGGGGACAAAACAATTTTTTTTTTCGGTCTATTTATTTATTTTTGCTTCAGGGCTCAAAAGCTGTAGGGTTTGTAATTCTTTTTGTATCCATAGCTTGTCCACTTTCAACAAAAAACAGTTTTACTTAGAAACTTCCTGAAGTTTTAGAAAAGCCTAATTTACAGGGATTTTTCAAGTAAATATTTCTTGTCACGCGAATAGACATATTAATAGGTAATTCTGAAAGTCATTCTGAAAGTCACTCACTAAGCTGGCGAGTGCTATCAAAATTGAGTTTCCAACTCTATATGTATATGGATGTGAGACATACATTGTATGGAATGATTGTACAGTAGGAGCATCACGCTCTAAGCATTGTCACTTGAATTCTCTGCGGTCAATCATTTAAAATGCACTATAAAATTAATGGAATGACAAGGGGACACATTTGGAAGATCTGGGGGTGACTGGCCTTGTCAGCATAGTCTGTGTACAGCTGCCCCCCCCCCCCCCCCCCCCCCCCCCCCCCCCCCCCCCCCCCCCCCCCCCCCCCCCCCCCCCCCCCCCCCCCCCCCCCCCCCCCCCCCCCCCCCCCCCCCCCCCGCCTACCTTTGAGGACACGACTTTGAAAGACAGAGCATGTGATTTGCATGACTCCAGTATTAAGTACTGCGGTATCTCTGCAAGAGAACTACGTAGAGTCCTGAACCAGAGACAGAGTGAACTGGAACATGACAATCAAGATGGTCTACATCAACATTTAGCTGAAAAGATCAAGTCACCAGTGCTAAAGATTGCAGAAATGCCTCTTTGTCCAACCTTTCCTTGGTGTGTATGTCTTTCAGGACTTGCTTAGCAACTCAAAGCCAGACACAGCAACTAAGGTTGCTTGCCATTTGTCAGAAATGGCTGGGCGGGCCATTTCTTTCACTCGTGACTAGTGATGAACACACTCTCTCAAAATATTATTATGTAGTGAAAACCTTGCATACTAAGCAGGCTTTTGCAAAACCTCGCTTTATATAATAAGGGTCTTAACTTTTCAATACATGTATGATACATTTAAAAAAGCTTGTTACCATCTTATGTGTTCCACATCCAAGCAAAACATACCCCTAAGAATGAAATAAAAAAACAGTACATTGTATTGTTGGCAGGACCATATACACTGATATCATTATTAACCATTATTAACCCAGATGGTAGGACAACTCCCTGTTTTTGTTAAGTTGCTGGGATGTACCACAGGGAACTCATAGAAATATGTTCATAGCAACTGTAACATAAAAACAATGTTGTTTTTTTGGACCAGTTTATGCCAGATTGGTCCGTACACAGTTACAGGGCCAACATTTAAGCTTGCCCAAGGGGCAGGTAAGTCTTAAGTTTTACTTACCTGGACAAGTTAGTTCAAAGGCGGCTTGTCAATATCCTTGCCCATTGGGCAAGTGAGTGGGGAAAGTTACCTGCCCAGCAAAAAAATCTACTTGTTCAGGACGACTGGACAGGACGTTTTTCGAAGCCTGAGTTATTGTAACTCTTTCATCCTTGAGTGTGATGTTGTTCTTACAGTGTACATATGTACATTGTACTTTCAAGTCAGTAGATGAAATCCTACAGATGTACAGTGCTACAAAATGTACCATTCAAATGAGGGATGTTATAGCAGTACAGGCACTTTCCTTTAGTACTTTTTGCACTGTTTGTTTTTCAATAATTTGCAATTGCAATTTTTGTTCATGAATATTAATTTGTTCCCTAAAGGCCCATTTACACAGGTGATTTTTTGTGCAATTTTTGTCTCACACAAGTTGCATCTTCAAATCGCGTGTGTGAACTTGCGGCGATTTCAGTGTGATTTGGGAGCAATTTGTTGTGCAATGTCGCAGAGATTGCGAACATGTTCGAAACCTGATGCCAATTTTTGTTCATGAATATCAATTTGTTCCCTAAAGGCCCGTTTACACAGGTGATTTTTTGTGCAATTTTTGTCTCACACAAGTTGCATCTTCAAATCCCGCGTGCAAACTTGCGGCGATTTCAGTGTGATTTGGGAGCAATTTGTCATGCAATGTCGCAGAGATTTCAAACATGTTCGAAACCTGATGCAATTTGGCAGCGATTTTTGGGAAATTACAGCAAATCAAAGCAAATGTTGCACCTGAATTGCACAGGAAATCGCTGCTAGTTTATACTTGCGACAAAAGTTGCATTGGAGAGCGCAACAAAAATTTCATCAAGGGGAAAAGGAATTAAATCTGAAACATTGTAGCCTGAGTAGTTGGCAGTATTTATAGGGAGTAGCCCAATACATGCACCTCATCACCTCTTAAATTGGTATCAGGGCTATGGACAGTTCTCAAACAATAGTATTGCTTTTTTAGGTACTGTTCGACCCATTGTTTGTGCAAGGACAAAGTTTTGGCAGTGGAGTCGCCAATACCAGCAGACAAGCTGCAAGCTTACATATGTAAATCTTAATATTTGCATCCTCCCCTTTTTTTGCAGCTTGTATTCACATCTCTGCTGCTAACTTTGCCCTCATGCAAACAATCCTGACAACTACACAGGCTAGAAACATTGTATTCAAAATTTATCATACACTGCCATTATCCTCCTCTTGAAAGTGTACCCCTTTCCTATCTCAGTAGAGATTTATATGTACATGTAAGGTTCAACTAAATCAGAAGGTTATACATAACTGCTCTTACAACAATCTTGAGAATTTTTATAATTATAACAGGAGCTGACTCACAACCCTACCTTAACGGATCAAATTCTTTTGGAGTAGTTCGATAGACCCGTCCAATAACTGACTTGCAGGATGTACATTGCAGAGATCTGAATGTGCTAAACAGGGTAAGAGAACACTCAACAATGCAAATCATTGACAAGGATTGTACAGTAGTCCTTTTAGGGCATGAAATGCAGGCAGTTAGCAATACAGTCTATGTGTAAGCTTATTAATTAAACAAAACGAAAATCACCTAGAACCTCTGTAAAGCCATCACTAATCTCACATGGTGCCAGTGAATGAATGGATCTATATTTACCCATTCTGTCATGATCGAATCACAGTATTCTAGCCAGGCAGAAAATGTCAAAGAGTGCAAAAGCAGCACCCCATAAGATTAATATACATTGTACATAAATTGGCATTTTTTGAAGTAAGAAACAAAATGGATTGCAGAAAAATGTCATGGAACTTGAAAAACAGGAGACTTAATCAGAACATCTTGTAATTTTTTATGATGGTCAGTGTGCTACCTACAGTACTTGTCTTTTCTGTTTGAATATTATTAGGTAAATTCATGATATTAAGAAAGGAAAGCCACATATCCCACAGGTGATTTCAATGCAAGACCTGTACATGTAAAGTGTACATCTATAATTATCCAAACTTGAATTTGCAAATGTTTCTTTTTTGTGTGGGGAAGAAAAACTGGAGACCCTGAGAAAAAATACCCTTAATCTGTTAGAGCAAGGTAAGACCCAACACAACAAACTCTAACCCACAACTAACATGACTGTGCACTTGCCTTCCCACATCTGGTCCCTCAGTTGATGTTTCCAAACACTCTTGTGCACTTACAACCAATGTTACTGCTACATGTGAAAAATTTACAACTTAAATTATTTTTTTTAGACAGAGAAGGTTGTTAACCATTAATTATTTTATTAAAAAATTCTGAACAAAATTTTTGGCAGGATTGTAAAATTAATAAAGACCAATTTTGTTTGCTTAAAAAAATCCATACAGAACTTCTACTTTATAAAATTTCAGGTCTGGTGCTAATTTTGATCTAGTGTTCTAGTGAATGGAACATAACAAATCTATAAAATGTATATCCAGCCTCCCAGCTGTGGACTAACTGGTTTCCAAATACATGTAAATAATAAAAATCAAGCTACTGGGTACATGTACATGTACATGTACATGTGCATGTACATAGACAAGTACGTGTATTACTCTGACCAACAAAAATTATAGGTCAAGTCTACTGTTGGCGCCTACCCCAGTTAGTATTACTATTACTTCCCCCTAAATGGGATGCTAGTCCACCGCAAGGTTATTTCCCAGCACTAAGTTCACCAGTAAAGCTAAAACTCGGTTTTGTCTTGGTGTATAGGTTCACAAGGCTCGACTGAAGTCGAAGAAGTACTACCATCAGGCACCTACCATTTAAACAGATAATTTCAAGCTCTTGGTCCAATGAAATAAAAGCAGAGGAATCTCCAATTATGTTATTACAACCTTTGCATTGGAATACAAATGAAAGACATTCCTTTCCTGATTGATTGAATGTAAGAATCGATTGCTCGATTTCAGCTTGCGAATTTACCGCCATTTTCTAAAACATTCTAAAACACATGACATCACCTGTGACATCACACTTGAGTACTTCATGTATGAATAATCAAAAGATGCACATAAAATGCGCATAAATCTGTGTAGCGCGTTATCGTGAATGTAGACTTAATTTTTTTAAATTTATAGCACTAAAATTGAGTTTCTCAGACGTTTCGAGGCTGCTTCCTCTTCATCAGTGAGTTTGTTGAACGCAACTGTAAATAAATAAAAAAAAAAATTAAAATTAAGTCTACTTCATGTATGATCAACATCACTTATCAAGGGCATTTTTTATTGGTGCTTACACGACGATGTTGCCAAAATAAGACCACGAGACCCACGAGAGAAATGGGATCAAAGATGGAAGCTCTTTTTTACCCAACTTAAGAAAGTGATCAAATAAAACAGTCAGTATGAATGAAGCTTGGAGAGATGAAGTGTTACTAGCTTTAAACCATGCATGTAGCCAAGAACCCGCGCTTATTAAGGAGGCAGAGAGAAAGCTAAAGACATGGGAGACTCAAGCTGGATTCTACAGCCTTCTTATGGTAAGAGAGTATTTTGTCTCAGAAGGCCACCGCAATATAGGTTGTTTGCATGGAAACCAAGTTCTTGTCAATACTTTTAACCTTTGATCATAAGATACGGCTTTACTCCCTGTAGGCATTTCTCATGTATGCAAGTAACTTACATATCATGAGAAATTCCAACAGGGAGTAACTGCACATGTACATGTACAATATGTGATTGTAAGCTTAATGATAATGCTATTGAGTAACTTTTGTAACATCTACCTTTACCTAATGCCTCAAAAAATGAGTGATCACATTTAGTTTGACCGATGCTGTCAGTGTTCTCAGTTGAACCCGTAACCTGTAACACCTGTGAGGGGTGTCACTACTAAGTGTTACGGCTGTGAATTAAGGTGTTTCAATACAAACTTTAGTAAGACCTTTTGGCCATGTGCCCGTTGTTACGGCTGTTAACAGAAATGGAACAGTCAATTAAAAAGTTATTGAGAACCCTGGCTGTGATCACACTACAGCAGAAAATGTTTAGTCTGATCATGAATGAAACATGTTTTACTATGAAAAGTGTTCACATCAGGCGGCGCATTGCGCGAATCATGATGAAATATGTTCACTCTGAGCGTGATAGATAACCTTTATTTTAACATGATAAAAATTTAAGCTACAGAACTTGTTGGTTGTGTGTAAAAACAATAGTAAAATTACAATACTGTTTTTCCTTGATTTATTGTTCGCTGGCGAACGATGAATTGACATGCTCATTGTTAGAAGGGAATGCCCTCAATTGACTTGACATACATGTAAACGCTATCCATCTGTTAGCATATGGTCATTTCTTACAAGCTACTAGTTGAAATATATTGTTTTAACTGTGTTAAATTTTCTTGAGTTTAGTTGTGCCCTGAATGTACTTGAAAGCGACCAAATTACAGTAAAAACTGTGACATTTCCATGTGCACCTCTGAAGTAAGAAGTTCAATGCAAACAAGCCAACTTTTCACAAAGATACATGTATATCCTTTAGTTTCTTTAGCAGGTTAAGAATGGCTCCCAGCTGGAAATCAAGACTACAGGCCAGCAAAACATCACATTTTTTCTTTATTTTATCACTAGAATAATTGGCATATTTGGCGTCATAGCCCCCTAGGGGGTCGCCTGTCAATCTGAAAATTGATATTTATAGAAAGGTCTTGTCATTGTCTTAAAAACGATATACTACATGTATAAATATTAGTCTTTCTACTGTTTCAGTGTTATAAAATAGTGTCATAATATGTCAGCATAAAAACATCTAAAAAACAGAACTGTTAAAGGGTTAAACTGCCTGTTGCGACATGGTATGAGAGTTACAAACTTTTTGACAAGTTGCTATAAAACACAACAAAATTGTGAGTGTGAATTAATACGGGCTAAAATATTTGAATTTCACAGAATTTTGTCGGTGGAAATCACGAATCACGGACCACAGATAAAGCAAATCCCGCATCACAGCTGATATAGTATTCCCCAATCACGGCTGGATTTATTTTGTATTCCTGAATCACACACTCTGCTAAATCCAAGATCACTCATCAGAACCCCTTCCAGATCCTGTTGGAGCTCTATTTGTTTCGATTCATGTGTATTAATGTCGCTGTTCCGTATTTGTTTTATTATGAGTTGACTAAGATCAATATAAGTAGACAATAACAACACAACTATATTGTTTGGGGTAATGGGGGACAAATTACCTATGGCTGGCACGACAAGCGACTTTGTTGTCATCGTCACCTCTTTCATCCTTTCACCGGTTGAATTACGATTGTAATTTTCGTTAAGAATGTAGACAATTTAAACAAGGAATCAAATTATTAGGAAATTAAACTTCACCTTTTTATATGCTAAATATTACTTGTATAATCAGAAATTATTGCATGGTGAGTTATTGGTAAATGAATTTATAGTTAACCTTAAATATAAGTACATGTTTTGAAAAATCTTTTGTATAGTTAATAGTAAGTAGCGATGTCAATAGGAGTGTAAAGCAGAAGTTACAGCGTCAAGAAGAACCTTGTTCCCATAATGTGTAGTACTGTAATTGTTTAATTTAATTTAATTTCTTTTTTTTTACTGTACTTGTAAGTTGTTTGTATGTCTTTGTTTCTATTAGCAATAAAAAAAATATAAGTAGACAATAACAACACAACTACTGTATATTGCTTGGGGTAATAGGGGACAAAATATTAATTACCTGTGGTTGCCACGACAAGCAACTTCATTGCGTGATCATGAGCCTCACTTATCTTCCCAGCACTACATGCTGGATTGAGAAAGAGTATTGGTGGGTCAAGTAATGCATGACCATTTTAAGCCTCACTTGTCTTTCCCACACTGCACGCTGACAGGACAGAACAAGAGTATTGGCAGGTCCATTAGATTGCGTGACCTAAAAGCCTTACCTATCTGCCTAGCACCATAATGCTGCCGTCACACAACTATTGCTGGGTTGGACCGGACTATAGGCATGTCGAAAATGAAAAAACTTAGTGAAAAAACACTGCAGAGACTTAACCGCACAACCACACGGAAAAGTGCACCAATTTTATTGAGGCAAAACAATAATGTTCCCAGCATGAGAGGGTGGGAAAATTTGTTGAAAGCTTACACTAGCAGTGCTGGCCACGAGGCAAAGTGTACTTTGCACAATGTTCTAGAGTTTTTATAGCCAGACAGAAACTACACTTGCAATTACTGTAGTATTATTGAACTAGACATCATGCAGTAAAATTACATTGATGAATGGAACCATTAAAGGACCTAGCCAACCATAATAGCCAAAAGAAACAGTTCTAGACAATGTTACATGCAGTAAAAGTACTGTGACAATGTCCCTTTGAGTTATGTAAAAGTACATACATGTATGTGTTGTGACCGCAGACACCTATTGTGTACCATGCGTCACGCTCCATTACTGTGTTTTACAGTTTGCTGTAAAGCTTTCTTGTAAAGATTTTATGCAAGCCTATGTCCACTTCGTAAAACAGTATAATGATGTGAACGCAGCATGAGGAACAGTGTTTGAAACCAAGTCTGCTTATGTTGTACCATGGCAAGCTCTAGTCCAATGCAGCAAAAATAATTTGACAAGGTCTGTCATGTTATACGGCTCAATATCTGCCTTCAGGATGTGTTGCTTTACAGGAGGTGTCTATTTACTATATTTTCTTGATTAAAAACTAGGGGCATTTTACACTGTATTTAAAACTCGGCCTCATGGACCCAGTGTTTATTTGAACCCAGCGTTTGTTTGAGGCTCGTCGTTTATTAAATAATCGAGGCCCATCGTTTATTAAATAGGCATCATTTTTTTTTTTTCTCATGATCACATTTTACATCTTTTATTCCTAAATTCCTGATTTAAAAGCTAAATAATTGGTCAAAATGTTCCTAATGTCTTGATGAAAACAAGAAGGAGAAGTCTTAAAGAGACTTTATGCAGTGTTGTCAAAAAACTGTAGCAAAATTTTAACCAGAAATTCAACTGATTCTTTATTTTTCAACTGATGTTCCCTGACCTTGAGACTTTTATCTGTCTTTTCATGTAAACCATTAATTCGGATAAAGAAACGATGGAGTGATCCCTGGGATGATAAAAATGACAAACCTTATATCTTGATAAAGAAAGTCCTATTGACAAAAAAAAACAAGCAAAATAGAGACCACACAGTAACTATTGTTGTCATTATTTGTTAATGTTTATTTTTTTTCCATTTATTATTTTTAAAATAGCAGTTGAAAGTGGCCGTATAAGTGTAACCAGTAACAAACAAAAATATTTTCACTGAAACAAAGCAAAGTTACACAATACGTACCAAATTCAAATAAATGCCGGACCTCGAAATAAATGCCGCTACCCCGAATAAATGCCAGGGTGTTTATTTAAAAACTCAACTTTGTTGACCCGGCATTTATTTGAACCTAGGTACTTTATTGGGCGCCTGGCATTTAATCAAGAAAATATGGTAAGGAGGATTACTGTAGTGTCTCTTTCTCTTGCAGTTTGTTTTTAAAAATGGGTCACTTGATGTAAACATTCGCTGGATGGCAATTCTGTATATCAAGAATGGGGTGGATCGTTATTGGAGGAAAACGGCTCCTCAGTAAGTCTAGTTTTGTTAATTATTGAAGGAAATGAAATGTTAATTAAAATTGTCTTACATTCAAATTTTCTTGATTCAAAGCCGGCAGAATTTATTTTAAATTTGACCTTTCAGACCCAGTGTTTATTTCAACCCAGCAGGGAAAAACATATTTTCATCATCTTTATTATCACTGACATTATTTTGTAATTTCTTAACCCTTAAATTGCAGAATTTCACTCAAAACACACTTTTGGGTGAAAAAATGTATTCAAAACTATGACTGTGCTTTTTCTTGTTCATGTGTACAAATATTGTATTTTATTGGCTTGCCTTGGTCTGTGCTGTTATAAATACATTATTATCTAGTATTTTATGTTGTTGAATTCCAGTGCTATTTCAGAAGAAGAAAAGAATTTTATGAAGCAGAATCTGATTTTGTCATTTGATGAACCTGTAAATCAGGTAGTACTAATGTTATTGTACAGTGCATGTTTGATATTTGTACCCCAGGAGAGGGAACTCAGCTACACTGTTTAATTATAATAGTGACAGAAGGTGCAAATTAGGCCAAATTGTTCGACCAAAAAAAGTCAAATGACCTGGAATGTACTGTAACCCCAAAGCTCTATTTTCTCTCTGCACCAAAAAAGTCCTCACCAAAATCTACCACCCCAAAAAAGTCACCACAAAATTTCTAACCCCCAAAATGCCTCATAATAATTATTGCAAATTTCAGAAAGGTCTTTTGCATCTCCCGTCACTAATATACCCAAGCACCCCCTGGGACTTGTATACACTGTATGTCATGACATGTCATGTCATTTACTTATTAATATCTAATACAATGTTTAGTATATCATTCTATTGGATTTTGTTTGATACCCATTAATATTGTCCACAACTCTTGTTTGACGTGTGACCAAGCCATGCAAGTACTGGCAAATGAGGTAGCAAGTGAATGGGAGGCAATATTCCATTTATAAGAATTTATATTCACCAAGCTTGACATAATTATTACAGCGAAGAAGCGCTCCAAGAGGAATTACAACAATTCTTGATGTTAACTACACTGTAGCTAAAGACCAGTGGATGTACATTTGTACTTTTGTTTAAAATTGTGATGGGTGTCCCATTTATCCTATTAATTATTACAATGTAGCAGCACACCAGAACAAGCTAAAAAGCTATTGGCTGCGTTGGGTTATTTTTTTAGTAACCCGGTTAAAATAACTCGGTGTAACGTGAAATAACCGAGTTTATTTTAGTGAGCGGTCGCACTTCAGAAGGTTGAACTTTGAATGTGAGAGATCATGTTATCATTTGCTTGCGAGACCTGCACAAAACAATATGATTAATGAGCGAAAACAATGCCTCTGCACGTGCATTTTACATATTGTTATTCCCTGCAAAACAACGTCGTCAAATAATCAAATTATAGGTTTTTGTGGAGAACATAAACACACAACGGTTTTCCCTTCCCTATTTAAAATTGAAAGTCGTCCCTACAAAGGTCTACGAATTCAACAGGAAGCCAAGCGAAGATGATTGACAGATCAGGAAAGTTAACCTGCACTAAACTACCTAGCAAGGTGGTTTAAATGAACCTAACCCGGTTAAAAACATCTATTGTTCTTTAATTAATTTCCATGGGAACCGCTAACACGGTTAAAATTCGGTGAATGCCAAAAATATGCGGTCGCATCAGAAATTTTGTTAAACCAGTTAATTCTAATTAGTTAATTGCAAATAACCAGGTTAACTACTCTAGTGTGGCCGCAGCCATTATCTCTATCCTGTCTCAGGGCTCGAAAAAAACTAAAATTGAAGCTTGCCCTTTGGACAAGCAAGTCTTAATCCTCGGACGTACACGCAAACTTATACCCCCACCGTGGTACAAGGGGGGGGGGGGGGGGGAGGTGGGTGTGGTTGTTTTACCCCCCCCCCCCCCCCCTGTCGTTTTTGCAATGTTGCAATATTTCGGAAATATTTTACATCTACTAGATAGCCTGCAGTGTGCTCTACAAGATAAGGTAAATATTATGTGTTGTGGCGCTGCTGGGGGTCCGTGACATTATCCAAAATGGCCGCCAAGATGGCCACCATCTTGAATTTTACTAAAAATTCAAATTTATCGGAAAAATGCAGAAATTGCAAATATTGTTTGCTAGAGTTGCAAAATAACATACAATTAAACATTTTGATGCTTTTGGTGGTATTTTAAATGTTCTTTCACTTAAATAGGTGAAAAACATGCCTTTTTATTCAAAAATGGCTTGACCTTATGTTATTTATGACATCATATCTCATTACAATAGAAACCGGTTGTCGCCAAACTTTACCAAAATGTGTCTCAAGGATAAACGGACAGCTACTGAAAACAGCATGTGCTAATCATAAATAGTCTTGAAAATATTGGAGAAAAACCTTAAGGGGAGGGGGGGGGGGTGGTTTTCATTGTATTTGAAGGGCTCGGGGCATATCCAGCCTATGTTGCTTTTGAGGTCGTTTTTTATTTTTTCTGCTCAGATTTGTCCATTTTTGGCATGTGAACTACAAATTAGTTGCAAAACATTGTTCAGATTTTTTTTCTGTTTTTTTTTCTTCCGTCGCTTTCGAGAATTAATGTATGCAAAAAAAATCTGCATGTCTCCCGCTGAATCCTACTCCAAAAAATGAATCCCAAGGTTTACCCTATTTTCTCAATTTTACGCTGATTTTTCACTTCAGATGGCCAAGTTTGGGCCCATACTGCTGAATCCCGCTCAAGAAAAATAAACCCAGAAGTTCATTCCCCCGAAATCGCACTTCGGATATCGGGCATTTTGACCACGATACGGGATGGGAAATGGCCCACAACTCACAACTCTGCCCCTTTTTTGATCCGAAGTGATTACAGACTTTCCCACCGGCTCGTCTTGTCCACCAAGGCCGTTTCAACCTTGAGCGCTGAAATAATGGCACTTCGGATACAAGGTACGACAAGGGACACATTTCGTTTCTTTGAGAGGTGCCACAAACCTACAGATTTCCGGACTTAATGATGTCCTTCAATCACCGGACGGGCCTTAAACGTATTGAATTATACACACATACAGACAATGTGTTTGCCGTAGCGAACTCGTGATGATAAGCGAGCCAGGCGTGCATAAATAACGGTATTTTCGTTCATGTCGTTGGCGCAGGTCAGGAGTATTGCGGTCGCATATTCTCACAGCCAATCTGCTGTAATGGTGAAATTAGTCCAGTTTCTTAGGATTAGTGCATATTTGACAAGAGTTTGTGATATTATTCGTTGTACGATAAAATTAGGCAAATCTGAGCGAGAAAAAAAGTAAAAATGCTCAAAAAGCAACATAGGCTGGTTATGCCCCGGGCCCTTCATTCCTGCATTATACAGTACATTTGTATCAATGAACACTAACTGTTAAAAATTTATGCACATCTACATGTAGGGTGATCACAAGTTGCTTGTTTAAAACTTGTATGTCACATATTTTCTTTATAGGTGGCCACTCAGGTTGCTGTGCTTATTTCTAAAATAGCACGAATGGAGCTTAAAGACTGGCCAGAGCTGTTACCTACTCTGCTTAAGGTGTGTGTAACTGATGCAGCATCAAATACATGTACAGTGGAAGCTCTCGTAAATGGACACCCTCAGGATGTGATAAAGGTGTCCGTAACTGGAGCTGGCCACTTACGAAAATGGTTGTCAACTTGTCGTAAGCAGCCACTAGAGGTGTAAGGGATAAATGGCCGCTTATGGGAGCTTGCCAAGCTAACAATAAACATTAGGAATGCAAAAACTACCACCGTATTAAATATATATATTTATTTTACTGCGATAATGGTGATAACTGTATACAGTACTGCATACTGCAATACTAGGACTGGCCCTTAGTGATTCACCCTTTCACTTCCAGAGTCAATTATGTAGACATGTAGTGTAGTTCTAACTTTTGAGTCTGGATGAAATCCTATGGTGTGACCATTTAAATGAAACCTCTTCAGCAGTACTTTTGCATGGTACATGTACCATTTGTTTTACAATATTTTACAAAATGCAATTTGGGATTTTTCTTGAATTTTGATTTTTTGCACTGTTGGGAGTTAAAGGGTTAAAGAACAAATCATAATAACCAACATTAACATTATTTTACAGTCTCACTGCAACAAAATGCAGTGATACAGTTTACAAATGTTTGGGTACAGTATCTTTCCTAGTCAGGCCCCAATCTACAGCAATGCGCATCACAATAGTTAACTGCGGATGGAAGACTTCTTCATAGAATTCAAAGATTTCATTTGCAAGTCCATCAAGAAATTCCTTGCCAGTACATTTTTATGGGGACACTAAAATGTCTCAGCCATGGTTCAAATCGAAACTTCAGTCCCTTGGCTACACTGTTGTGTTGAACACGTTGTAATTCCAGTCACAAGCATACAAGTGGTGTTTTTGAAATGAAAACAAACACTGAAATATGGCACTGTTATCAATGCACTGGAAAATCATGTGATGTGAAGTTGATTGATTAAAATAAGGTTCAGAGGCTAATGGGATTTCCTTTCGGGTGTCCACTTAAGGGAACTTAGTTACTTAGTCTAAATCGTAATCCCTGAAAGTGTCTGCGGCCATTTACGGGAATGTGTCATTACAGAGTTTGTATGGGAGTTCAAACAGGGTTTTGTGAAGGTGGTCGTAAGTAGAGCTGTCAGCTTTCGAGTGTCCATTAAGATAGCTTCTACTGTACTAGTAATACATGTAAATAAAACACACTCAACAGCATCACATAATATCATTAATGGTTAATCCTAAAAAGATCTTACAGTTCTTCTAAAGTAGTTACATGTACATGTATATGTAAATACAGAACCCAAGTGTAATTGGTGATTGACAATACAGTAAACTGACACCCCTATAAGGTGGATACCTCTCTAAGATGGACATTAATTATTGGTTGGTTGTGGCCAAATTTCACTGTTCATCTGTAACTATAAGGCACACACCTCTCTAATGCAGACAGCTAGCTAGAGCTGGTCCTGAGGGAGTCTGGCAGCTACAGCTGGTCCTGAGGATGTCTGACAGCTAGAGCTGGTCCTGAGGATGTCTGGCAGCTAGAGCTGGTCCCGAGGGTGTCTGACAGATAGAGAGGGTCCCTACGGTGTATGGCAGCAGCTAGAGCTGGTCCTGAGAGTGTCTGGCAGCTAGAGCTGGTCCTGAGGATGTCTGACAGCTAGAGCTGGTCCTGAGAATGTCTGGCAGCTAGAGCTGATCCTGAGGGTATCTGACAGCTAGAGCTGATCCTGAGGATGTCTGACAGATAGAGCTGGTGCCAAGGGTGTCTGGCAGCTAGAGCTGGTCCTGAGAGTGTCTAGCAGCTACTGGTCCCAAGGGTGTCTTAACAGCTAGAGCTGGTACTGAGGGTGTCTAACAGCTAGAGCTGGTACCGAGGGTGTCTGACAGCTAGAGCCGGTCCTGAGTGTGTCTAACAGCTGGAGCTGGTCCTGAGTGTGTCTAACAGCTGGAGCTGGTCCTGAGGGTGTCTAACAGCTAGAGCTGGGGAGCTGGTCACAAGGGTGCCTAACAGGTAGAGCTGGTTCTGAGGGTGTCTGGCAAGTGCTGTTTCTGAGGGTGTCTGACAGCTAGAGCTGGTGCCTAGGGTGTCTGACAGCTAAAGCTGGTACCGAGGGTGTCTGACAGCTAAAGCCGGTCCTGAGTGTGTCTACCAGCTAGCGCTGGTACCCAGGGTGTCTAACAGCTAGAGCTGGTTCTGAGGGTGTCTGGCAGCTAGAGCTGTTCCTGAGGGTGTCTGACAGCTAGAGCCGGTCCTGAGTGTGTCTAACAGCTAGCACTGGTACCGAGGGTGTCTAACAGCTAGAGCTGGTACCGAGGGTGCCTAACAGCTGGAGCTGGTTCTGAGGGTGTCTGGCAGCTAGAGCTGTTCCTGAGGGTGTCTGACAGCTAGAGCTGTTCCTGAGGGTGTCTGACAGCTAGAGCTGGTGCCAAGGGTGTCTGACAGCTGGAGCTGGTCCCGAGGGTGTCTGACAGCTAGAGCTGTTCCTGAGGGTGTCTGACAGCTGGAGCTGGTCCTGAGGGTGTCTGTCAGCTAGAGCTAGTCCTGAGAATGCGTGGCAGCTAGAGCTGGTTCCGAGGTTGTCTGACAGCTAGAGCTGGTCCCGAGGGTGTCTGGCAGCTAGGGCTGGTCCTGTGGGTTTCTGACAGCTAGAGCTGGTCCTGAGGATGTCTTGCAGCTAGAGCTGCTCCCGAGGGTGTCTGACAGCTAAAGAGGGTCCCTAGGGTGTCTGGCAGCAGCTAGAGCTGGTCCTGAGGGTGTTTGACAGCTAGAGCTGGTCCTAAAGGTGTCTAACAGCTAGAGCTGGTCCTGAGGGTGTCTGACAACTAGAGCTGGTCCTGAGGGTGTCTGGCAGCTAGAGCTGGTCCCGAGGGTGTCTAACAGCTAAAGCTGGTACCAAGGGTGTCTGACAGTTAGAGCTGCTCCTGAGGGTGTCTGACAGTTAGAGCTGGTCCCGAGGGTCTCTGGAAGCTATATCTGGTCCCGAGGGTGCGTGGCAGCTAGAGCTGGTGCCCAGGGTGTCTGGCAGCTAGAGCTGGTCCTGAGGGTGTCTGACAGCTAGAGCTGTTCTTGAGGGTGGCTGACAGCTAGAGCTGGTCCCAAGGGTGTCTGGCAGCTAGAGCTGGTTCCTGAGGGTGTCTGGCAGCTACAGCTGGTCCCGAGGGTGTCTAACAGTTAGAGCTGGTACTGAGGGTGTTTGACAGCTAGAGCTGTTCCTGTGGGTGTCTGACAGCTAGAGCTGGTCCTAAGGGTGTCTGGCAGCTAGAGCTGGTCCTAAGGGTGTCTAACAGCTAAAGCTGGTCCTGAGGGTGTCTGTCAGCTAGAGCTTGTCCCGAGGGTCTCTGGAAGCTAGAGCTGGTCCTGAGGGTGTCTGACAGCTAGAGCTGTTCTTCAGGGTGTCTGAAAGCTAGAGCTGGTCCCGAGGGTGTCTAACAGTTAGAGCTGGTACCAAGGGTGTCTGACAGCTAGAGCTGTTCCTGACGGTTTCTGACAGCTAGAGCTGGTCCCGAGGGTGTCTGGCAGCTAGAGCTGGTCCCGAGGGTGTCTAACAGCTAAAGCTGGTACCAAGGGTGTCTGACAGTTAGAGCTGCTCCTGAGGGTGTCTGACAGTTAGAGCTGGTCCCGAGGGTCTCTGGAAGCTATATCTGGTCCCGAGGGTGCGTGGCAGCTAGAGCTGGTGCCCAGGGTGTCTGGCAGCTAGAGCTGGTCCTGAGGGTGTCTGACAGCTAGAGCTGTTCTTGAGGGTGGCTGACAGCTAGAGCTGGTCCCAAGGGTGTCTGGCAGCTAGAGCTGGTTCCTGAGGGTGTCTGGCAGCTACAGCTGGTCCCGAGGGTGTCTAACAGTTAGAGCTGGTACTGAGGGTGTTTGACAGCTAGAGCTGTTCCTGTGGGTGTCTGACAGCTAGAGCTGGTCCTAAGGGTGTCTGGCAGCTAGAGCTGGTCCTAAGGGTGTCTAACAGCTAAAGCTGGTCCTGAGGGTGTCTGTCAGCTAGAGCTTGTCCCGAGGGTCTCTGGAAGCTAGAGCTGGTCCTGAGGGTGTCTGACAGCTAGAGCTGTTCTTCAGGGTGTCTGAAAGCTAGAGCTGGTCCCGAGGGTGTCTAACAGTTAGAGCTGGTACCAAGGGTGTCTGACAGCTAGAGCTGTTCCTGACGGTTTCTGACAGCTAGAGCTGGTCCCGAGGGTGTCTGGCAGCTAGAGCTGGTCCTGAGGATGTCTGACAGCTAGAGCTGGTCCTGAGGATGTCTGGCAACTAGAGCTGATCCTGAGGGTGTCTGACAGCTAGAGCTGATCCTGAGGATGTCTGACAGATAGAGCTGGTGCCAAGGGTGTCTGGCAGCTAGAGCTGGTCCTGAGAGTGTCTAGCAGCTACAGCTGGTCCCAAGGGTGTCTTAACAGCTAGAGCTGGTCCTGAGGGTGTCTAACAGCTAGAGCTGGTACCGAGGGTGTCTGACAGCTAGAGCCGGTCCTGAGTGTGTCTAACAGCTAGAGCTGGTCCTGAGGGTGTCTAACAGCTAGAGCTGGGGAGCTGGTCACAAGGGTGCCTAACAGGTAGAGCTGGTTCTGAGGGTGTCTGGCAAGTGCTGTTTCTGAGGGTGTCTGACAGCTAGAGCTGGTGCCTAGGGTGTCTGACAGCTAAAGCTGGTACCGAGGGTGTCTGACAGCTAAAGCCGGTCCTGAGTGTGTCTACCAGCTAGCGCTGGTACCCAGGGTGTCTAACAGCTAGAGCTGGTTCTGAGGGTGTCTGGCAGCTAGAGCTGTTCCTGAGGGTGTCTGACAGCTAGAGCCGGTCCTGAGTGTGTCTAACAGCTAGCACTGGTACCGAGGGTGTCTAACAGCTAGAGCTGGTCCCGAGGGTGCCTAACAGCTGGAGCTGGTTCTGAGGGTGTCTGGCAGCTAGAGCTGTTCCTTAGGGTGTCTGACAGCTAGAGCTGGTGCCAAGGGTGTCTGACAGCTGGAGCTGGTCCCGAGGGTGTCTGACAGCTAGAGCTGTTCCTGAGGGTGTCTGACAGCTGGAGCTGGTCCTGAGGGTGTCTGTCAGCTAGAGCTAGTCCTGAGAATGCGTGGCAGCTAGAGCTGGTTCCGAGGTTGTCTGACAGCTAGAGCTGGTCCCGAGGGTGTCTGGCAGCTAGGGCTGGTCCTGAGGGTGTCTGACAGCTAGAGCTGGTCCTGAGGATGTCTTGCAGCTAGAGCTGCTACCGAGGGTGTCTGACAGCTAAAGAGGGTCCCTAGGGTGTCTGGCAGCAGCTAGAGCTGGTCCTGAGGGTGTTTGACAGCTAGAGCTGGTCCTAAAGGTGCCTAACAGCTAGAGCTGGTGAGGGTGTCTGACAACTAGAGCTGGTCCTGAGGGTGTCTGGCAGCTAGAGCTGGTCCCGAGGGTGTCTAACAGCTAAAGCTGGTACCAAGGGTGTCTGACAGTTAGAGCTGCTCCTGAGGGTGTCTGACAGTTAGAGCTGGTCCCGAGGGTCTCTGGAAGCTATATCTGGTCCCGAGGGTGCGTGGCAGCTAGAGCTGGTGCCCAGGGTGTCTGGCAGCTAGAGCTGGTCCTGAGGGTGTCTGACAGCTAGAGCTGTTCTTGAGGGTGGCTGACACCTAGAGCTGGTCCCAAGGGTGTCTGGCAGCTAGAGCTGGTTCCTGAGGGTGTCTGGCAGCTACAGCTGGTCCCGAGGGTGTCTAACAGTTAGAGCTGGTACTGAGGGTGTCTGACAGCTAGAGCTGTTCCTGAGGGTGTCTGACAGCTAGAGCTGGTCCTAAGGGTGTCTGGCAGCTAGAGCTGGTCCTAAGGGTGTCTAACAGCTAAAGCTGGTCCTGAGGGTGTCTGTCAGCTAGAGCTTGTCCGGAGGGTCTCTGGAAGCTAGAGCTGGTCTCGAGGGTGTGTGGCAGCTAGAGCTGGTCCTGAGGGTGTCTGACAGCTAGAGCTGTTCTTCAGGGTGTCTGAAAGCTAGAGCTGGTCCCGAGGGTGTCTAACAGTTAGAGCTGGTACCGAGGGTGTCTGACAGCTAGAGCTGTTCCTGACGGTTTCTGACAGCTAGAGCTGGTCCCGAGGGTGTCTGGCAGCTAGAGTTGGTCCCGAGGGTGTCTAACAGCTAGAACTGGTCCTGAGGGTGTCTGACAGCTAGAGCTGTTCCCGAGGGTGTCTGGCAGCTAGAGCTGGTCTCAAGGGTGTCTAACAGTAGAGCTGGTCCCTGCAGTGTCTGACAGCTAGAGCTGGTCCCTACGGTGTCTGGCAGCTAGAGCTGGTCCTGAGGGTGTCTGGCAGCTAGAGCTGGTCCTGAGGGTGTCTAACAGCTAGAGCTGGTCCTGAGGGTGTGTGACAGCTAGAGTTGTTCCCAAGGGTGCCTGGTAGCTAGAGCTGGTCCTGAGGGTGTCTGGCAGCTAGAGCTAGTCCTGATAATGTGTGGCAGCTAGAGCTGGTCCTGAGCTTGTTTGGCAGCTAGAGCTGTTCTTGAGGGTGTCTGGCAGCTAGAGCTGGTACCAAGGGTGTCTGACAGCTAGAGCTGGTCCTAAGGGTGTCTAACAGCTAAAGCTGGTCCTGAGGGTGTCTGTCAGCTAGAGCAGGTCCCAAGGGTCTCTGGAAGCTAGAGCTGGTCCTGTGGGTATGTGGCAGCTAGAGCTGGTGTCAAGGGTGTCTGGCAGCTAGAGCTGGTCCTGAGTGTGTCTGACAGCTAGAGCTGGTCCCTGCGGTGCCTGACAGCTAGAGCTGGTCCTGAGGGTGTGTGACAGCTAGAGCTGTTCCTAAGGGTGTCTGGCAGCTAGAGCTACTCCTGAGAATGTGTGGCAGCTAGAGCTGGTCCTGAGCTTGTTTGGCAGCTAGAGCTGGTCCCTAGGGTCCCCTGGTCCTGTGGGTGTCTGACAGCTGGAGCTGTTCCTCAGGGTGTCTAACCGCTAGAGCTGGCCCTTTGGTTGTCTAACAGTTAGAGCTGGTCCCTGCGGTGCCTGACAGCTAGAGCTGGTCCTGAGGGTGTGTGACAGCTAGAGCTGTTCCTAAGGGTGTCTGGTAGCTAGTGCTGGTCCTGAGGGTGTCTGGCAGCTAGAGCTACCCCTGAGAATGTGTGGCAGCTAGAGCTGGTCCTGAGCTTGTTTGGCAGCTAGAGCTGGTCCCTAGGGTCCCCTGGTCCTGAGGGTGTCTGACAGCTAGAGCTGGTCCTGAGGGCATGTGGCAGCTAGAGCTGGTCCTGAGGGTGTCTGGTAGCTAGAGGCGGTTCTAAGGGTGTCTGACAGCTAGAGCTGGTCCTGAGGGTGTCTGGTAGCTAGAGGCGGTTCTAAGGGTGTGTGACAGCTAGAGCTTGTCCTGAGGGTGTCTGGCAGCTAGAGCTGGTCCTGATGGTGTGTGACAGCTAGAGCTGGTCCCTAAGGTGTCTGGCAGCTAGAGCTGTTCCTGATGGTGTGTGACAGCTAGAGCTGGTCCCTAAGGTGTCTGGCAGCTAGAGCTGTTCCCGAGGGTGTCTGACAGCAAGAGGTGGTCCCGAGGGTGTCTGTCAGCTAGAGCTGTTCCTGAGGGTGTCTGGCAGCTGGAGCTGGTCCTGAGGGCGTGTGGCAGCTAGAGCTGTTCCTAAGGTGTCTGGTAGCTAGTGCTGGTCCTGAGGGTGTCTGGCAGCTAGAGCTACCCCTGAGAATGTGTGGCAGCTAGAGCTGGTCCTGAGCTTGTTTGGCAGCTAGAGCTGGTCCCTAGGGTCCCCTGGTCCTGAGGGTGTCTGACAGCTAGAGCTGGTCCTGAGGGCATGTGGCAGCTAGAGCTGGTCCTGAGGGTGTCTGGTACTAGAGGCGGTTCTAAGGGTGTCTGACAGCTAGAGCTGGTCCTGAGGGTGTCTGGTAGCTAGAGGCGGTTCTAAGGGTGTGTGACAGCTAGAGCTTGTCCTGAGGGTGTCTGGCAGCTAGAGCTGGTCCTGATGGTGTGTGACAGCTAGAGCTGGTCCCTAAGGTGTCTGGCAGCTAGAGCTGTTCCTGATGGTGTGTGACAGCTAGAGCTGGTCCCTAAGGTGTCTGGCAGCTAGAGCTGTTCCCGAGGGTGTCTGACAGCAAGAGGTGGTCCCGAGGGTGTCTGTCAGCTAGAGCTGTTCCTGAGGGTGTCTGGCAGCTGGAGCTGGTCCTGAGGGCGTGTGGCAGCTAGAGGTGGTACTGAGGGTGTCTGGCAGCTAGAGCCGGTTCTAAGTTTGTCTGACAGCTCGAGTTTGTCCTGAGGGTGTCTGGCAGCAGCTAGAGCTGTTCCTGAGGGTGTCTGGCAGCTAGAGCTGGTCCTGAGTGCGTGTGGCAGCTAGAGGTGGTACTGAGGGTGTCTGGCAGTTAGAGCCAGTTCTAAGTGTGTCTGACAGCTCGAGCTTGTCCTGAGGGTGTCTGGCAGCAGCTAGAGCTGGTCCTAAGGGTGTCTGTTTTAGACAAATCACTATTATTATTTTAATATTTATTAAATAAGGTTTGCACATTGTTTTGTCAATGCTGTGCAAGTTTTCCAAATACTTATAATTGATGACAGGGTCCCCATTTGTTGTTGCATTAAATTTAATTTTAATTACATGTAATAAATGTCAAGTACCAGTAAATCTTTACCCTTCATACATGTACTCTTTTCTTCTGCAGGAGGTACAAAGTGGAGACCCCTTGCATCAACAGCGAACATTGCTGGTGTTTAACCATGTCATTAAGATGTTGGCATCCAAGAGGTTAATGTGCGATCGGCAGCTTTTCAGACAGGTACTTACAGTGCATGTATTTAATTATCACTTGCCATGGATAAATGCCACATGTATTTCAAACTCTTTTAATTTCCATTTAGGTTTAGTTTAATTCCAGAAAGAAAAATCCCTTGTTTCATTTCCATGATAAACTCCATCTGTAACAAGAACAGTAACAAGTGTGGAAAATCAATCAATAATACACAACATAAACAAAAATGTTATGCTATACTAACTTCCTGTACAAAACTATGTTAAGTGAAGTGATATGTTCATTGAGTTTTATTCACTTTAAAATACATGTACCAAGAAGAAGTCAATTGTACCATATTAATTTTTATTGTTCTTTGTACCAGCTGAGTGTTGATGCCTGTCGGTGTCAATTTTTCTTAACAATTGAAATGTAGTCTTTTCCTTGATAATTTTTCCTTGTTGGAAAAAAGACATCAGATGACAGTTTTTTTAATTTCAGGGAAAATAATTATTATTGTCATTTAAATTGATTTTCATTTGCTCAGAAATGTCTAGAAATGTACTATGTACAGGTATGTGAGTGTCAAGGAAAACATGTTCATGTACCGGTATTAAACCTGCAGTAAGATAATTAATCATAAAATATCTCTTTTTAGATA
The DNA here is from genome assembly GCA_024195265.1 of Dendrophyllia cribrosa. NCBI lineage: Eukaryota > Metazoa > Cnidaria > Anthozoa > Scleractinia > Dendrophylliidae > Dendrophyllia > Dendrophyllia cribrosa. Next base: position 23,474,370 of record JAJLRJ010000003.1, on the reverse strand, counting down.
ACAGCTGATATATTTGTCTTTTTACTGCAACTATGGCAAAACACTTCTTCAACCCTTATGGAATTATATCAAATAAAGGTACTTTGCCTTTTGGAAACACTTTAAGCACTTAAAGCTAAAATGAAAGGTGTCTTTAACAGGTTGTATTGCTACTATGGTACCCTGTTATGTCATGACAATGGCCATAACTTGTTCACCAATCACTGGGCATTTGTTTGATACCATTATTGTAGCAACTTCTGATAAAGAATTGTAGTGTTGATCCATCAAAATATAATTGATGGAAAGTGTTGGGAACTATTGCAAGCCACCTTAAAAGAGCTTTTGCTTTGTGCGAGAAGGCCAACAGTTAGTAACACATGACTAGATACAGGCTGTAATATAGTATTCATTAGTGAGTTCTGTAAAAAAAATTAAATTTATGAACATTGTAGTTAAAATGTTTAAAATGTTTAAATTGGGTTATTATAAGCAGCTTATGTACATTCACACTGCACTACATTGTATGCTTTGTCTTAGTATCACCTACAGCTCACTCTTCATCATTGATTTTAAACACAGATGGAGCTTCAGTGTAACCTTCTTAATATTTCTTTCAAAGGACATGAGGGTTTTAGCTTCCTTGGAGTTCAGCACCCTAACACTGAAAGGTATATGTTCACTTTACCTTTTCAGTATTATTATAAATAATAATAATTATTATTTTATTGCTTTTTTTTTCATTATTATAAATATATATTAATAATAATTTTTTTTATTTTTACATTTGTTTTGTTACTGAACAATGAGTTGCAGGCCAATTATTTGTCAATCTGACTGGCAGTTAGTGAACATTTATTTGTACCCTTTACATTCTCATTGCCACAAATTACCATCTTATTACCCACGATCTGCTCCCGTACGGCCTCGTGGCTCAAGCGGTAGAGCGACGGAAGATCTAATCCGGAGGTCGTGGGTTTGAATCCCACCGAGGTCAAAGATTTTTTTCTTTCCCTCGTGTGGTTCCCTCATTTCCTTACTAGGGCTAACACTCAGTACAGGGAAATTTATGGGTTGACCTCAGCACCATAATTTACACAGAGTTTATTCTCTGATTCCTTGTTTGTATCACCAGTGCTACGTGGCTCAACATTTATTTGTACCCTTCACATTCTCATTGCCACGAATTACCATCTTATTACCCACGATCTGCTCCCATACGGCCTCGTGGCTCAAGTGGTAGAGTGACCGAAGATCTAATCCGCAGGTTGTGGGTTCAAATCCCACCGAGGTCAAAGAAATTTTCTTTCCCTCGTGTGGTTCCTCATTTCCTTACTAGGGCTAACACTCAGTACAGGGAAATTTATGGGTTGACCTTAGCACTATAATTTACACAGAGTTAATTCTCTGATTCCTTGTTTGTATCACCAGTGCTATGTGGCTCAACATTAATTTTATTTGTACCCTTCACATTCTCATTGCCACTAATTACCATCTTATTACCCACTATCTGCTCCCGTACTGCCTCGTGGCTCAAGCAGTAGAGCGAGGGAAGATCAAATCCGGAGGTCGTGCGTTCGAATCCCACCGAGGTCAAGGACTTTTTTCTTTCCCTCGTGTGGTCCCTCATTTCCTTACTAGGGCTAACGCTCAGTACACGGAAATTTATGGGTTGACCTTAGCACTATAATTTACACAGAGTTAATTCTCTGATTCCTTGTTTGTATCACCAGTGCTACTTGGCTCAACATTTTTTTGTACCCTTCGCATTCTCATTGCCACGAATTACCATCTTATTCAACCCACGATCTGCTCCCGTACGGCCTCGTGGCTCAAGCGGTAGAGCGACGGAAGATCTAATCCGGAGGTCGTGGGTTCGAATCCCACCGAGGTCAAAGATTTTTTTCTTTCCCTCGTGTGGTCCCTCATTTCCTTACTAGGGCTACGCTTAGTACAGGGAAATTTAATAACAACAACCATACTGTCATATGGCTTCTATTGTTTTTTTTTTTGCCAACACTTTTTTATAAAAGCTTTGAATAATGTCAAAATAAATAAATGCATGGTTAAAAATTATTAATAATGCTTTGAAATGTGACACTTAAAAAACCAAAACATTCATGACAATTAGTAAACAGTATATGACTGTATTATTTTATAATTCTTAATGAGTATTATTTGGCTTTTGACCAACCAGGCCCTGTAAGTCTTTTAGGTCAACTTAACTACTTCTGATTCTCTAAAGCTGAATGTTGTGAAATCGTGTATTTTTTAGTTTGTTGTGGTATGTTATAATTGGGCATAAATATAATAAGTGAGGCTAAACCAGGGAATGCAGACTGGTGTTTTTATCCATTTTTTTTTCAATTGAGCCTGATGAAAATTGAAGGGGTCGGGGCATAACCAGCCTATGTTGCTTTTTGAGCGTTTTTACTTTTTTTCTCGCTTAGATTTGCCTAATTTTATCGTACAACGAATAATATCACAAACCCTTGTCGAATTTGCACCAATCCTAAGAAACTGGACTAATTTCACCTGAAAAAAAAAGCAGAGTTCTGGTCTTCTAGTGGTTGTTTACATTCACAGCGTACTTTCGACGCCATTACAGCAGATTGGCCATGAGAATATGCGACCGCAATACTCCAGACCCGCACCAACGACATGAACGAAAATACTGTTATTTATGCACGCCTGGTTCGTTATCGATCGCAAGCTCGCTACGGCAAACACATCGTCTGTAGCGTGCGTATGAGCCAATATGTTTAAGGCCCGTCCGGTGATTGAAGGACATCATTAAGTCCAGAAATCCGTAAGTCTCTAGCACCTCTCAAAGAAACGAGTCGTGTTTCTTGCCTAAATCTCAATTTCACGCTCGAGGTGAAAATAGATGTTGGTGGACGAGGCGAGTCAGCGGGAAAGTCAGGAATAACTTTGGATCAGAAAAGGGGCAGCGTTGTGAGTTGTCGGCCATTTCCCATCCCGTGCCGTATTCGAAATGCCTGATACACTGTATCCGAAGTGCTTCGAGACTTATAATATTTTCCGTATTTCGTTTGGCGGACATTCCGTTTTCGTTTTCACCGTTGATATCCCGACATGCTTTGCGACAGTGGCAGATAGGTCGGCTTTGTGTGGTCACGCAGGAGATTGAAATACAGCGTTGGGCAGCTCAAAGTGAGTTCTTGCGGCCGGGTGAAATTCAGCAAGGCGGGCAAAGACTATGAGCCAGCAGCCGAGGACTGGGAGTGCTTCCTAAAGGAGCTCCGTAACGATAAGGGAGATGGCGCGAATCTAAGTGGCTGACTATCAGTGATAAAAATGAAGCAATTTTGAGGGAATGAACTTCAGGGTTTATTTTTCTTGAGTGGGATTGAGCGGTACGGGCCCAAACTTGGCCATCTGAAGTAAAAAATCAGCGTAAAATTGAGAAATTTGGGTAAACCTTGGGATTCATTTTTTCGAGCTGGATTCAGTGGGAGACATGCAGATTTTTTTTTTGCACATGTTGTAGTTCAATTTGACTTGTGGTACAATTTGAATCTGAACCAGTACAATATGTTTTGAACCAGTACAATATGTTTTGAACTGGTTTGGTTTATCAACTGTCTAAAAAGGGATTTTATTTTATGGGGTGTGGTTAAAAAATAGGGGCTTGGTTTTTTAGGGGGGGTCTAAAAAGAATAGCACACAAACAAAAAAGGAAAATCCCCCCCCCCTACTTCTTACCCTACACCCCCCTGACCACCTGACCACCTCTTACCTTACCCTATCCCCCTGAACACTTCCTACCCTACCCCCTGACCACTTCTAACCCTTCCCCCTAACTAGTTCAACAACTACCCATTATCCCCCCTGACTCTACTTTCCCTTTTTTCTTTTTTAAACATGGCACTTACCCGGAATCGAACCACCAACCTATGGATCAGTAGTCCACCTTCTTGTCCACTTGACCACCAGAACATCAGTTGAAAATATCCCCATATTTCTTAATACCATTACTTATTAGACCCCAGGTCACCTCGGCCAAAGTTTTAATTTATTTAATTATTCGTACATGCGTACTAATACCTTTTTCGGACTTCAAAGTTCTAGCACATGTTCTTGACATCGTCAAGCGAATATGGAATGTGTAACAAAAGAAATTTTCTACAAAGAACTAAATACCTTGAAACAAAACAAGAAAAGGAAAGATTCTCTAATAACACTGTTCATTGAAGACCAATTTTACAACGAAGCCAAAGAATTCTTAAAAGGTGAATCCGAGAAACACAGCGACTCATCTACTTCGCAAGCAACAACACGTACACTCCAAAGAAAGAAATGGACATATCATGACGGGAAAATCAAAACCAGCGACCAAAAAATTGTGGTCCCCAAGAGTGAACTGTATGATGTTTTGACTTTAGCTCATCAAAGAACGCTTCATAGAGGCAGGCAAATAACATCCAGGTGGATTAATGAAAATTACTCTGAAGTGAATGTACGAGTTGTCAACCTATTCGTAAGTTTGTGCCCAATTCACGAAGAACAAAAGAGCATTACAAGTCGAGTTAAGTTGGTCACGAAGCCACTCCAATCACCTGAATTCCTCGAAATAATTGAGATCGATTTAATGGACTTCCGAAATTGCCCCTGTGATTGTTCGAAAACTCACACTTGGGCAATGAACATTATTGATCACCACACCAAATACATAACGGTTGTACCCCTACATCAAAAAACGGCCGATGAAGTATTGTCCAATCTCACGAATTACTGCTACACATACGGATTTCCAAGAAAAATAATAACTGACAATGGAAAAGAGTTCAAAAACCACAAAATGAACCAATTTTGTCAGGAAAACAACATAACACTATCACATGGAGCACCACGCACACCCACTACTCAGGGACTAACTGAGAGAAGTAACAGGTCATGGAAGCAGGACATGAGATCACTCATTATTAGCACTGCAGACAAGAACATCAAAAAATGGTGCAACTACACAAGAGAGGCGTCATACACAAGAAACATTTCATATCATCGAGCAATAAAGCTAACTCCCTATGAAGCTGTATATGGAATTAAACCTCACCGCGAGAAGATTCCAAGCACAGAAGAGAGTACACAAAACCAATCAGAGGAAGGAGAAAACTGTGACCAAGAAGGCATTGAAGAGACACCAAGAAAAAGAAAAAAAATAACAGAAAACCAAACAAAATACAACGCTGATATGGTGGAGCAGACAAAACGAAAACAACAAAAGCAAAAACCCAAGTTTAAAATATCAGATATGGTAGCTGTGAAAATTGACAAAGTAGATAAAACCAACCCCCTACACCCCAACATGTTACTGGGAAAAATACTTTCAATAGAAGAAACTGGCTGTGTCCAAATAGTCACTAAATATGGGAAAATAAAAACACTTATTTCTCCATCACGACTGTATTCCTGTACAGCCACTAATGTACAACTAGACTATAAAACTGAAATATCTTTCACAACAGCCTGCCAAAAGGCAAATGGACTATTATAAATCTCATGTTTACTGTCAAGGAAAGAAAAAAAACAAAAGGACAACATTATCGAGAAACTTGAATTTTTATTATGAACACCTACATTTAATTAAACTAAATTAGAATATCACAATCTACAGAATGTAAACAGTGAGAAAGTATAAATAAATTTTTTTTTTTTCATATCACTTTGTGGCTCTAATGAGCAACTTGACTATTCCATGAACATCAATCACAAGCTAAGGGTTGTCCTGAAACCCAGAAATCTGAAATTAGGTAAATCCTGATTTAAGGACAACTTTCCCCTGACCGTTAACTCTGAATCCAGGTTTTAGTTTCTAACGACTAAGTGTTAGCACAACCAACACACAAATGAGAAAATACAAATATTAAAGTTAGCATTCAACTAAGTCAATGTAACCTTCCCTAAAACCTAACCGTTTCAAATAAGTGCTTAACCCTAATCACTAAATTCAGCGCTTAATAATACTTTCTTCATCATCCTAAATAATCATCCTGCTGTTTGATAACCTATGAAGTGAACAGACCCATTGTGTACTGGTTCAAAACCAAATTGTACCAAAAGTCTGGTTCAAAACATATTGTACTGGTTCAGATTCAAATTGTACCAAAAGTCAAATTGAACTACAACACATACGTTAATTCTCAAAAACGATGAAAAAACAACAGAAAAAAATCTGAACAATGTTTTGCAACTAATTTGTAGTTCACATGCCAAAAATGGACAAATCTGAGCGAGAAAAATAAAAAACGACCTCAAAAGCAACATAGGCTGGATATGCCCCGAGCCCTTCAATTGTTGTCACTTGTTTTTGGTTTAATTTGCAGTTTTGAGGAAGCTGGTAGTTCATGGATTTAAGGAGTTTGAACCCTCATCCCAACCAGTGGTATATTGTACAACAATTATAACACAAAGTTATTTCTCTGGATGATTTACCTGGTAGAATGATCTAGGCTTAGATACAAAATTCCCAAAAAATGGGCTAAAATTCTTTCTGGAATTTCTCCAAAAAAGCCCTAAAATTCTTTTAAAAATGTGTAAAATTCTTAAAATTCCTCTCTTGTTTCTGACTGTGAGCTGGTAGATGGCTCACTGGAATCAGCCAGATTTGCTACCAACAGAGATGAAATTCATGGAAAGCATAATTTGAGCAGCAAACTGCTGACTAGTTGATCGGGCTGGCTTGTTTGCCAAGCCTGCCCGATATATAAAATGGACGCTGTTTCGTAGTCACTTATTGACACGCCTGGGGTCCGCCACATGAAAATGACAGGGTGTCCTTTAAGAATTTCGTAAGATGGGCATGGTTGAAAAGAAGTTTTATCGTTAAGAGCTACTAATTGTAAATTTTATATGGAAGTCTCCCCCCTCCGGATTTTGGAGATTTGAGAGTAGATAAGTTAAAATATGTGGTGTAGGTGAAGTAAATGGGGATGTGGGTAGGCTAAGAAATTGATTAAAAGGTTGTTTGTGTAAAGGGTATTTGTTTATAGCGGTGTGGGAGGAAAGGATGAAGGGTGAATCGTCTTGATTGTTACGGCGTGCATTGAACGAGACAAAGCGAGACACCGAATTTGTCTCGCTTACGCCTAAAACGAGCCATTCTTTTCGGTCTTGTCTCGGTGATAATCTCGCTAACATTTAGCATGATTGCATTGAGCGAGACTGATTTGATCAGATTTGTGAAACGCAACAAGCCATTTGTCAGGCTGTATTCTGGGCGAAAATTGAACGTGACAGAGAGAGACAACACATCTGTATTGTTTTAGAATGCGTTGTTTTAGCTAAACACATAAACTCACGACTATGCACTCTGGGCGAGAATTAAATGTGACAGAGCGAGACATTTTCAGCATTTTAGAATGCGTATATTTAGGCTATTAAACTCGAGCACTAACCAAATTCACTGCATGCAAAACGGCAAGCAATTCGAAAAATATATTGGCAAATAATTTTCCCAGTCGTGAAAAGAGAGAATTTGAGGTGAGCAATTACATTGTACATGGAACATTAAAGAAACGTGGTTTTCTTCTATTGTTCATTGTTCTCTCAGTGATAAGATTTGCTGCTAAAAGCATTTAAATTAATTTTGAATGACGCAGGCTGGAAAACTTCAATTTAATTAAATGAGAAATAGAACATGATCTTTATGTCAACAATCACTTTGACCGAGGTCATGTCAAGGATGCTTATATTAGTATTTTACACACAGGAAAAAGTGAAGTGGCATTTATTGAGATAACTTGCAATGCATTTGTTAAAGATGTTACATGTATAAGCTTATTAGTATTTTGTGAAAGAAGGGGAGAAAGAACTAACGGATTTAATATGTACGTTGGAGTCTTATTAAATATTATCTTCTATGATTTATGTTTGATGTGGTGTAGATTGCATGTACGAAACTCTAAAAGGTACCATGTGGTAATGTTTTTCCCCGCCGTTTCTCATTTTTTATACCTGTTTATAAAAGGCTCGTATTTCATTACTGAATATGTAGTGTTAAAAGTAACGTTATTGTTGTGGTGACTTGTTGTATTTAATAATGTGGTTTGTGATTTATATTGGTTAAGGGACGGACCAGCATCTCTATTTGCAAGAATTTTCTTTTTTGCCAAAATGCTGAATTTTTTTTTCACATGCTTACTTGTGCACGATTTTTTTTCTCTTAGCAATTTCTTCTGCAGGAATTTTTCGTACTTATCTTTCTAATTCAACACAAAAAGAATGCCTTATGTTAACTGAAGTTCCTGATGTTGTTTGTATGGGAGAGTTAACTTTCAATAAGAGTATAGTGAAAGTTATTATGGAAATTTACATTATTTAAATGACGGTATAATAGAAGAGAGTTGTTGTTTACCATTGTTTGAGGCTTTTGAATCGTTGTTACGTGATAATTATAAGTCATTTATTTTGACAATAATAATTTATACAGTCGCTATTTTTGACACAAGGGATGGTTTGATTCACATAGTAGAGATCGTACAGGAATGAATGATCTATGTGGGACGCCGTGTGTATTGATTGAAATTAGTTCTCTTGAAGAGTTAGTAGAGTATTTTGAAAATTTGTATTTGGGACGTAATTGTTCAAATTTTAAGGTAAAAGGAGTGAAGAAGGAAGCCCGATTATAATACTCGCAGAGTTTTCTTGTTGCATTGTAGACACTACTGTGAGGGTGAACCCTCAAGGTGATCAGTGGTAACACAAAATAAATGTTTTTGTGATGTTTTTGCTTGTGTAAAATTGTCAAAGTGTCACCTGGAAGCTGATATTTCTCTAAAATTCCACCAAATTTTACTCATTGTCTAAAATTCCTAAGATTTTCTTAAATTCTTTTCGGTGTCTTAAATTCTCAAAAAATTTCCGGAATTTTGTATCTAAGCCTAGAACGATCATAATTTCTTAATTAAAAGTAAACAGTGATTGGGAGGTTTTAACTGTTTCTCAGATTTTCTTATCAATCACAGTTACTCAATATATCTATACTAGATAATTACTTTTAACCCTTTCACTCCCAGAGTAAATTATGGAGACTGGCAGTGTAGTTCTACCTTTTGAGCCTGTGGACAAAATCCTATGGTATATACTATTCAAATGAAACCTCTTTAGCAATTGTTTAGCATGGTACCATTTGTTTTTCAATATTTTATAAAATTAAATTTGGAATTTTTGTTGAATTTTGATATTTGTCACTCTTGGGAGTTAAAGGGTTAATGCATGTTTTTTTTTTTAATTATATGGTGCCGAGCATAGTGTTTGATGCTTACCAGAGAAAATATTATTTTTACAGATCCAGGTCAGATCAATGAACATGCAATGCATCACTTTCTAAAGTTAATATTGCACGATATTAACATTTTTGAATTCTTATTTTCCACAGTGTCTCCTTCACGCAATTCTTGAGAAAATAAAGATTATTTTACAGTATAGTAAGTCTCAATTATTGGCTTTATCATAGTTTGTCATTGAACAGTAGTTGAATGCCACAAATGTTTCTGAATAGGATCCGTCACTTTGATTGGAGTTGTGGGCACATCAGATCACCATTCACATGAGCCAATGTGTTGCCTGATTTATTGTAGCCAACAAATTGGGCCAATAAATTGGAACATGTTCAAATTAGCCTTAAGAGATGCTCATTCCTGCAAATATACTGAAACATGTATCTATTGTACATACCCAACATTGAGTCTCTTACATTTACCTGTGGATGTATTGACAAACTGTTGGAAATGGACTTGTATCATTAATTGTTGAAAAGAGTCATGAATTGATTTTTTTTGTCACAATAGGAAAGGCTGAATCAGGAAATCACAATCTACAAGAAAAAATGGAGAAATATTTAATATTGATGACAAAAGTGGTAAGTTGGATGGTGGTGTTCAGTTAAGTTCTGTGGACCTTATATAGTGGCAATATTTAAGTCGGGCACAGTGCCTGACACTCCAAACACATCACGGTCTGTCATGAGACAGGCCAGCTCCTTGTTTGTCCCTTCCCTGGCATATTCAATCATCATCTTCACCATTGTCTTTGCTGGTTGTCCAGGGTCTCTCCTACCATGCTTCGGTTCCTAGATGATGAGCTTATTGCCTGGAAGCTCTGGGTGACGATAACAGTGTCCGGCAAGACTGAGTCTTCTAGAGTTGATCTTTTCTGAGATCTTGGGCAGGTCTCTGTATAACTCCTCATTGGTCCTGTGATCCCTCCAGCTGACATCTTGTACCATACGAAGCATACATGTGTAACAGCCATATTGCAGGATTGTCTCAATTGCTGCATGGAAGAATCTCATCTTCATTTTCTTTGGTAATTGTCCCCTCTAAATGTCTTTCATGTCATGTAGAGCTTTCCAAAGCCCTTTTCAGTGCTCTCCATCTTCAAACCCAGGTACTTGAAGTCGGCCACCCTTTTTAGAGGAGCCCCATCGTTTGTCTTAAGAGCAATACGTTCCTCGACATTGAAAGCCATATACTCAGTTTTCTTGGCATTGAGGTGAAGACCCACTTTGCCACAATCTCTCTCTCCACGCGGCTCAGCAGCTCCTGTTCTTCTCTGATCTGGTCCGACAGCAATGCAATGTCATCAGCGAAGTCCAAGTCAGATAGGAAACTGGACCCACCCTCCTTGACTTCCTTGGTGTAATGTGAAGCCCAGGTTTTCATGATCTTTGAGTGCCTGCCTTAATGCATAGTCAAGCACTATTATGAAAAGAAATGGTGCCAGTGTATCACCTTATAGGACTGCAGCTGAAATGTTGAACTCCTTAGTGTCACTGTCAGGGGTGATAATCCTGGCAGTGTTACCCGTATAGGTAGTTTTTATGGCTCTCAGGAGGCGGGGTGGAATACCATAGGCCATCAAGATCTTGCTTCTGTGAATCGAGTCAAAGCCTTCTTGAAGTCTATAAAGGTTATAACAGCAAGCAGATTGTTCTTCGTCACCACCTCTATGATTCTTCGGAGGGCGAGAATCTGCGTTACTGTGGACCTTTTCTCTCTGAAGCCATTTTGATTGTACCACAGCTTGGGGTCAATTGCAGCTCTGATCCTGCTGAGTATCAGGCAGTTGTAATCTTGGCCAAGACACAGGTGAGGCTAATACCGCGGTAGTTGTTTGGAGAGGTCAGGTTTCCTGATTTCGGTACTGGAACATTGTTAGACAATGACCATTGAGCAGGCTTGTCATTCAACATAAGCGCTGTGATACAGAACTCGAGCATGATCTTGTCCAGGTCAACGATCTTGAGTACTACTTGAGGAATATTGTCCGGCCCCGCACTCTTCCCCAGCTTCAGTGATGCTTTCACCATCCTCAGATCCTCTATGATGAAGGGACCATCATAAATGTCCAAGTTTGTCAAAACAACAGGATCTCCTCATCCGTGTCCGTAACCAAGCAAATTCTTAAAAATGATCACACGATCCTCTGGTGAAGCTTGGTTAACCTGCCCAGATCTTGCCTTGTTCCGTCTGCTGAATTCATTCACAATCTTCCAATCTTCGCCGTATCTTCTACCAACACTAGCTTCCTCCACCTCTTGTAGGTTCTTCTCCAGCTCCTCCTCCTTCAGCCTCCCATACACCTTGTATAGCTCAGCTTTGGCTGCTTTGAGACTCGCTTTGTGCTCATCAGACTAGACTTGTGCATACCTCTTGTGGCACTTTTCGACCTCCTTTCTTGCTTCCACCACGTCAGGGTGGACAGAGTGACGACTTCTCTTTACTTGTTTCACTTTTGGCAGACTCTTCATTGCTTCTGAGTTAACCTCAGTGAATCGCAAGTATCGGTTTGTAGCACTCTCCTTCCACTGAACAACGCCTTGCTCATCTTTCTCACCCACTCCTGCCCCGTGTTCCTCCACCTCCAGCACCTGGAAGCGATTCAACACCTCCACTTTGTATTGGATTTGTAGATCAGGGCTAGCAGAGAATGCCTTCCAATTAATCGTATCCTTGGGGCCTGTTAACTTGGGCTGTCTCAGGCTGAGTTTGACTTGCATGGAGACAACTTGGTGGTCTGAGTTGACTGTCTTAAATGTGGTATAAGCCTCAGCATTGAAAACACTATTGCGCCACTTTCATCTTACGAGAATGACGTCAATCTGCCGCCTATCCCCAGTTGCTCCACCGTCAAAGGTCCAGAGCTTCACTCTTTGTTTCTGGAAGATTGTGCTTATTGCTAAGAGGTTCTGATCTTGAAGAAAGTTGACAAAGTGCTGACCATTCTTGTTCGTCACCTCGTTGAAGGAGAACTGTATATCTTCAAGACCAAGATGGGCATTTAAGTCCCCGAGAATGGTCATGAAGTTGTGGGCAAGTACTTGAGTCATTGCAGCACGAAGCTGATTGAAGAACTGCTTGACTTCGGTCTCCTCGCTGCAGTTGTGGCGGGGGGGATAACACACAATGACTGTGGTAACAGAATTGCCATCAAATTGAGCAACAATTATCCGCGGACTGCTTGAGACTATACTCCTAAATGCGCGCCTTGCTCTCAGACTTAACAGCAGCCCTACTCCTCCTTGAGAAGAGTTAGTTGTAGGTTCCCTCTAAGCTGATTTGGTGATGAGATCCATCCCCTCCACTTTTTGAAAAAAACACATCCACATCCTCATGCACATGCTGATTCTCCTGTAACACCTAGAATATTTTATAAAAGACAGTTTTGTTACTCAAGACGTGTACTTCACAGTGGCAGCATCAGATGTTACTTTCCTTGTATTTGCCAGTTTTCTAAACAGCGTAGACAAGTTTGAGGCCAGTACAAATCTCAACCACTTGGCTCGCTCGCTTGGAAGTATGGGAGTCTTGTGTAGAGAAATTCCTTCATTTCTATCAGCCTTATTCTCACACCCATACACAACACATCTTGACCCTGGCATTTTTTTACCTTAATGATTCGGAAAAACCGCAAAAACAGTTAAAAAAAAAACAGGTTTTAGCTCGGCCGAATTTTCCTGCAAACAACTCTTTTGAAGTTCCTGCAGCTCTCAGCTCTCCGCTGGTGAGTTTTTCTTCGCATTTGAAACTTCAGTGAAAATGCGAAAACAAAGGGCGAAAAAAGTGATCTTCCGGTGCTCTGATTAAAAAACACTTTGGGGAGTTAAGTAAATACACGATTTTGTTTCGAAATATTCCAAAAAACATGTCAAAATTTGATCGAACTGTTCCTAATTTGTGAGCGTTATTCAATAGTTTTAAATTATAATACTTTCAGTCCCCTAGCTGTACTGTTAGTCATTTTTATTAGTAACTGATGTTCACATTTGATTTCAGTTGATTGACACTCAAGAGCACCTTGCGTTATCATTCTCACCTCTCTTACAACAGACTTTAGAGATGTGCTACACATACTTATTTACCAGTCAAGGACAAGGTAATGCAAGAGAATAATTTTATATTTTGTTAGCATTATGCAAACCTTGGCAACTGCATTGAAAGTGCTCGGTGTTTACAACCGTAGCACCCATATAGTAGTAAAAATGTTAGTTTGAATTCATTTCTATCAACTTGACTAGCTGATTGCAAGGAGGGGAAATTTCTATTTAAGACGACATACCACTCTTTACTTGGACATTGTTATTGTTGTTGTTACAATTTTTGGACTGATATGGCATAGGAGTGTAATGATTCAGATACCTTTTGATTTGATGCAATTTAAATTATTGCATTTCAAATTTGAATATTTTGATTCGATTATGCAAAATGTCTCTTACATCTTACCACACAAAATATCTGAATGATGCAGGAGCATTTACAAGTGTAGGTTGTTCACAACTTGACTTGAAGGTGATGTTGAGCGTGTGCTTGGTTTGCCTTATTTGTATATCTTCGGGGTACCTGTGACTTTCTACTCCTCGATCAAAATACAAGATGTAACTCAATTTTTTTATCTCGAAAATCACGTACTCCAGACAATGTTTGAAAAATATTTTCACAACTTTATAAATATGCTTTGTTTTCAAAATTTCAGCGGTCAATTATTGCATCTTTATAAAATTGTGAAAACATTTTTCAAGAATTGTCTGGAGTACATGTAGGTGATTATTTAATCGAACGAAAATCGAAATCTGGAAAAAAGGATTTATGAATCAAATTGAATGGTCATAATTGTGATTAATCGATAATTTAATTAATTGTTGGCATTCCAGGCACAGTCCTGGGGATGAATTCAATTCATGCTTGACATGGCACTATCAATAGGAGTGTATAACAAGCAAATTCACTGTTAGTAGGAAATTTACAATGGAAACACTGAAAGTTTTTTTTTTTTCTGGGGGGGGGGGGGGGGGGGGGGCTACTTTAAGTGAAACATAGTCTTGTGTGTCGATACAGTGATGTACCAGTATTATTTTAATTAATTAATTTAATTTATTTTCATTTTGTAGAAGATATTTTCCAAAAATTTGCATTGCAGTGCTGTAAACTCATGAAAGTGATTGTCAAGTGTGATATGTACAAACCTCCAAGAGAAATTAAAGGTAAGATGAAAGTGACACCAGGGGAAAAAAGACTTGTGAAATACAGGATAACTGGGGTTATTAACTTGGAAATTGTGTTCTCATCATATCTCAGCTTACGCCTACTTTTATTTTCAGATACGACTCGTCAGGAGATCCTTAAGGCACATCAGGTTTGTTGCAAATGAGCAATTTAGTTTGGTTTAGACTATATAAATAAAGGGTTAGTTTCTTAATAGACTGTCAGTGCTGGTGCTCGGGTAGTTGGGGTGCGTGGGTAGTGCTGTTGCGTAGTTAGTGGGGGAGTGAAATAGGATAATTTGGTTCTATCATCTGAGTTAATAACTAAAGGTAAAAATTGGCCAATGTAAAGAGATACAAAAGCTGATGTATTGAGTGCTCTTACGATTCGCTCTGATGAAGGGTAGCGCTGTGGTTGTAACATTTTGGTACATGTACATGACAATTTTTGTCAAACATTAGTGTTTTAAAAGTTGTTTTTCTTACCTCTTGTTTTTAAGGTTAAGATGGCCTTTTTCACACCAACAGTATTATCAGAAATTATAAGACAACTTGTACTAGGCTATTTTCCTTTGACATCTGAGGTAAGTGTGTTATTTAAAATTGTTTTCCATTTGCGATAATTTCTATTTAATTGCTGCAACTCTTGTGGTTCTTTGCATGTGTGACATAAAACTAATACCTTAAGAATAATTACTGGTGACAACTCTAGCCTGATAGTGGGAAGCCCATATTTTGATCACAGTCCCTTAGCAAAGTTCACACAGATCAAAGCACAGGGTTTTCACTTCCAAATTTATGGCTGTTGAAATCTGATCATCTTTTATACCTCCACGATTTAGTAGACACTTTTAAATTCGAGACAAGTCGGAAGAACCATGTTGAGCCAGCTAGGTTCACTCGGTATACCTAGCTAGGTTATTCAAACTTTTGTACTCCATGTGAAATCCGGAGAAAAGACATGCTTCTCACTTCACCAACTAAAGCCGGTCACTACGTTCATACCTTATGCATAAATTTCTTTACTTTGAAAATCTCTTTTGCTGGTAATTTTTTAATGGTGCCTGGGACAATGTAGGTGAATTGAAATCTGGAACAGAAATAGGTAGTAAAATTATATTTTGTTTCTGCGTTATTCTCCCTAGGATTTAGAAAGTTGGGAATCAGACCCTGAAAACTTTGGTATGTGTATCTTTTAGGGCTGGTTCCCGCTAGCAATGTAATCGGAAGTGGAGTCGGAGTCGGAAACGTAAAGGATGGTTCCCACCAGCGACGGAGGCGACGGAAGCAGAAGTGGAATCGAAAGAAAAAAGCAACTTTCTGATCCTTCCAATTCCGATTCCGATTGCGACTCCCGTTTTTTTTAAAATTTACACTAGAACGTAAGTCTTCTTACGCTTCCGACTTTGTTTCGATTACGTCGCTAGAGAGAACCAGCCCTTGAAATATGTAAACATTCTGAAATGTGATTCATCTACGTTGTGACATTCTTAAGTCTGTCTTAATTGAAGCTAGTTTTTTTAATTAGTTTTGTCGGCATAATTATGAAGTACAACAGCATTAAATTCTCTGACTTCAGAAGAAAGGCAACTCAAATACAAAATGGTCAAAACTGCCAGTTCACTTAAGATTTTCTTCTCGTTAGACTTAATTTTAGTAAGCAGCTAAAGGCTGGTTCTCATATAATCGTCCCGGTCGTCCCGGTCGTCCAAGTCGTTTCAAAAGTTTTTTGCAAACGACTCAGACGATCGGGACGACTCAAGCGATTTGGGTTCTCATATGATCGTCCCGATCGTCTCGAACGTCAATAGTGCGGTCGTAAACTGGGTCTGACAGCATGTTTTGGGCAATAATACTGCATTCTGGGGTAGATTTGGGTCGCTTCGATCGCCTCAGTCGTCCCGTTCGCCTGAGAGTAGTTCTCATATGATCGTCTCCGATTTTCCTCGATGGTCCCAGTCGTCCGGATAGAACACAATTCTATCCAAGCGACCGCGATCGTCCCAGTCGTCCGGGTCGTTTGCGATCGTCCCGGGTTGTCTCAGAAGTGTTCTTATATAATCGTCTCGGTCGTCCGTGCACTTTTTGAAACGACTCGGATGACCGGGACGACCGGGAGGATTATATGAGAACCAGCCTTAAGATTCACTTAATAGCCCATTTCCGAGTTGCTCTTAACCTCCTTTTCAAACCGAGGCCAAGTACAAAACCATTCATCATATGGATATAAGTTTTATTTGCATATGAAACAAAACTGATTTTCTTTTGAATGGTTTTTTCACTTGGCCTCGGTGTGAAAAGGAGGCGAAGAGTAACGCGGAAATGGGCTAGTTAAGTTATGTTCCTTGTGGATCATCAGTCCGAGACCAGTGCTTTGCGGTGTGTTCTGTTTTGCGCCAGTGTATTCGCTTTTGCCATAGATAAGCCTTTAGATGGAAGTTGTGACATACTTGTTTGACTCCAAGTTTGGGCTGGTCGGCATCTCTTTCTCTTTACTTGTGGAAAATAAGGATACTAGCCACATTTTTGTTGGAATCGTACAATCATGTTGTTACCTAGTGTTATTCTTACATGGTGAGTCTTGTAGTGTTATACCAATAGTCTCTCCCTCCGTTTTATGCACGAAAGTGATAGAAAATCAATGAATTGGAGACATAGCACTGGCATTTAACCTTATCCTTTGCAATTGACGTCATATTACGGGTCAGGTTTTGTTTTCCGGGAGCCCATTTGAGGTTGTTGGCGGTGCATTCTTTGTTAAAAGTTAAGGCAAAAGCAGTAAACGATCCGTGAAAAAGAAAAAGAAATAAATAAAAAATCAAATCTGGTGAAAATTTTATATCAATCTAAATTTCCTCTTTATCTTAGTAAACGAGGAGGCTGGCGAATCATGGAGGTACAATTTAAGGGTACGTACATGTATTCAACTGTTTAGTTTTCAGAGTGTAAAGCAGTTTTGGACCGACTGTCAAAATTGCTGGCTCGCTTTTACTCAAATTCCGAGCTGATAAATTGTGCAACATACCAAATAAGGTTCGCTTAAGATCTAACTTAGATACATATAGTTCATACACATAGTTCATTGAAGTGACAAGCTCATTAGTTTCTCAACTCGAAACTCGAAAGATTCGTCTCGAAAGGCTTGAAACTCGACTCGTGACCCCATTCTTGAAATGTTCGAAATTCGAGTCTCGAGATGCGTAACCTGCGATCAGGTACTCTTCTTTTTCGGAGTGCGAGAGCGGGAACGTTCGAAAGTCTGCGGAAGGGTGTGGGGAGGGGTGGGGGGGGTCGTTAATAGATATATCAGGCGTTCTTTCTTTACTCTCTCCTCTTCCCTCCCCGTGCTCCGCCGACTTTCCCTCCGAAAAAAAAGAGCACCTGATCACAGGTTACGAGACGCGAGGATCGGGATGCAAGGGACTGTCAACTTACATTTGAGTGGTACTGTAACTGATAGATAAAACATTGTTCTTCAGGCCTGTACAGAGGTTTTATATCTGAGTCTTCTGAGTGAGTTTCGCCCCACAGTGACTCCAGTGGTTACTGAAATGATTAAATTAGTGCAAGGTAAGCAGCGATAAATAATTATTATTTACGCAAACTTAACATTGGAGTGTTTTCAAAATAATGTAGTTTCATCACTGTAAACTACAGTCGAACCTCTTTAATACGGACACCTCTCTATTACAGACAGTTTCCTATGTTACGACAAAATTCTCTGTCACTTTGGTGTCCGTATTAGAGAGGTTCAGCTGTATTACGTAGGTATGTGTGTAACGTTTGTATTATTATCTTTAAGGATCTCCACCATCAAATGACATGACAGTTCTTCTGCAAAAGGATGCAGGTACCTGACACCACATGATAATTTTTGTTCCTTTTACAGTGTTCCTAGTCTCCTACACGGCCGTTATTTGTGTCGTCACGCAACGATCCTCTCCACTAGCGT
The DNA here is from genome assembly GCA_024195265.1 of Dendrophyllia cribrosa. NCBI lineage: Eukaryota > Metazoa > Cnidaria > Anthozoa > Scleractinia > Dendrophylliidae > Dendrophyllia > Dendrophyllia cribrosa. The sequence continues at coordinate 23,455,936 of JAJLRJ010000003.1, read as the reverse complement.
GACGACACCAATAACGGCTGCTTAGGAGACTGTACACCACGATGAACTTATGAAATGGTAGATACAACTACATAGTAGTCTATAAATTGTTATTGGAAATGTGATTCTTGCTTCTTTATTTTCCCTCAGTTTATAATGCATGTGGACTTGCCTCATACGACCTTTTTGATGAAGTAGACTTTGATCACTGGTTTACAAACCAACTGGTTCATGAATTAAACAACACTTCTTCTAGGTAAGTGCACATGTCTTGCATCATTCCCTTTGATGTACCTTTCGTTTACCAAAATGACTTTACAGCTGCGTAATGCAATTGATGTTTTGGTGAAACTGCGAAATCAACATAATGTTGTTAAGAAAAAAGGTTTAGGTTGCTTTCGATTGGCCCTATTCCGGAATAAGAATATATTCTGGATTAGTATATACTGAAACAGTGGATAGCATTGTTGGCGCGCTCTGATTGGCTACTGAAACTTGGAATAGCAAGTGCTATCCACCTCCCAGCAATTTGCGCGTGAAAATTGTAATCGTTGACAGGAATAAATGAGTTAAAAAGCATCATTTTCGTTATATTATCTCACTATTTCAGTATATACTAAAACAACTATTCACCTCAGTGTAGGTGGGTAGTGGGTAGTGGGTAGTCCACCACTACCCACCTCCACCTCGGTGAATAGTTGTTAATTATTCCATAATAGTCATTCCGTCCGTAGGCCAATCAAATGGTTATTCCGTTTTTGGAGTAATCCACTCTCCTCTCGCATCGTCGCAGCAATCAATTCCCAGACTTGTTTCGTTTTGAAATTGACGTTTTGAAACATCTCTTTCATTTCTTTGTACAAGGAAATGAGAAGCGTCTCTTCCCGACTCCAGGAGTATCCTTTTTTGAGTAACTCATTTTCTTCGCACATGGATGCCAGCACATGGTCGCCGGCGGTAGCCATTTTGTTTGTTGTTTTGAAAAAGGCAGCGAGGCGAGGACGAAGTGACGTCATTATTCTGGATTATTCCAAGCATTCTGCTCCCTAGTGCAGAATGCTTGGAATACATTCCATGTATTCTGGAATCGGAATAGCGACTCAGTCGAACGGGCATTCGGGGTTATTCCGTTTATTCTTACTCCGGAATAAGGTCAATCGAACGCACCCTTAGAGACTTTAAATATTATTTCCAAGGCATGCATGTTCAAATTGACCATGAGTGTATGATTGAGTCACAGCGAAGCTCATGTGGCTGAAAAAGACCCGCACGTCAGGAGCAACAAACTTATAGAATGGTTATATATCCATGCGAGTTGTTTTGGATGGTCATGGCTTGGCGACCTGCCCTGGCATACGTACGGTGTACATAAATGGCCGGGCTGTTCTATTCATTTTCTTTTCTCGCTTCTGTACGTACTGCTGCTTGGCCCACTGACCAGTAAAACCTTCTTATATGTGAATAATGCCCCAAGTTCATCCTCATTTCATGCAAACAAACCCCAAGTTAACATGTTGGTTTGTTGTCAAGGTATAAAGTGCTGCGACGGCGGATCATCTGGATGACAGGACAGTGGATAAATGTTAAGTTTGCTCGACATACAAGGCCTTTATTTTATCAAGTCGTTCTCAAACTGATGAACGCTCAAGAGGATTTAGTGGTAAGCAATCTCATTCATATATAATGGGCTGTTTTAGGGAAAGGAAATCACATTTTGATATAATTATATAACTATAAATGTACGCTTACTGAAGACCACATCTGATTCAATTTAATGGTTTGTTATAACCAGAAAGTGAACATTGTCTTGGAAGAGCCTGATATCAGAATCCACTTATACATGGATGGCTCTGTTTGCCAGGCACTGACACATTTGTTAGTTCTCAACAAAACCATTTTTATCTCCACAGGTTCGTTTGACTGCAGCTAATACCCTCAAGACTGATATCCTTTCTCAACCCCCGTTTATTATGTTGTTCGTCAAGGAAAGAACTTTGCATCGAGCCCACGACCTTTGCGATTCTGATCAAATTAATGATCTACCATGCACTGCGCTATTAAACCACGCATGGGAGCTGGTTTATTCGTTTATGCAGTTCATATGTGTGATATGTGCAGTTCATATGTGTGATATATGCAGTTCATATGTGTGATATATGCAGTTCGCATGTGATATACACAGTTCATATGTGTGATATATGCAGTTCACATGTGATATATACAGTTCATATGTGTGATATATGCAGTTCATATGTGTGATATATACAGTTCAGATGTGTGATATACAGTTCATATGTGTGATATATGCAGTTCATATGTGTGATATACTTGATATGTGCACAAGAGCAGTTTCCAATGAAAGGGACACTGTCCCACCGAAATAACGAAATCGCGTTTACTTAATTTCCACGTTAAAACGCCAAATGACACCAAATATACAGCTAAATTGGATAAAAAGATTCTATAGAGCAAAACAGAAGCAGTAGTTTGGAGAAAAAGTGCAGGATTACAAGGATGGAAGTGGATTAGTGTTCATCAATTTTGATTTTGTGACAGGCGGTCAAGAAATCAAAGTTTCCATTCTGGTGGAATTTTGAGTTTTGTAGTCGTTATTTTGTCTTTTGAGCTCATATTTTTTGCGTTCGTCATTTTTGGCGATTTTTTAATGATAATTAAGCAAGCTCCGGCCATAATCATGAAAACAAAACCAAAGTAATAATTCTGACCAATCACAACAGACGCAGACGAGCCAATGAACCAATCAGAAGTTGAAGCAAATACATGAAACCAGGGTTAAACGCATGCAGGGAAACGCGTACGAGCAAGGTGCAATTGGTTTTGCTTTTGCTTCTGATTGGTTGAGAAAGTGGCACGAGATTTTTTGGCCAATCACAAAGCGTAGTTAGTAAAGCACAAAACCAAAGCAATCACGAAATTACCTTCGACACTTAGCTGAAAATTGTTCTATGTACTATGTTCTATGTACTATGTTCTATGTACTATGTTCTATGTACTATGTTCTATGTTCTATGTACTATGTTCTATGTACTATGTTCTATGTACTATGTTCTATGTACTGTTCTATGTACTATGTACTATGTTCTATGTACTATGTTCTATGTACTATGTTCTATGTACTATGTTCTATGTACTATGTTCTATGTACTATGTTCTATGTTCTATGTTCTATGTACTATGTTCTATGTACTATGTTCTATGTACTATGTTCTATGTACTATGTTCTATGTACTATGTTCTATGTACTATGTTCTATGTACTATGTTCTATGTTCTATGTACTATGTTCTATGTACTATGTTCTATGTACTATGTTCTATGTACTATGTTCTATGTACTATGTTCTATGTACTATGTACTATGTTCTATGTACTATGTTCTATGTACTATGTTCTATGTACTATGTTCTATGTACTATGTTCTATGTACTATGTTCTATGTACTATGTTCTATGTACTATGTTCTCTGTCTTTTTTCCTTGACGTTAATCACCTATAGATGATGTAGATTTTAACCTTGACGATTTTCTTCAGGTATGTTGCATTTTGGGCTCACGCTATTTTACAAGTGGTATTGTGGCTGCACTGCACCATTGATGGAAAAACGTTTTGGCATGTTTGCTTTTCACAGTTTTGTGCTAGATTTAAAAGCTAAAAGCAGGGCTTTATTTCCCTATATTTCATGTAGTGTACAGTATTTTGGGGTTGATGATATTCTGGAACCGATTTTAATTCATAAAAGAACGATGAAGCTTATTAGCATTTCTATTAGTATTCTGAATCAGTGATACAGTATAACTGTTCTGCATCAGGATTTACAAACCTTCATTAATTTTTTTATTTCTTTTGTATTTTTGATAACTGATCTATAATTTACTGCAACACTTTGCTTAATGTATTTTTCCTTGGCTATTCTTATTATTTTTGTGTCTTTTTTTTTACCAGTTTTTGGATGAAAGCGTTGGATCTCTTTTTCATCTTCTAAAGTGCACCCAGGATTGTGACACAAAGGTAACTCAATCCGTTTTCATTCAACAATTTACATTTGATAATTCCGCTTTGTGATTGGCTGAAAAAATATCACACCAATTTATCAACCAATCAAAGTAAAATCAAAACCAATCATGACTTGCTCGCACGCGCTTACCCGCGCTTGGTGGCTGCTACATGTTCCGATTGGTTGATTGGATTGTCTGCGTCTGTTGTGATTGGCAAGAGTGATTAGTTTGGTTTTGGTTTTACGACACTCAATTGAAAACTGCTTTTACTATCTCTCTTTTTCAGATGCATGTACTATATGTGTTGTCTCTACTTATTCAACGGATCGGAAACAGGGTAAGTATTAAATTCAGGTTAATGCCTTTTACGTTTCTTGTCGTTGTGTTCAACAATTTCAGATAAAAAATATTGAAGAAACATTTTATGCCTGAACGCAAAGATAAGTCACTGATTACTTTAATTAAACATCAGTTTCCTTGTCACTATTATCCCATGGCCACGAAACAATGTATTTGTTATGCCTTATGCTCTGATCTTATGGTGTTGATAAAGATATTTTCGGATTTTGCATATGAAACTTTTGTTATTTCATTTTTATGATGGCGTCATTTACTACAACAACCAGAATCCTTTATATTTTTGTGTTGTCATGTTAATCAAGGAGGCTGTTGTTACTTAAGCTCCACTTGGATCACAAAACATGAATAAGAAAGGAAAAAAACGAAATGAATTCTGGTAGTTAAAGTTAAATGACGCCATCTTGAAAATCACCAATTATCGTCCGTTTCCATGAAGGTGAAGCCATTTGCTGCGTCATTGTCATTGTATCTTCCCGAGCTGTGGCAGGAGTCTGGTGACCACAACATGCTGCGTTGTGCAATCGTTTCTACCGTGACACACCTTGTGGAGGTTAGTTAATCTTTACTTTGCTGCGCTTTTCAATAACACGCGAACTGACCTCAACCAACAGTTTCCCTTTTTCACTGCCGCAATTATCATAGTGAACGTCTCAGGAAACAAGGGCGCTCAACTCAGCAAGGTCAAAAGGTCATGTTTGTTGTGATTGGTGGTTGTGATTGGTGTCTGTGGGTTGTGATTGGTGGATTTCGATTCTTTTTGTCGGTTTCTGTTTTCAGGGATCCAATGTTTGTCGCCATAGGTATGATTCACGGCAGTGCAAAACGTATTCGATTTCGTATTCGATTTAAAAGCCAGTGAATAGTGAAAGATGTGTTGACTTTATTTAGCCAATCCGAGCACGCAAAATCTGTGTTCGCTTCTTGTGATATCACACGTATAAACTGCAGAGGAAAAACGTTTATTACTATTGTTACCATTATAGATGAGACTGGATAAGTTTAACATTGTAGCAAGAATGTCCTTTTGGAGTATGTATTGTGAAGCAGGTTTTCTGCCTGTGTTGTCAGACAAATTGACATAGTTCGATTTCGTCATTTTATAATCTCTTGCTTTATATTTTCCAGGGACTGGGTGTGTCAAGTCGAAACATGTATCCATTTCTTCTGCATCTGATTCATCTCAGCACAGATATCACTCAGGTAGCTCCTTTTGGTCAGGTCGATAACTTAGATAATTCCTTTTGGTCAGGTTTACAACTCAGATAATTCCTCTTTGTCAGGTTTATAACTCAGATAATTCCTTTTAGTCAGGTCGATAACTTAGATAATTCCTTTTGGTCAGGTTTACAACTCAGATAATTCCTCTTTGTCAGGTTTATAACTCAGATAATTCCTTTTGGTCAGGTTGATAACTTAGATAATTCCTTTTGGTCAGGTTTACAACTCAGATAATTCCTCTTGGTCAGGTTTGTAACTCAGACAATTGTAGGATTTTAACCATTTTGTTTTCATATTTTTTATCCAGCCTTCACACATTTATTTGATGGAGGATGGGCTGGACCTTTGGTAAGAGCTTCTAAAACTAAATCGGAAAATGATACCTTTTTTGACAAATCTTTTAGCTTAAATTCTTCGATATCATGACCTGAACAATGTTAGTTTAAACAGTGTACCAAACAAAACGAGTAACTGTATTATTTTCAGTAGGATTTCAAGTAACCATGGACCGACATAAACGTACCATAATTGTAATCGAATAGTCTCGCTACCTCATCTTTTTACTAACAAAATCCACTGACTTTATCAATTAGGGAATGTGAATACAAAGGAAGGCTTGTTTGTCGAGTGTAGTATATGATAAAATATATTTTTTTCGAAGGCACAACGTGTTGGTGAATGCATCATGTATGACTCCTGAGTTATTGCACTTGTTTGTCAACATGCCGGCGTTACTAGGTAAGAAGAAGTGTGTGACACTTTTGGTCTGTAATAATGTACTTATGATCACGCAATTGTTTTTCCCCCGTGAACGCCTGCTTAAAAGAGTTGTCAAATACGTTCACCAGTTACAGGCCACTTACCATTCCATAATTTCTTGAAGAAATATCTCCTAAGACAGGTTAAAGGGGCATTGTCACGCGGATTTTGCTGTGTTTTTATCAAAATACGCTAATGACAAAGTACCTTTGCTCAAATATAAAATTGCTTTTAGAACACCAAGAAGATAATATCAAGTGATTTCTTCAAGGAAGAACAAACCATAATAAGTTTTTTTGCGATTTTTCCACGACACTTGGGAGAAACGTTAAAAAAATGGCCAATTTTTTCAAGTTGCAATTCATTTCCATCCTGGCCATCCGCAGCCAAAGATAACGAATACTAGTTTCTGTGCACTGGTAGAGTATTTGTTAACAAAGCTGGACCATTATTTTAAGGTTTCCATTGAAACAAATATATTTTTGGCCTTTCAAAGTGATACTAAAATTAGGTGACATAGCCCCTTTAGGGTTATACTAGAGCAAAAAAACTCCGATTCGTATATGTCACCGAATTCGTCACGGTATTCGGATTCCTAAATAATTTACACTGCACTACGAATCCGTAGACATGTGGTTGCATGTCAAGGCAAACGTCCGCGACAGAAAGAAATAGAAAGTGCAATTTGGGCAAACGACTGCCCCCCCCCCCCCCCCATATTTTTGGTAAATTTGTAGTGCACTGCCAAAATTATCTTCGCAGAATTTCACAATCATAGTCGAGCTTTCAATAGCCACCGTGGCTTTAAATTAGCCTTTTTAAATATTAATAAATTAATCACTCATATAGATGAGCTTAGAATTCTTCTAGTGCATAACGACATAGATATTTTGTCGGTTAACGAAACTAAGCTTAATGAAACTATTAGTGACAATGAGGTGAATATTATTGGTTATGATATTATTCGACGTGACAGAATTTCAAATGGTGGAGGAGGAGTATGTTTCTATGTGAGAAATTCAATAAATTTTACAATACGAAATGATTTAAACATGGATACTCTTGAAAATTTATGCTTGGAAATTCAAAAACCAAGATCTAAACCGTTTGTTGTTGCCACGTGGTACAGACCACCTGATTCCCCTATTGGTATTTTCTCTCCCTTCGAAACCTTAATTGGGAAACTCGATTCCGAAAATATTGAATACTTTCTAATGGGAGACCTCAACTGCGATATGATTGCTGCTCGATATGACAATAATACATGCAGACTAAAGAATATTACTGATATATATGGATTGCAGCAACTTGTAACTGAGCCAACTAGAATAACTCCTACGTCTAAAACTTTAATCGATGTAATCTATACTAATTGTCCCGATAACGTTGTATGCTCGGGAGTCCGTCATATTAGTATTAGCGATCATAGCATAGTCTTTGCCTATCGAAAATTATCCACAATTGGAATATCTAACGGGCATAATGCTATTACCTACAGAAATTTTCGAAAATTCGATCGAACAAATTTTCGGGACGACATTATGTCTCAATGTTGGGACCAAGTATACAATTCAACTGATCCAAATGAAATGTGGCTAAATTGGAAATGTTTGTTTTTATCTATTGTTGACAAACATGCTCCCTTGAGAACTATATGTGTTCGCACTCGTAGCTCTCCATGGATTACTCATGAACTTAAGAAGCGAATGCATGATCGAGATGTTCTGAAAATAAAAGCATGTAATTCCAATGATTCAAATGATTGGGCGCTTTTTAAAAAGCAGCGTAATTTAGTAAATAACGAAATTAGACTAGCTAAGCAAGCCTATTATCAAAATAGTTTTAACGAGTATGTAGGCGATTCTAAAAAGACCTGGCAGACTATTAACGAACTTACGTCGCGGAAATCTGGGAAAAAATCGGTAACATCCCTGAAAGTAAATGGAGTATCAATAACAAATCCAACTGTGCTGTCGGACCATTTTAATAATCATTTTGCTACTATCGGTCCAACCCTTGCCAGCAATATTGATTCCTCAGATAGTGATGGCTTTCAGAGATATCTTACAGGCACAGATAAACGGTTCCAGCTACGTCCAACTAGTATCGAAAAAGTTCTTTCACTTTTAAATCAACTAAATAAGTCAAAGGCAGCTGGCCTTGACAAGATATCTGCTAGGCTCATTCGTGAATGTGCTGATCTCATTTGTATACCTATCCGTGATATTTTTAACCAATCAATAAGTCAAGGTATATTTCCAGATGATTGGAAATGCGCAAAGGTTACCCCACTTTTTAAACAGGGCGATCGGGACGATCTAAACAATTATCGTCCAATTTCGGTTATCTCAGTTGTTGCCAAAGTCTTTGAAAGAATCGTCTATGATCAATTATATGCCTATCTAGATGAAAACGAAATCATCTGTAAATATCAATCAGGTTTTCGTACTATTCACTCAACTGTCACGGCTCTCCTTGAAGCCACTGACGCTTGGGCGTATAATATCGATCGTGGTAATGTCAATGCCGTTGTTTTCTTAGATCTAAAAAAGGCTTTTGACACAGTTGACCACGGGCTACTTTTATCAAAATTAAGCAATTATGGCATATATGGTAATGCACATCGATGGTTTAAGTCATATTTAGAGAATCGTACCCAAATGTGCTCTATTAACGGATCGCTCTCAAAAAGTTGTCTTTTAAGTTGTGGTGTTCCCCAGGGGACGATCCTAGGACCACTACTATTTCTATTATATATTAACGATCTTCCAAATTGTCTCTTAAACTGCGAGCCGAGGATGTATGCTGACGATACCCACCTTACTTACGCAAGTAATAATGCAGACGACATTCAATTATATCTAAACCAAGATTTAGAAAACGTTTACAATTGGCTGAAAGCAAACAAACTCACTCTAAATATGACTAAAACTGAATTTATGCTTATCGGATCTAGACAGAGGCTAAGTACTCTCACGGATTCCCCAGCACTTGCAATTAAAGATCTTCAAGTTAACCGGGTCACTACCACAAAATCACTTGGGGTGACCATTGATGACAAACTTGGCTGGAGTGACCACATTGAGAAAGTCACAAAGAAAGTCGCTTCTGGTATTGGGGCCATGAAACGAATTAGGCACCTCGTTCCTCAAGCGACCTTATACTTAATTTATCAAGCATTGATACAGCCACACTTCGACTACTGCAACATTGTTTGGGGAAACTGTGGGATAACTCTGCAGAATAAACTACAAAAGCTACAAAACAGAGCAGCCCGTGTTTTGACCTATTCAGACTATGACGTAGATGCTGGTAATCTATTAGAACTCCTAGGATGGAATAATCTTGCTTGCCAGCAACAAATTCAAAGAGCTACGATGGTTTATAGGTCTCTACACGGGTTGGCTCCAAACTATCTAAGTTCTAAATTTGAGAAGCGAGAAATTAGTTACAACCTAAGGGACTCTGAGGATAAACTTAATGTTCCATTGCCGCGCACAAACTATTATAAAAATAGTTTCAGTTATAGTGGCGCCATGCTCTGGAACAGCCTTTCTCATAATGTAAGGAAAGCTGAGTCCCTTGGGCAATTTAAACGACTTCTCAAAGAGGAACTATAAGGCACGGCATTCGTGGAAAGCAGCTTTTTATTATTTATTAAATTCTTCATATATAGATATTTTTTAATATTAGTTTATTGCTTTGTGTTAGTATTATAATGATTTTTAGCTGACGAATTTTTACCGTGTTTAAATAAAGATTATCTATCTATCTATCTACCCCTCCTCCCCCCTCCCCCCCCTCCCCCCCCCGCCCCCCCCCCCCCCCCCCCCCCCCCCTCCCTGAAATTGAAGGTCTGGATCCGCCATTGTACAACCTTTCCTCGGGAGGACTTTTGCTTTAGTGTAAACTTAGCCGCAAAGATATTTCTCAATTGTTAACTTTTTAATTTCAACAAGAGGCTACACTGGTAGCCTGTACTCATGCGCTTGCATAACAAAGTTTTACGGTTTATTTTAAAAGGGTCACGCACCCCTTCCCCCTCAACGAATTTTGCGTGACACACTCAAGAACACGTGAATATTTAATTTATTGATTCTTGATCAAATCCCAAACAGCGACTTCTTTCTGTTATAAAATGATATATATGAAATAAATCTCAGTTGGTAGAGCATCGCACCGGTATCGCGAGGTCACGGGTTCGAACCCCGTTGAAGTCCTGAATTTTTTTCAGGCTTCTTTTCGCAATTGCTTAAATTGCGTTCACAACTGCGAGGATCATTCTTCATTTGATCTTTCTGTTATATTTGAAAAGACTACTTTTAAAAGCAATGAAATCAGTAAACGACTGGGCTATTTTTCAATTTTAGCAATTCTCAAAAACAGTATTACGCCACCGTCTGTAATATAAGATCGCACAACTGTACTCGCTTTGAATATTTTATTTATTGATTCCCGATGAAATACACATTCATCTTTTATTTCCCAAACCATGACTTCTTTCCGTTGCATTTGAAAAGACTACTTTTAAAAGCAATGAAATCAGTAAACGACCGGGCTATTTTTTAATTTTAACGAGGCGACGCGTGTGAAGTAAGAACTATGAATTTCGGTCTTGTTTTGTTTACATATGATATTATTACGACTGAATTTGAGTACGTTTTTATATAAACATTACTCCAAAACTAACGAGAACACAAACAAAAAGTCAATAACAAATTGATATCAACATAAATTCCCATCGTAAAATCTAACTTATTTTACGGTAAAGTACCTCGGCTTGACTCGGCTGCTTGATAATTCTTTAAAACTTCGCTTCTTCGAAAGAAATAGCCCCGCATTGAGAAAAATGTATGAAGTTCCTCGAAGCAAGATTTCGTCGCTTAAGCTCTCCTTTTTCTTCACAACAGCGGCTTCTGAGTATTCTTTAAAGCTTTCTCTTTCCATTTTGAATATTTTAATGTGTGTTATTACTCCGATAAGACAAAGCTATGGTTTTGAAAACCAAGCACATGCCGAGTGCGGCAGCCATTTTTGTAGAATTTGTATGCAACCTGACGACCCGGTTAGTAATAATATATGCGTGCATAAATTTGCATGCACAAATGTGACACCAAAATGATAAAAAAAAACGAAGCCGGAACCTTACCTCATGCGCGCTAGGCGCATGAGTAAAAACAGTCAACTAACAGAACATAAACATCACTCTTAAACCACGAGTTGTCATTTGAATTGTACATGCCTGCGCTTATGACAGGAGTCCGTTTAAATTACAGGATAATAATGATTGACTCTCTGGTTACACTGTACAGCACTTCAGAACGCATGCGTAGAAAGATCGAAAGCTGGAAAGTAATCCAGATTTGTAGTATTAGAAAATTCCTTTTAATTACTCTGTTTTATTCGTTGTCCTATGTACGCACACTTCACCACTGACCCAACCCTTTTATGTTCCTTATTTGCAGACCTGGGCTCAGAGAACCTTAGGACTTGCTTTGCTATCATTGAATCATACGTTATGTTAGATGACAAGGAGTTTTTACAGGTGAGATATCTGCCAACGAGTTTTTCGCTCCTGTCTCCAGACTTTTGGACCGTGATTTACAGTACAAAACGTTTTGTGGTGGTTGTAGTTTAAGTTTTAGAATTTTTATGATGAAAATATTAAAAACAGCAATATAAATGTCTGGAACGTAAGAAATTACGTGAATTTGTTTCCTTCCATCTGTTATAGAATTTAGTTTCATCGTCTTGTAATAACATTTCATATCGGCATGTTATCTAGTAATGTCTGGAACATAAGAAATGACACGAATTTGTTTCATCGTCTTCTTATAACATTCCATATCGGCATGTTATCTAGTAATGTCTGGAACATAAGAAATGACACGAATTTGTTTCATCGTCTTCTTATAACATTCCATATCGGCATGTTATCTAGTAATGTCTGGAACATAAGAAATGACACGAATTTGTTTCATCGTCTTCTTATAACATTCCATATCGGCATGTTATATAGTAATGTCTGGAACATAAGAAATGACGTGAATTTGTTTCCTTCCATCTGTTATAGAATTTAGTTTCATCGTCTTGTAATAACATTCCATATCGGCATGTTATATAGTAATGTCTGGAACATAAGAAATGACATTATGAATTAATTGTTTCCTTCCATCTGTTATAGAATTTATTTTCACCATCTTGTAATAACATTCCATATCGGCATGTTATATAGCAATGTCTGGGACATCAGAGGTGACATTATGAATTTGTTTCCTTCCATGTGTTGTAGAATTTCAGTGTACCTGTGGTAAATGCTTGTTTAACAATGCTTGGAAACGTAAAACCAGAAGGTGCCATCATCCTTTCTCGGGTAGGAAATTATATAAAAAAGTTGTTCATTTCTGATTTTCGATTTATAACGGTTATATTTTGACAGGGCTCTCCAAATTGAAGTGGGCTTAGTGGATCTGATCTAAAAATCTGCTTTTTACCACTCTGACCATTAATTTGCTGCAAACAAGAGAGATCCAAGCAGATTCTGTTAAATAAAACACACTAACTCTGCATTTATGTCCCCGTGTGATATTAATCAGTCAAATCACACTTGCAGATTATTAAGAATACAAATTCCAATATTAGAGTGATAGTCCAGTATCAGGTTATACAAGACTGGTTAAATCAGTGCTAGAATTTGTACCATTTTTTGCTCACTCACGTTGGCTTTTCTTTGGTCTTCACAGGTTATTGAAACTATAGTGAAAGTTTCTCCACTCAGAGGTACCGAGCAGTTTGCACCAGTCCTTTTAAAAATATTTCACATGATTCTTAAAGTGGAGGTAAAATTTCTAATTAAGTAATGGTCCTAGTAAGAAGTAGGCAACCTAACGGCAAGGAATGCAGATAGGTGTTAATTGTGATATTGTTGAAACCGTCCACCTCATTGGCTAAAACGTGAAAATCTACCATAACTTAACCGGCACCGCGGCAGAACGCACTGCGCATGAGTAGAAAACTGAGCATCCGGTGAATTACGCATTTCCGGTGACATACTGTAATCCCATGTAAATGTTGTAGTTAATTTGTTTATCTCAGGTAATTTTTATTTTTCCATTGTTTTTGGGTATGGTAATATATGCTCATGAATTTGAAACAAAGGAAAAACAAAAATTACCTGAAATAAACAAATTAACTACAACATAAACAACATAAAACTCCCGTACCGCGAAGTTTGAAAACAAAAAGTAAGAGTTATAAAACAAAGGTAGAGAAAAAGTTTGTTTCGTTGAAAAGTTTTTTCATCGTTCAAGTTTCAAGCGTTTGCACCAAGGGGTTTGGTGTTTGCACCAACAACGAAATATGAACAAATAATTTTTGCATCGCATTTTTTCACAAAAAACAAGTCTTCACTCCATCTCGAAATGTATTCATGCAAGAACCGATCGTGTACGTACCATAATTTTCTTCGGTTTTGGTCCTTTCATCATTGCATCTTGAAAATCTAGGTCTGTTGGTTCATGCAGAAGTGTTGTTTTATGCTGTTCGCATCGATGTTGACTGGTAGTTTAACGGACCGGAAGTGCTTGAAGTTTACGCATGCGCAAACGTTCTGCCGCGGTGCCAACTTAACCAGGTAGTGCATTTATTGCTCTCTACTTTATTAATTGATTCCCTTTTAGTGAAACTATTCTGAGTTTTAATGCAACCATTTCACGATTGGATGAAATCTTATAGCACAAAAGAAACATCACCTTAAAATAAAGTTCCAGTACATTTTATTTAAAAACATGTTGTCCATAGGTTGATGCATTCTCAGTAAAAAAACCTAAACAATGTTATGTGGGGAAAGCGAAATGCCGCAGAACAATAGAGCATTGCCTACTTCTTGCACACATTGTTACTTAATGTATTATTGTAAGGCTCTTTATCAAAATAAATCAATATTTGCATTAATTGTCTAATTTTTAACTCGTGAATACGGGTTAATTAACCCTCCCCACTCCACTCGGAAAAAAATTTTTCCCCTTCCCCCCATCCCTCTGCAACCTAACTGCCATGTCTTCCCTCTGGACTCCTGATGAGACAGGGAATACATATTTTGCTTTCTTATTGAAGGACATGGTTCAAATCTTATAACAGTGAGCTCACTACTAGATTCATTGTCCTAGCATAGTTGCATATATATATGTTAATGTTAATCATCTTCACTAAGACACAAACCCTCACTCTGTTTAGGACAACAAAACAAAAAGACAAAAAAATGAGGAAAGGAAAAAGATGCACAATCAAAAAAAAAGAAGAACTCCAAAAATATGAACCCTGTTCTACCACAGGAAATGATCAAAACCAAACAGCACAACTGACTTGTAATTCAAGGAGATTTATCCAAATCATAAAAAAATATTGAAAAGATAATACAAAACTAATATTGAATGTACCTTTTGATGCTGTGTTTTAAAGAAATGTATGAGCAAAATTAAACTACTCAGGTTTATTATTATTTATTTTTTTGTACGAATTAGGTTATTAAAAGGAGAATTTAATCTACGAGAGGAAATTGAAAGAAATAGAATGCATGCATGCGGCTTAAAATTTGAAAAACATTTTTTTCTCTTTTTTTTTAAATTTTGGTTTACTCAGGACAAAGTTCTACTGATATTGTAATTTACATCCCTTTCTTGCTCACAGACAGTCAATAAATACAGACAATAAAGAAATGACTGCTTTGTCTCCCTACCATCTTGTAGTTTCTTTCGGTTTCTATACTTTAACTCTATAAAGCTACTTTCAGTGGGTTTCATTAAAAGATGCTGGAAGGGATAGTCACGTTTTTTATTGCAGTCTGGTTCCCAAAATTCCCTTTTTCTAAACTCCGCCTTTTACGTGCTTTTCTTATACCCTGGAAAGGAAATTCTCAAATATTCAATCTAATCATTATTTACAACTCTTTTTATTTGGTTGGCCTCTACTTTTTATTTTGATTATTATTTATTAATATTAATATTATTATTATTGTTATTATTAATATTATTTTTAGTTTTTTTTTTCCTTTTTCAAATCCACTTCTTGCATTTTTTCATGTCTCCCTGGTTGCAGTTGGGTCCTCTGTTATGGGTTCTGCATCTGCGCATGCCTGGGGTTTTGTGGAACTGCATTTTGTTCTTATATGCGGAGCTGTTGGGTGGCGTTTATGTGGGGCTTCTGTTTCGTGGGGCTCTTTCTGTCCTTGGGATCATGAATTGATGTCGATTTCCCAGTCTTTCCCCCCTTCTTCCATGCACTGTGTATCTCCCCGATCCTTCAGCCTTATTGTCTTGCTGAGCTCTGTTTCCTCATGTCCATTGTTTACGGGGCTGTTTCTGTTTATTAACAGGTTACGATTGCCGGGACTTTGGTTTTGTGTGTCTTATCTTGGTTTGACTTGGACTGTGGTCTTGGGGACCTATATTTTGCATTCAGTCCCTAACACAAGAACGGGTTATCGCAGACGTTGGCAAATATGCAAATTTTCACTCCTTCCATCCATCCATCGACTGTAAACTTTTGTTGGTAATTCCGCTGACCACTGCCTAGGGCTTCAAGTTCTGAAAAATTAAAATCGATCTGCGGACTTCAAAGGAATTTTTCAAGACGGAAAAACGCTACAGCGCTGTACATGTTAGTTTTAAATGTGTGAAGTTTCGCTGCCATGTGTAAAAGTTCAAATAAACCAATGACATAACTACGCATGTTCGACATAAGAGAAGCTGGATGATGCAATGTTTTAAATTTGTGTACTCATGAATTCTTTGACTGCTCTGTGAAACAACAAAAAAGCTGAGACTGAATTTTGCAAACGTTAACCTCGGGCTTCAAAGACTTCTCTCACATGACGCTTTTGAAGCGTTTATTTTTTCTCAGACTACATTTGTAAAAGTTCAAAATAAACCAGTATTGAAGCGATGACTAAAAAAACATGTCATAGCGTGACAGGATACCCGCTGTTTGTAATTAGAGTAATCGGTGGATGAAGTAATGTGCGGAGATTCTATACTTAGCAGTTCTTTGCTTTGTTATAGCTTTTGTGTGACATGTATCAGGAGAAACAACAAAAGGCTTGTCACATGCAGCGAGGACTGCTAAAACACAGATAACAAAGCTGCGACATGAGTCAAATAAACCGACCTTTTTTTGAAGCTGTTTTCGAGAACTAATGCTTCTGAATAATTACTACCTTTATTAGTATTCTTTACGCAAAGATCACTGTGATCTTAATATAAAGGTCACGGCGACGATTTAAAATCATTCTTCTAAAACAATTACCGATAATAGTATTGTTAGGACATTCAAGGTAGTGTTCTAGTAGTTATGTGATCTATTGCGTGTGTTTTATGTGATTTCTGCAGGCCATGCCGAGGAAGAAAGCCAAAATTGGGCAAGTTAATATTTCCTTGCCAGACAACCTTTTTCAAAGTCTCTATTTCGCACTAAAATCACTTAACGCAACAATAAACAGCCAAAAAAACAATGGAAATCAAACAGTGAAATATCAGGAATGCTACATACAAAAAGTAAATCGACTGCGTCTTGAGATCGCAAAGATATAGTTAAGATACAAGCGAATAAATATAAAGTTTCAAACGAATATACTGTGGAGATGCGTTATTTATGTATAACAGAAAATGTGGCTGAGCATGGTCCATTAAAAAAGATCTTCTTGGCTGCGGAATTATCACAGAGTTCGTATTGATAGTTAGCTTTCTCTTCGTCCCTAGTAATAGTGGGTACTTCATTTAATCACAGATCTGTTGTATTTAGGAATATACTCCGCTTCTCGTCATCTACCTGTGTATTATTGGAGAAATTATCTTGCACAATTATCCTGCTTTCGTTCACATTGTTGAGAATGTGGCGCAGCAGCTTAGCAAACAGGTAAGAGATAAATATGAAAATTATCAATGTGTCAATGTGAAAAATTCAACAAATACCAAGCGAACCTAACAGAGAAGACAAACATCTCTGCAGCTTTTATCATGGTGAAGATTTGTGGCAAGAATTTCTCAATACTCCTGCAACATTCATATTGGACAGTAAGAAGGGGAAACGTTTCAGCTCCAGCTCTACAGAAACGGCTACAAAACAACTCCTGTTTTACCGATTGTCTTATTTGTGAGATTTTACCAGCAAAGGTTTTACATAATATGATGATTTGACGGATCGCTTAAAGAGTATCTTACCAAATTCTTATGTTACTTCGTAGGTCACTGACGTGTTAGCTCAATTGTTGGACATATGGTTAGAGAAAGTGAGTATTGTTAACTGCTTCAAAAACTTGGTTCAGGTGGCACAAGTCACCGTGAGGTTATCAGAGAGGTTACTGAGCATCGGGTTTGTTTTTCCCGCCAACGGAAAAAATCCAACTTTTGCCGTCTGCCGTTTGCCTTTTTCTTTACGTTGCCTTTTTTTACGTGAAAGTGAGTAGTTTTGCGTTTGTCATGAGCACACAGCAACGAAATCTTGTTGACTCAAGGTTTATTCTCCGACCGGTTTCGTCTGATAACTACAAACTTCATCAGGGAGTTTGAAACAATATTACATGGGGAACTTATTTATGCATAAAGTTCACAATACAAATCACGTTCCCGTAGGGGGTGAACAACAAAACACCCACAAGAAATACGTGCAGGACATGACTTAAATCCTGCGTAGAATGTGTGATGTAATGTTTAAAACACCAACAGCAGTGTTTTATCAAGTTTAAAAATTCGAGCGCGAAGCGCGAGAATTTTTAGACTTGATAAAACACGTGCTGTGAGTGTTTTGAACGGCTTCAAACACGAACCGCCAAAAGCGTGTCCCTACGGAGATCAAACAAATGTGCTTTTTGTGCAAAGAGGATATTAGCATACGAGAAAAAAAGTAGACTGATTAGCATACAGCACATGTGCCACACTGGCTTCGACGAGGTGACCATGGCTTCCCGGCAACTGTCGAAAGTTTTGGGATTTTAAAGTTCTGAGGAAAAAAATAATCCATGAAAATGCTATACCAAAGTTGACAGGTACGGTGGATAACATGTCTAACAATTTTGGAGCAATTTCAGAATACCCCGCCACTTATTTACATATCCCTAAATGTTTGTTAGAACTGGCACCGCGGCAGAACGTTTGCGCATGCGTAAACTTCAAGCACTTCCGGTCCGTTAAACTACCAGTCAACATCGATGCGAACAGCATAAAACAACACTTCTGCATGAACCAACAGACCTAGATTTTCTAGATGCAATGATGAAAGGACCAAAACCGAAGAAAATTATGGTACGTACACGATCGGTTCTTGCATGAATACATTTCGAGATGGAGTGAAGACTTGTTTTTTGTGAAAAAATGCGATGCAAAAATTATTTGTTCATATTTCGTTGTTGGTGCAGACACCAAACCCCTTGGTGCAAACGCTTGAAACTTGAACGATGAAAAAACTTTTCAACGAAACAAACTTTTTCTCTACCTTTGTTTTATAACTCTTACTTTTTGTTTTCAAACTTCGCGGTACGGGAGTTTTATGTTGTAGTTCATTTTTTATTTCAGGTAATTTTTGTTTTTCCTTTGTTTCAAATTCATGAGCATATATTACCATACCCAAAAACAATGGAAAAATAAAAATTACCTGAGATAAACAAATTAACTACAACATTTACATGGGATTACAGTATGTCACCGGAAATGCGTAATTCACCGGATGCTCAGTTTTCTACTCATGCGCAGTGCGTTCTGCCGCGGTGCCGTTAGAACTAGCCATATGAAAACAAAAGAATCCATTCTTATTCAATGAGATGCAAATAAGTGGCGGGGTATTCTGAAATCTAGCCACAATTTTTATTCATTGGCATTGAACGAGTAGAAATAAGCAGCTAGCATCTCTGAACCACTCGCTTTCCTACCAATTTACACGTGGGCGCTGGTGTCATTCAAATAACGGCTTACTTGCTAAACTGTTGGTTGCTTATTTTGTTGGAGAAGATTCCATATAGAATGGCAAAAGGCTACATATCGTAAAACAGTACTGAAAAAAAGTCACCATTTGTTGTACTAAGAATCCTGAATAATTACTACCAACGTTAGTATTTTTTAAAAAGAATACTAATAAGGAAAAGAAACCTATTGTCTTTTACCTTTATTAGTATTCTTTATATAAAGAATACTAATGAGAGTAACTTTTTTATATAAAGAATACTAATGAGGTAAAAAACAATCAGCCCCGCACTCCCCTGGGACTGAAATCAAATCCGCCACCAGGCTTTTCAGAATGACCATGGATTACCAGGTATAAAGGTCCATGCACGTGATGGATTTACGTCGTGTGATAGGCTAATATGCTTATGAATTATTAATGAGTGTTTGAAGTTAAAGTCTAAACGTTGTTTAAATAACCGGCCGCTTTTCTTTTGCCCTTTTTGCTGTGCAGATGGATTGCATGACGCGCCTTGAACGAAGAAAACTAACAGTACTGGCACTTATCACACTGTTGCCATTGAATCTCAAGTATGATAATAACTGTTTTAAATAAGAAGCTGTTCAACTTAATCATAAGTAAGAGTTAGGTACTCTCGCCACCGGAATGACTGAAAGGAGTTTGGATAAGGGAGAATCCAATGGATCATATCGTCCTAATGGATGGTCACGGCTGACATGTTGGATGGCAGAACAATGAAATTTCCATCCTTTGGGAATAAAACTCTATTTTTATGCACACGATTTCTATTGATTCTGTCCTCCAACATGGCCGCCGTGAAACCATCTATAGTTTTCGTGCTAAGACGACTTCCCATTGCTCCATTCAGCATCTTAGTTGAGAGATCTAGCCTTGTTTGCTCCTTTGGAAATGAAAATAAAAAACCAGCCAACAACGTTAAAATAGTTGATTGGCATTGAAGAAAAGAAACCTTTACCTCCCTTCCCGCTCCTCCTCGTTTTTTGTTTTTCAAGTTCTTTTCACGTGTCTTGTAAAAATCGCTAAAACTGATTATGGTTTGTTCTACGTTCGATAAATCACTTGGTATTTAGGACTTCTCAACGCCCTAAGAGTAATTTTCATGTTTGAGCAAAGCTTCTTTGTCAAATATTTAGTGTAGTTTTGACCAAAACACAGCGAAGTCTCCGTGTCGGGGGGGGGGGGGGGGGGGGGGGGGGGGGGGGGGGGGGGGGGGGGGGGGGGGGGGGGGGGGTGGGGGGTGCCCCGTTATATTAAGTTAGCATTTTATTAATTTTCAGTGTAAGCCAAGTTCCATATTCGTTTTCCTCTCATCCTTTAGGAAGTGTGTCATGGACAAGTTTGCAATTGTTGTTGATGCAGCTGTTGATGTTCTGCACGAGATCCATAGAGTTGAAGATAATGGTATACATACAGAGTAAGCACAAGTTATGCTACTTCTACTGTATGATTGAAAGGATGATTCAAAGTCACCTTCACCTTATTATGTTATATATTTAGATAGGCTAGCCTAACAGCGGAGCTCAAAGCTTTGCTAATTGTATTGACCAACTTAGGTTATTCAAAAATAAACAACCAAACAACAGTGACACAACACAACACACAATACTTCTACTCGTGTTAAAAAAAAATTATCACAAAATAAAATGTGGTAGTCAACTATCATGAATTACCTTAAAACCAAAGTAGGTTAAAGAAAAAAAAATAACGCACTGAACTTTTCAAAACAGTGTACATCTCCATTGTGCACAAACCAACCCAAGAACACCAACAAATTCTGCAGTTGGATTTAGAAGACATGTTTTGTGAGTTGCATGTTTTGTTTTTCTTGTAAAACACTTTGGAACGATTCTTTAAAAAGCCTTTCGATTTCATGATTTTTGCTCCGCCAGTCATTTCTATTTTAATGATGACACCAAAACATTATCTTGAAACATTAGCCTGTTATTAAACGATCTTGTTAAGCATGCAACTGTTTTAGCCCTGGAATGTTATTCATGACTTTTCACGGAAACTGTGTAATTGTGCAATCTTACCTGTAAGAAGAGCCATTGTCGAACCTCTCCTACCCGACAACTGTCATAGCCGCATACCTCTTCTTGGCAGACACTAACTCGCAGCCACCTACATGCACTACATTTTTAAATTTCCATAAGCGGTCACCTCTCCTAAGAGAAGGCTTGAGTGTGGTCTAAGAGAGTATCCAGTTGTGTCCACCAGTACCCTGCTTATTAATTCATCTCTTTTGCTTTACAGTTGCTTAGTGCTACTTGGCGGCAGCAGTGATGATGAAGAACACGCTGGGGAGGAAACCGAGGAACACAAAAGAAAGCGACAGGTAAAAGAGAATACTATTCAAGGCAATCCTTCCCTAATAGACAAATTCGGCTAACGCATTGTTGTACCTAATTCAAACCTTTTGGGATTAGAACTCTTTGTTCGTCATATTTCCATATCAATGAAGCATTGACATGGAAATTATATGGAAATATTGTGAACAAAGAATCTTATTCCCAGAAGGTTTGAATTGGCTACAACAATGCGTTAGCCGAATTTGTCTATGTTACGGATACCTTTGTAATACGAACACTCGCCCATGCCCCTTTGCTGCCTGCAGTAGTATAGGGCGCACCGATTTAACCCCTTTTTTGAGGTGGAATCTCATTAGTGCTAGGTGGATTACATTAACTCGACGACATCATAGGCTATTGTCATCATCTCATAAATAAAATGCTGGGGAATCTCATTAATTTGCGGGGGAATGCATTAACGGCGGTGACGTCATAGGCTTTTGTGCTTATCTCATGAATAAAATGCGGAGGAATACATTATGAAGGTGACGCCGACTCATTTCATTTTCTAATCAGTCAAAATCCTTGAACCGTTACGTAATCGCATAAATTATCCATTGCAGACTTGGCTCCAAAATTTTGTATTTTAATTATGGTGCGAACCCCAGGGGGGGTACTCCGAAATTTAAGTGACGGGGATGATCGAATGGAGCCAAAATTCAAAACCCAAAAAAATCCCAAGATCTTCCAGCGAAACCCAAAAAAATCCCTGGTCAAAAAATTAACCCCCAAAAAATCCCATGCCGATATATTTAAAACACGTGCGATTTAAAGTGACACCATAGTCGGGGCCATAGTTAACTATTAAACAACAGCAAAACACGTTTGTTTGTACTTTATTCGCAGAATTACGCAGCCAGGGCACTACCACGAATAGATTCTTTTTTAATACCCCCAAAAAATCCCTACTCAAATCAAGCTACCCATAAAAATACTTGCCAAATTTTCGTACCCAAAAAAATCCCGGAATCGAAAATTTCAACCCCAAAAAAATCCTTCGATCATCCCCGACACTTGAAATCCGGAGTACCCCCCCTGGGGTGCGAACAGACTAGTTTCAACTCGCAGATTTTAAGTGAAAAGTTTTTAATTATTAAGGTTCAGCCATACTCCTGTAACGCCGAGTTCGATCTCTCTCCTCCTCTTCCTCCCTCCTCCTCTTTCTCCCTCCTCCTCTTTCTCCCTCCTCCTCTTTCTCCCTCCTCCTCTTCCTCCTCCCCCTCCTCTTCCTCCTCCCCCTCCTCTTCCTCCTCCCCCTCCTCTTCCTCCTCCCCCTCCTCTTCCTCCTCCCCCCCCCC